>JBBKCR010000027.1:5289234-5309210 GCA_037577295.1 Ladigesia roloffi | reverse complement strand
ACCTACACACACACACACACACACACACACACACACACACACACACACACACACACACACACACACACAGATAAGCACACACTTCCTAGACAGGAATGCGACTGGCCCAGCAGAGAACAACTAAACGTGGTAGATTTTGGGGGGGATTAATATGTCCCAGCATTAAATGTTCATATTTCTCAACATACTGGGGACATTTGGGCCCCATACAATCCAACCAACCCTCACTGTGCACACGTTCATTCTTTAGTGCTTTAGTCCTGATTAACCTGCAACCAAACATCGATACACTTCTCAGTTCCACGACCTCTGCAGTTGCTACACATTAGCATAGCACATTTATCTTAGAGTCTCCTGTGTCTTTACCCAAAATAAACCAGCAGCAACAGAGAACACGGGACAGGGAACTTACCTGTGCAGGCCGAAGAGGACAGGAGGGAGATGCGCCCGGGGACATGCAGCAGGGGTGAAGGACAGGCCATTAGAAAGAAACACGTCCACATCGCAGCACACACACGCCAGCGGCCACATGGAAAAGAACACACACATAAAAATGCATGAGTCGGAATGCAAACCTGGGAAGAGGTTTGAGAAGTGATTGGTAAAAAATCAGAGCAGTTAAAAATGCTCCATAAACTTGATCTTGCTTTATTTGGAGAAAAAGCTCTAATCGGATTTGACACCAAATATATTTTCTATGCGAACCCGACCCGAATGAGATCATGGTTACATTACCGTGCACTGACAGTAACAGCTTTCATTCGATCACAGATAAATTAGTTGAATAAGTAACAAATGTAAAAAGTTCTGATTTAACAAGTTTATTTATGAGGACATGCTTTTATCCAGCTTCTCAAATGTGAATGAACTCTTTTGGGAGATTTTTTAGGTATCTGACAATTGCTAAGTAGAATCGTGCACTGAACTAGAGCCCTGCATTGGGAGCGGGATCAAGCGGGTCCCGTGGGACCCAACGCAAATCTCGCGGGATTGGGTGGGTTTTAGGTTGCGGCGGGTGGGAGCAGACGGGGGCGGGCGGGAGCGGGCGTAGCAACAGAGAGATTGGGCGGGATAAAAAGTCAGCGGGTCTCGAAATTGTTAGCACAGCAAGATGGAGGATGCAGCTGATGTTGTTAATAAAATTGCAAAGGGAGAATATAAAACGAATTTAAAATTGGGGAAATCTGAGATATGGAAAAACTTTCAAATGTTTTTACTTTATAAATGTATGTTCTGGGAGCCATCAGGAGTGGGCGGGAGTGACAGAGAGCTAGCAAGAGTGTCAGAAAGGTAGCGGGAGTGGGCGATAATGGTCAGAAATTCAGTGTGAGCGGGCGATAGCGGGATTTGCAAAAAAGTCCCATGCAGGGCTCTTCACTGAACACGTCTGAAAGCACAGAGCATCTGCCATCTTCAGTTTTACATTTATGATTTTTAGGAGATTTAACTACAGGGGGCAGTCTCCCTGGAGCAAATTGGGGTGGGTCTTGCTCAGGAACCCAACTGTGGTGGGCTGAAGGTGGGATTCGAACCTATGACCTCTTGGTCCAAAGGCAAGTATCTTACCTACAAGGCCACCCCACAGTTGTTCAGTCTAGTAGCTAGTGAGTTCTAAAACTAGGTACCCAGATGAACAAATACAATGTAAGTCCCAATCAGAACTCCACAAATTACATGTATGTTCATTTATGTGGTTTTAACACTTTAACATTACTATCCGCTTGTCCATTAGAGGAGTACAAACGTTAAACCCTCCAGAGTGCAGAGGGTTACACAATGTTTTCTTTTCTAATAGGCAGATGTGTTGAATTTCCTGAATTATCTCTCAGGACAGCACTATACACACACACACACACACACTGAAAAGTACACGCTCCCATAGAGTCTATCTAATTGTCTCTCACCTATAATAGGTCTCATCGATCACCCTACTCACACACAAAATAATCCATGCTGAGACTAGAGACAGCCTCACCCTCTAAATCTATACGCCCTCTCTGATCCCTCATTTATCTTTGATTTCTCCTCTCATCCTCATCGGAGTCTCTACACGTCCTCTAACTCTCTCCATCTTCCCCTCCTTCCCTGCTAGGCTGATTTACACCATCTTTTTTTCCATTAAAACCCAAACTCCGCTCTCAGAGCCTGTTCCATTACCTGAGAACATCAAATAAAGGAAACCTGTCAAGCGGTCGAGTTCATGTGTAGGGGTACACTGGGTTGCCACTTTATTGGAAACACCTGTCTTACACCTACACAGGTAACAGGCCTCTTGTGGCAAAACCGAACAATTTCTTCCAAAAAATACTGTTTGTTTGGCGTCAAGCAGAGATATCAGGCGCATCTAGGTCAAGAATGATCGAAAATTCATTCATTATACAGTGGCTATTGCTAGTAACTGACCTTTGATTAATAATTAGAGGAGACTAACACAATGTGTGTTCGTGGATGAGCCGCAGTCCATGACTACGAACCAGCAAGGAGCTACAAGGGTGGGGTTTCTAATAAAGTGGTCAGGGATTATAGGCAGCAGGTAGAAATTACAAAGCAAAATTATGGCACTCTCTCATACCTGTAACACACACACACACTCTTGATCAGAATCAGATTCTTTATTGATCCTTGAAGAAGCTTCTAATGATGCACAGACACACAGAGATGCAAAAAAACATAACGACCAAGTAAAACCAAGAAAATATTCAATAAACTAATCTCTATACACCAAATACTGTGGTCAGTGAGAAAGATGGATAAGATACTGTAAACTAATTATGGTCAGTCACGGCCCTTTCTATACTAGATGATGTAGGACGTGTCTAAACTTTCACAAGGGCTGAGCTACACTCTGTACTCCAGCTCTTCTCAGTGAGTGGAAGATTTTTAAGTATTATGTCTATAAAACTAATGGAACCCCCCCCACACACACACACACAGTATATTCACAGTGCTTCTTCCCTTTCTTCCTACCAAAACCAATTAAAATGTATTTTTGCACTCAGTATTCAGCCTTAATCAGCCTTGGTTCTGCTCTATTTGTTCTTTCCTGCTAGTATTGTTGTAATTTGCCCTGTTTAATATGGTTTGTCTACTACTGTCTGTTAAACTGTATTCTATGTCTGAACTACTTGTAAAGCGACCTTACAAGAGAGGTGCTGAATAAAGATTATATATATATATATAAATATATATATATATTTTTTTGTAATTCTATAGACCTACATTATGTTGTAGTTTTACTAAAAATGGTCGATAAGTAAAGACCTTTTGCAGTACAACTACATCACTTGACTATCCCCAACATCTCAATAATGCCAATTTCTTTTCTCCTCTACAACCTCCACAGAATTGGACCATTTCTCTCTTTGGAGGTCCTTATCTAATCATATCATCTCAAGGCTTTATTACTGCACCTCACTCCTGGCTGCTCTTTCTTATGTGGCTCACCATGGTTTGTCCAGTCTTCTGACTTCATTACACTGCTGCACTCCCTTCACTGACGTACATCAGATTAAATTGACTGATGTTTGCATATAAATTCAAAAACTAAACTCCTTCTGTACGTGGGGTCAAAAGTTCAAAGCCTAAATAGAGCCCTTTGAGCTTCTAGCACAACCCTGTTTGGTCCGGCATCCTTCGGAAATGCATGGAATACTAGCTTTAAGGCTCTTCTCCACATCCCAGTGGTGAAGGAACCTCATCTGGCTGCCCGTCACTCAAATGCCGACTGAAGATCAAGCTCTTTGAGCAGCATTTAAAGGAAATGTCTTGTGCTGCTCTTTTATTAAAGTATGTCAGGGGGTCTGGAGCAACAGATAAATGCCACAAGTATAACGTCCCCTTAGTGATTTAGCGGTAAAGTGCAGGGTCCTTATTGAAGAGAATCAGAAGAGGTTCAAATCCAATGCTTTTGTCATCCTTGCTAGTAGAGCTCTGGAAAAACAAATACCAAACCATACCATTTTATTTCTAAAGCACTTTTAAAACAGCAGCAAGGCTGACCAAAGTACTGTACAGTAGCAGCAAAACATAGAAACAAAGAAAACATAAAGAATAAAATAGTAAAAAAACAACAGTAACATAATAAAATAAAAAAGTAAAATAAAATAAAATAAGATATAAATAAAAATAGCAAAATAATAAACAATCTGTAAAATCAATAAGTAGTAAAATAAAAGTAGTAAAGTAAAATGCAAAAATATACAGTTTCTCAGGTTTTATCTTTTATAGGTGCAAGTATTGAACTGAACAGCTTTGCCTTCATTTTTAAAAACACCTGACACTATTTCTCCTAATTTCCAAATGACAATATTGTTCTTTAAAGCATAACTTTAAAGGAAATGACAAAACATCAAAAAAGAGAAATGACGCAGCATTTTCAGAACTTGAAAAAATGAACAAATTTCTTGTTCACTCTTAAACAAAATGGCATTAATTACCGAACATGTGAGAATTTCAGACTATTCACAATGTGTGGTGTGATCATGCATAACAATAAGAGCCACTTTACTTTAATATCCATCTAGCTCTATGATATTTTCAATAAACTGGCAACTCCATGAATGCTCATATAGTAAGCTGAGATATGGAGAGTGAATGAGTTCCTGTATGAGTGTGTGTTTATAAATTTGACCTCATTTATGAAATTCAGTCCAAAAACCATAAACACTGCCCATCGCATTAGAGCCCGCAGCGCGAGTGCATGCGGCTCAAATAAAAGCCGAGCTCTAACAGGACACGAGTGTTCATTAGGCTATAAAGCCGAGGTCTCGTTCCGGAGTAAAGCACATTAACAACAGTGGACTGAGAGCGTGGATTGAACGAAAGTGTCTTATTAAACCCACTCAGAGAGAAAGAGTAAGAGCGAGAGAATGGGGGAGAGAGAGAACATTTCTCTTTTGCTTTCTCTACCTGAATGACCTCATTTCCCCTGTCTCTCATTAGTCCTGGACAGTCCTACATGGCTGGACAGGTTTTAATTCAGGATCCTGGCTTTAACACTGTCCAGACATTGTTTCAGAAAGATTTTCAGTCCAGTATTTTCTACCAAAAACTTTGACCAAAGCTGAAGAAAAAGAATGCACACAATTAACTTTATTTAAAAAATGCTTGAAGCACACAGAACTGCAGAATAATATGAATTAAATGTTCTTTCACATTGTTTTGCCTTATATTTGCTAAATAAAGTGAGTGCAGCAGTATGGTGGGGCTTACAGGGTAACACCCACCAAGAATTCAAGGTACAGACTACAAAATGGCGGTGTGTAGACGTCAGCGCCACAAACTCTCCATACATTTTTGTTAGATATACATTGTGTTCGCAATTACTGTTTATTTATTGTTGCTCTATGTTACGTCTTCCCCTTGTTCCCCAATGAAGACATGTGCATTCCTAAATCCCCATTTCTGATTCTCTTTAGTTCAAAAGGCATGAACACAAAAGGAAGCACTTGGTTTGCGAATAACCTACAAAGAAACTGTAAACAGAACCCCCTTTAAATACAAAACCCTACAACGTAACACCCAATCCCAACAAAGACCCAATTTCCCCTGATCACACCAGCAGCTGCTTCTTATAATTCTCTAATTAGAAACTGGTCAGGGGGGAGACTAAATACAAAACCAAAAAGGCACTAAGGGTGAACATTACACTCTATTATCCCCTGCCAGTTGTAACCTGCAATCCGTTGACCATTCAATGTTTTATGTTGCTATATCCTGCACCATGGTCCATGGAGGAATGTGGTCTCATCTCACAATGTACATGTAAACAGCTGCTGATTACAATAGAGTAACCTTGAACCTTGAAAGATGCCATTTGAAATATGACATTACAGCTTATCAACCTGGCAGTCAAACATGTCAGGAGTCTGAAACTAGCAAACACAAACCAGACAATTCTGCATTTTAGATCAATGCGTAGCACTTGCCAAGCTAACAAGGACAGAAAACAGATACTCAGATGCCACATTACACAGCTATGCAACTATGAAATAAAGGAAGAGGCTACATGACTGGATGGCTTTTAATTCAGGATCTATGTAGTCCAAGGTACAAACATTGTTTCAGAAAGAATTTCAGTCCAGTATTTTCTACCACACACTGTTGATAAGAAATAAAGTGTGAATTATTTCTTATCAAATAATGATAAGAAATAATGCACACACTGAACTGATAGAATTGATACATATGTATTTGTTTGTGACAGGACACATGTCAACTTAAGATATTATCCTGAAACTACGCCTCACCAAATCCACAAATGCGTCCCTCCACCAACGACTGATTGATCCATGGTGGGGACTTAGCTGAACCACAGGCTCCTTATTTTTATATTTCAATATTTCCCAAACTCTGCACAGAGCATGATACATAGTCCAGTGCCGATAACACACTACTTATAAACTGTATGCTTTGAAGCAGAATAATTCCCAAAACCTGTATCCCTCAATGCACACAGTCCAATCTCACTATAAGCCCCTGGCCCACCAGCAAAATCCAACTACAGAGGAAAGAAAAACATGAGAAAATGGTGAACAGCTTGTTTTCACTTTCATATGACTTCATATGAGAAATGCCATATTGGGATCATACACTAATCAGCATAGTAGTAAACAGTAAATAGTTGCGCAATGTAGAGCAATGGTTCTCAACCTATTCAACATAAAGACCAAACTATCTATCACAGCAGGTTGCCATGACCCACTTGGCCACATTAGATAATCTTAAATAACCAATTGTGGGTCAATGGCCTGTCTCAATTTATATATATATATATATATATATATATATATTGACTATAAATATGGTGATATATCCAATAATACAGACTAAATGATAAATAGTAATATATATACACTAACTATTTTACTGAATAGCGTGGAAATTGTTACACAGACACAGAGAGGCATTTGCACATAAGTGGAGGTTGTAATGTTTGAACATTCCATATAATATTGGCATGAATCCACAGAGACATGAGAGCTATGCAGGTGCTTCACTCTAATTTATTAGCTTAAAATAAATCTGCAATTTGCTGTAATGGTTTATTAAACAACCGCTCGAAGCATATGTGTATTACATGAGCACTCTCTCCTTTTACACTGCTCTGCTTCGTATTAAATAAATAAGTTGTGTACTTTCCAGCAGTTCGGTGGGGCTGACAGGGTACGCCATTTGACAAGAACACCATTTGTCATCTGAAGTTACTGCTTGTCAACCTTGCAGTCAAACATGTCAAGGGTCTGAAACTAACAAACACAAACCAGACAATCTGGAAAAGGCAGATTTTACTGACCAGCTGTTCAGGTCAACTGTCAGCATTTGGCAAGCTAACAAGGACAGAAAACACTTAAGATGCCACATTACACAGCTTATACCCCTTATAATAACACATGAACATACCACAACAATGTGAAAATATTTCTCTTCATTTAACCCTTACACCGAGTGAAGTAGTGGAACACAGGACCAAGTGAGCAGTGTGTGGGGGTGTTACCTTGCTCTAGCAGTCCACTAGCAGTCTTGGGATTCAAACCCACAACCTTCTGATAGTAGGGACAACACCCTAACCACCAGGCCACCTGCTAATTCCACTCATAATACAAGCCAGACTGTTGACTTCTTCCAGTCTAAATCAAATGACCAGGAATCATCCATTTTCAGAGAGATCTGTAGCTGCTATCTTTAGCTGAAGGTCATCAGTGGACAGTCCACTCTCTAAAGAGGCCAACCTCTAATACTCACAGGAAATTCTGCATTTATTCCTGGACACATCTGGGCCAATGCTGAAAGGCTCTCAGTTCCAGCTCTCTATTCTGAATAAGGAGACCTGCAAACACACTTTTTATCAGGTCCTGACTCCTGACAGCATCCAGGGTTCAGGCTGTGGGAATGAAACTCAGTCATATGGTCATTACTCCAGCATTCAGGTTATTTTCTCCAAATGCTAGTATTTTTTTCTAAAGTGGGCTCTCTTTCTTTGTGTGCTTTTGTGCCTTTTCTGTTTTCACAGCAGGTTGTGCGCAACTTTGAAGGCCCTTAGCTTTCTGGTTCACAAAAGAGGTTTGAAGTCAGACTTTCTGCCTGTCCGTCTCTAGAGAGCAGCGTTCGTTGATGGAATGGTGCCGGATAGCCACTAGTATTTCAGTCATGTGAAGGGAGGAATTTCTAACCTCAAACATCGGCAGTTGGCTTTTTGGTCTCTGATTTTCTACTCTCCAGACCAGATAGAAATATTGTTTTTCTGTCCTATTTATTGATCTGTATACCACTATCAAGGTTAAAGATTCATGATTCTTTAATTGTTAAATACATTGTTATAAATGGTGCGACATGCAGTGACCGGTGACTCTGAGTCAGCTCGTAAGACTGTGCAACATAGTTATCAAAGAATTAAAAATTATTTAAAGAGAAATTTGGAAAGAGTGCATAAAGCAAATAAAATAAACAGAAAAAAAGATGAGTAATTTCTTTAGCCAAATCCCAGTACAAACAGTGCATGTGCAAAATAATACCACAATCTGTTTATGCAGCTTTTCTTCCGGAATCAAGGGCCAATTGTGCCCGTTTGCGTCTGTAGCAGCCTCTAGTCCTCTCCGAAGCCTTTACACCAGATGCTGGAACATTGTTATGAGGGTTGGACTGCATTCAGCCACAAAAAAGCATTAGTAGTGTCAGGTCTCAACACTAGATCGTTAGTTTCAGAATCAGAAAACTTTACTGCTTTACTGCCTTTCTATTGTTTCCCACTTGATTTTACACCCTGGCCATGGTGACCTCAGGCGTATGAACTATTTGTCAGCAAATATCCCTTAAATACTAGTGATGGGAAATTTGGGTCTTGTGGCTCGGCTTTCAAAGAAGAGCCAGTTCTTTCGGCTCCCAAACGGCTCTTAGTTTATTATCACCTGTAGCCTCATATTTTAGCCTAACCTGGCACATTTGAATGCTTTGTTTGTTGATATAAACAATTTTGCATTTAGTTTTTTTTTATGAGAAGCTATATAATTTATAAATATATATTTTGTGTATTTGTTCTCTTACAAAAGCAGGCCTTCTTACGTTTGTTTAATATTTTAATCAAACTTTTAACTGCAAACAAATCCACAAATACACAGAACAACACCGCAAACAAATAGAACAGAAACACAACCAAACAAAAAGTATGTCCTCACTGCAAGTTAACATTCTGAAAAATGAAATGCCTCTGCTTGGATGGGCTGATTCGGTTTCTCCTCTCGGTTAGTATCTGCCCTGTTTTTGAGAAAACTCTCTCCGACGGGACTGATGTCGCCACAATGCACAGTCCCCACCCACCGCCTGACGCACTTAACTCAGACCTGCTGCACAACACTTCTAGTGTCTCACTCACTGCCGGAGAGCCCAGCCAGCACTGTACTCAGATCGGCTCCGGCCGGCCATGAGCCACTGAGAGTGAGAGCGGAACAGAGAAATGAAATAAAGTGGGGGGTCGGCTCTCACTCACTGGTTCTACAAAGATTCGTCTCTTAGAGCCAGTTCGTTCACGAATGACACATCACTAGTCTATTCCACCTCCGACATGTTTATATGTTGCAGCACATCTGTTTCCACTTCGCTTCCAGGCCTCCATTCAACATTTCAATGTCCCTTCCTAGTGTTTCCTTTAAATAAAGAGTGCTTGTAGCATTATAAACTTTGAGAATTGATGGTATTGTCCAAGCAAGGCAGTAAGAGCTGCCTCTTTTTGTGTGAGTTTGGATATTAAGAAGTGTCCCTTTGTGTGCTAATGTTTATTATTACGTTCAGTATCTTTATTACTATGTTCAACAGTCTTGTCATTTTAAAGCGATAGTTCACCCAAAAATGAAAATGTTATGTTTATTTGCTTACCCCCAGGGCATCCAAGTCAAAGGTGACTTTGTTTTCTCAGCAGAACACAAACGCAGATTATTAGTTATAGCCGTAGCAGTCTGGTAGTAATTTAATGGAAGTGGATGGGCGTCAAATCTTTCAATGTAAAAAAAGCATGTACAGACAAGTTCAGATTACACCCTGTGGCTCGTGATGACACATTGATGTCTTAAGACATGAAATGATCATTTTTTTGTGACTGCTCAGTTCAGACTGCTACGGCTATAGCTAATAATCTGTGTTTGTGTTCTGATGAGGAAACAAAGTCACCTTCGGCTTGGATGCCCTGGGGGTAAGCAAATAAACATCAAATTTTCATTCTTGGGTGAACTATCGCTTTAATTGTTTACGCAATAGTATATATTGTCACTATCACGTACAGCAACAGACTTGAGTAAACCTTATTAATCCTGGAGGAAATTGCTTATGTAACAACACACGGACTCAAAAACAATATAAAATCAAAAAAAGAAAAAAATTCAGTATGAATTACTCAAAACCACTGTTTGTGTTACTAGTACATAACTTAAGCAATAATTTATTCGTATATATATATATATAGTATTTTTTTAGGGCTGTAAAGTGCTTAATTCAAATTAACTAGTTAATTGCAAATCAGGGGAAACGCAATTAATCGCAATTCTGAGTCAACCCAATAAATAATATAAATAAATCATCAATTTTACAAAGAAAGCTTAGTTTGCCCAACCTGGGATTCAAACGCAGGACCAGCTTGCTCTGAGACAACAGCGCTAACCCCTGCTTTGTGCATTCTTTGACGTAGCCTAATACTGCCCCCACTAATAATAGTGTGGTACTACAATGTAGCAGGGCATTCAATTTTGTGTAAATTACAGAGTATTTAGTAAGGGGCATTTTCAGAGTCTTTTCTAAGTAGGTTTATGTTGATTTTGGTTATATTTTATGTTGTTCCTTCTGTCTCTGTGTGTCTGTGTAGTTGTTACAGAAGCAGATTAATCCGGGATCATTTTCTGATTCTAATTCTCCTGACAGAAGCACCTTCATTTTTTTGCAAGTGTTTTACTACTGTTATTTTAGGGCCCAGAAACTGACCTGAAACAAACAAATCAGGAGAGTCTCCGAGATGCTGGGAGTTTATTGCTGACCATGGACGACTGGTTTCCACAAGAGCAGCACCGACTCTTCACTCGCCTCTGCGCTTTGCAAAGATTGAAGGTCAATATTGTCTTGTTTTTTTAATACTGGGCAGCTATACAAAATTTTTAATAGTTACATTTTTAATTGCCTGAATTTCTGCAATTAATTGAATTGTTATATGCAAAATTCAAAAGTAGTGTATTGCACACTTTTATTTTAAAAGCACTGCTATATGAACAAAAGTGCTATAACATTTGGTTTGCAAACGATTTAAACTCATGAGGAGCTTTTTACCAGCAGTGTTCCCTTTAAAACATTTACAATTACAGTTCAAATATTCCTGTAAATCTCAAATTAAACATTAATGTATTCAAATCAAATATAAAAACAAAGCTATGTTTGTTGTAGAGAAACAAGTTCCCCTCGGAATATAGAGCCCTGATCAGAACATTAAAACAGGTTTTTTAAAGCAACAGCAGGTTCATGTTTATAAATCTGTTCTCTTTTCTACTGAACAGGTTCTAGCAGAAAAAATATCTTTATCAGGAGCAGCAGAAACAGTCTGTGTTCAGTAGAGAGTCCTTGCTAGAGTAAGTGGAAGTGGTTGAGAACAAAAAAGCAAGGAACTTAACAAATAATAGGAATTCAATGCAATAAAATAATTGCCATTTTAAGAAACTAAGGCATTAATGTGATAATAACTCTTCAAACAATTGAAACAGTTTCTAATTAACTAATCGGTCTAAATGTTTATTATAGCTGCATCATTTAAATGCTCTTATTTCCTTTGTAGATGGATCTCTCGTTCAAAGTGTGTCTGCACTATAAGTACGCGAGGCTTGACGAAGAGGTTCTGGAAAAGCGGATAGTGACTGTGGGAAAACCACTGGTGTCAAAGCTCAACCTCCACGAGCTCAGACCTCTCCGCGCTTCGGTGTCTTCATCCTCGGACTCCTCCTCCTTCACTGAGGATTTGAAGGCCAGCTTGCCATCCTTGGAAATGTCCTTGACTGAATCAGATTCCTATTATTATCCACATGGAGAGGTCTCCTCAAGTTCTTCTTTTCAAAGGATAAATGAACCAGAGGAGACCACCAGCCCAGAATTCCTCACGACAGATGAGCCTCCAGCCTCCAAAAGCTTGACCCATGCTAGTGCTGAAAAACCGTTCAAATTCACCAACTTTCATTCCTTCTAGTGTAAACGGATTCGTGTTTACCTCTCTTCAAGATTTCCTTAAACTCTGTTAACATTTGCCTTAAAATGGTGCAGTTAACTTTATGCCCTGGTCTAAAACCCGTGTGTTACGGGGTAGACCGAGCTCCGCAGCAGCAGTCTGGTGATTTCCCTGCTCAGACACACCTGGTTCATCTCACCTGTTCATCAACTGCCGTAGTGAATGGGAGGGTACCTAACAAACTGTGCTGGAAACCAACAGTCCAGGAACTGATTTGATCTAAAATGTGTTGAGTGTGGGTTTTTAAATTACTAACCCTTGGTTAATCATCATCATTCGTTCAAACAACTCCTTATATACACGTTCCCCTGGTTTGTGTTGATGCTCAAGATGTCAGAGGTTTGGTATTTCTGTGTCACGTACAACCACAGTTTTTGCCATTTATAAACATGTAATAATACTAAATGCTACTGGAGTTTTAAAAACGACATCAAACACAAATGAAAATAAAATGCCCAAATGTATTTTATTTTAGGTTTTAGAAACAAACAGGAAAAAAAACAAGATCTATGAACCTGCAGAACGTTCATGATAGACTCTGCCAACAAGAGGGAGGGGGAAACCCACAGTGGGCGGGGCCCCGGAGTTCGGCTGAGCAGTGGCACGATGAGAGAAAGAGCAGCAAATGGCGAGAGTGTAGAAGAACCAGCTCTGGTTCTAGACTGCTTTATACTGGTTATATTTACTGATTTAGAGTTTACTGATACACTCTGAGTTCTGAGGGTAAACACCAGATCTAGACACTTTTACACCGGTTATATTTACTGAAATCAGAGTTTACTTATACATTCTGAGGGTTAACTCTGATATAGTGATTCTTATGGTCTTATGTTTTGTGCTAAAACTCTGTTATAGCTTAGCTAACTTATATGTGAAAATATTAACTCTATTCCCTATAAAGTGACATAGAGCCTTATAGCCTGTCCCATAGCTGTGGTACTGAAGGCCCCTGCCCTGTGGACAATGGTACTAATTTGTATACAGTTGTAACATCTCACAGTGGAATAAATTGAAGCTCTTTAAACAATTGATTTTTTTATAAAGTAAAGTAAAGTAAATGATTGTTAATGCACCCTTCCTCTGATTTTTTGTTAAGTGTGTTCATAGTGTTAAGATGTTGAGTGGTTGTTGAGAAAAATATGATATTGTGATGCTAGGAACCAGGGGTCATGATGTCTATGATGCAAATATAGACATTTATTTACGCTGTTGACTTTGTTTAGACCATAAATATTGTTGGAATTCCCCTTTTGGTCTCTTATAGTCCAATACATAATGCGCTATTATATTTTTGAACTGTTTCATAATGAGAAAATGTTGTAATGCTTTACTAAAGAATGTTTTTTACCCATGTACCAGTGGAAACACATTTCTACTGCCAAAGCAGACAAGTCCATCACTAAATATTGGAGCCAAAGATGATTATATTTTGACAAAAATAATAAAGGTGCTTTTATATTCTGCTGATCCATGTAATCCCAGCATTTAATTTGGAAGAATCCAAGAGTACAGTCATGCATATATACGTGGACCATTATAGTGCGGATATGGAAGTATAAAATATTTTTGAGTTTTTGAGCTGGAAGATCTTAAAACAACCCATTTTTACCTTTTGGCAGGGAGCCAGGTTTTTACCAAAATTCATCTGGAGCTTCCCTGCAATCCAGGGTTATTAAAAAAATAAAAATAACATCCTTAATGCTTTCGGTTAATTTGACCCCAGCAATCCCAACCTCCAGAAAATGGTTAAAGTTAAAAATGCCATCAAGGTTAATGTGTTTTAGGTACTTTGTTTGGTCAACCTAAATAGGGCTTTAAATAAAACGTACATGTAATTAATCACATGTAATTTAATATCAAAGTTCTTGTCATGTGATCTGTCAGTGGGTCCCGTACTCTTACAGGTCTGATTGTGTTTATGGCCCTAAAACAGAAGGATGAGTTTTGAAGATGATAAAATTGCATGTTACTGCATATTATCCTCAGTATCATCCAAAACAACCACAACAAACATGTGTTGATATTACTCCTGTTTTATAAAACAGATAAAAACCCCTGGACTCAAACTGTCACAGATGTATGCTAAATGTGTACAGGACATTAATTTTGTTTAATATCAACACTTATTTGTTGTGGTAGTTTTGGATTATATTGGGGATAATATGCAGTAACATGCAATTCAATAATCTTCAAAAATACTCAGTCAATTATTTATTTAGAGATCTTTAATGGGGTCAAACTGACCTTAAACATCCCATAGTTTTGTAAGTGGCTACAAATACACTATACACCAAATGGACAAAAGTATTGGGACAACCCTATTTTCCAGGGTTTCAGCAAGGCCCCTTATTTCAAGTAAAGGACATTCTTAATGCTCTAGCAGACCAAGATATTTTGGACGACGCCATGCTTCCAACTTTGTGGACCCAGTTTTGGAAAGAACCTTTTCTATACCAGCATGTTCCAGTGCACAAAGCAAGCTCCATAAAGACGTAGCTGGAGGCGTTCAGTGCTGCAGAACTTGTCCTTCTCGTCCAACAAAGCGGCTGATCTCATAAATACTGTAGAGAATTAATGGACACAAATTCAACACCAACTCTAAAATCATGTGTAAGCTGTTACAGTTGCAAAGGGGGACGAATTCCCTATTAAAATATATTACACTTACTGGGACTTTAATGATATTAAGTGTAATGGTCAGGCGTCCCAATACGTTTTTGCATGTAATGTATATGCTGCAGTGAAACATTATGGTAGCATTAGGCCTGTGGTTCGTCTTAATGGGAATTTGTTGGGGGGTGTAATGGATGGGGGTTTTAAGTTCTTCACTGGAAGCAAATCCTGAAAAGCAGCGTCCCAAGACCTTTGTCCACTATAGTGTATGCTCCTGCAGTGGGACGTTGGCGTTAGCCGCGCATGCGTAGACGAAGCCAGCAGCACCATTTTGTGGCGTGTGTGTGGCTAGAGACGGGGTGGCCGTGGTCGTTGTGTATTTTCTGATTGTTTCTAGACTTCTGATTTCACCAACCTGCATTCTCTAACTCGGAATCATGTCTGAGAACGCTTGTGTTGCGGACTCGGGAGTCTTGGATGCGGCGGAGGGCGCGGGAGTCCGTAGATTGTCGGAGCTGCGGGTAATCGACCTGAGGGCCGAGCTGAAGAAGCGCAACCTCGACATCAGCGGCAACAAGAGCCTACTGTCCGAAAGACTCAAAAAGGTCACTCTTATTAAACGCAGTGTCTTAATCGACTCCAACTTTGTATTTATTATGAATGTTATGCTCCGAGATTGTTTAAAGAGTGACTAGTCTTAATAAAGAGGCAGTTATTTAACAGCAAGGCTAAGCTAACTGTTAGCCTAGTTGTTTGGCCCATTTCTGCATTTTAGTTTGTTTTGGAGCAGTAAAAGCTTTCTTTGAAATCAAAAGTATTATCGACTCGGAATAGTGCGTTTTGATATCCAAACCTGTGAAACGAATCCAAAAACCAATTTACAATTAAATGTAGGGATGAGTAGATGGATAGAATTGTTTGAGAACTTATTCTCTTTAAACTCGTATAATCCCAATGTACGTCACTTTAAACAATTTCTATTTTTTTTCTGCAGGCCATTGAAGAGGAAGGTGGCAATCCTGACGAAATAGTGGTTCAGCTTGAAATAACACCTAAGAAAACACCTAGAAGAGCACCTAAAGGTATATGTGAATCAAATGCAGTGATAAAATACGGTAGAGTTGCTACTGTAATTGTTTTTGGTGTTCAAAATTGCCTTTTTTAAATATCAAAATGCCTTTTCTCTAGGGAAGAGACAGGATAACGATGAAGCAGAGGACTGCACGATGGAAGAGGATTCTGTTGATGGCCAGGTGCATTGTAGTGGTCAGAATTTTAATGTAATGGAACAAAGTGGCAGTAATGTAAGTTGCAGTCTCATGCAAGTTTCGGGGCAATTATGATGAATAAACCAATGCAATTTTTATCCTCTAGGATGATCCTGAGGCACATGCAGAGAATCTTCAGGAGATGGACATCATGGACATGAATGTTCTGGATGAAGCTGATATTGATAACGGCGTGGTGGCTGAAGGTGATGACTATGAAGAAAATTGGACATCAGGTCAAGAGGAAGACAATGAAAATGATGAAATTGCAGACGCTGCCGCCTTGGAGTCACCAGGGAAACCAGAAGTCGATGAGGTCGATACATATAAGTTTCAATTTAGGTTCTTTGCCGTTTCCTATTATTTTGCCTATAATAAGAGTCAGCATTTTGATATTGTATTTACTGTAGCAATGACAAATTGTGTACATCACAATGTTGATGGGCAATGTCCTGCTTCATTCAGTATTTTGGTTGAAATTATTGTTAAGTTATTTCCTCTTTCATAACCATAATGCCACAAATAGGTGCAAATAAAATGATGACCAAACAGTCCTAACATTCCTGTTAACCAAAGTGCCCAGACGGAATAAAACCTAGCGGGTTTACAACATGCTTGAAAACAAAGTTTGCAGCATTTTGGCTTATACTGTACTGTAAAAAATGTAACTATTTGGAAAAACTATGTTTGTATGCATATTGTGTATAATGAATAAGTCTGTGAAGTGTTGTGTGTTTGTCATTCTGCCCAGTCTCTGAGTGCTAATACTTTTGACGTATTTCAGGAAATCGAGCCTAAAGGTGCATTGTCAGGAGGGAAGTCAAAACTGGATTCTGTGGTGTTTAAGGAGGTAGCTGCTTAACATATTTATTTAATATGTGTGTTTAAGTGGTGTCTTTTGTTGTGACTTGTTTGGTTGATGAATATTATGAATGCAGCACCAATATATCTCTTATTTTGCAGGAGCATGACCAGAAGGAGGACTCTGAAGGCATGAAGAGAGAAATAGGTACTGTATGGAGGAGTTAAAAAAAATAAAAATAAAAACATTGATTGAGGGCCAATATTTAAGCTCGAATAGTAGTTAAGAAGTACTTAGTGAAGAAGAGACTGGAAATCCAGAGATTGTTACTGGCTCTGTGTGTAAGTAAAAGCATCTGAATTCCTCTGTTAGTACAATTTGTACAGAATAGTATTTTGGCATGTTTGCAAATTGGTTTTGCTCTAAAAAACTTAGACCCAGAGCCAGTAATAAGCGGCTAAAAGGTCTAGGCAGTTCTTGCAGGTGCAGTTCAGTGTTTCTAGGTTGCTTAAAGAAGACCTCAGAAGAGAAGATGAAGATACGGATCATGTTGAAGCACAATCACTTTTAGGACTCAATGTTTGTTTATTGGAGATCACTAATGGATTTGATTCAAAAAGATTTCCTTATAAGACAGCACACTTCTCAATCATGGACACTTGAACCGCAAAACGCATCAGCGATGGACACTTTGGACCTGTGTGCTGGTCTTGTGACTTTCTTCACATTGTCTCAGCTTGGCATCAGGTGAACTGACAAAGGTTCAACTTTAGTCAAAAACGGGTTGCTTGCTCTTTGGTTTTTCCAGTCTCTCTTATAGGGTAACTGCAAATGCCTGTCTTATGTGCAGCAGTGCGTCACGTCCTAGTCCAGTTCCAGGATAAACAATGTAATGTCTCAGAAGTAATTAAACTCTGTGCCATTCTATTCCTGTTACATTCGTAGAAAGTGAGAAAGTAGCCGGGTCTTGTATATCAGAGCTGCATAAAGAAGAGTCGTCTGAGGAGTGGAGCGAAGAGAAGAAAGCTTCAGTCTGGGATTTTCACAAAGAGGAAGACAATGTGTCCAACCTCAGTAAAGCTGAGGAGGCCAGCAATATGGAAGGAGAGCCTTCAGCTTGGGAAGGAGACTTTGACTCAGCAAAGCAAAGCAAAGTCGAAACGCCGTGTGAGGAGCAACAAGGTGTTTGGGACAATTCAACGGATGCTGAGAGTACATCTGCTCAGGCAGCTAGCGCAAACGAAACTAGCTTGCACGAAATCGCAAATGCAGCCGATTCGGAAACTGCGTCAAAGGCAGAGGGGTCTGAGGGAGACAGGAAGACTGAAGAGAGCGCTGCAGAATCTTCAGAAGTGAAAGAGTCCTCTGTAGAGGGTGATGATCAGAAAAAGAGGTTTGTTGTTTTCTGTCTACTAGAACAATGGCTGTTACAATCTGTTACATTGGCTCCTTTGTTAACAAGTTTGGGTGCTCTTGGGAGGTGTAATGGACAGCGCATTTCGTCCCTCATTTTTTCTATTCATCCCCAGTTCCCTGCGCCCTTCGTTACCTACTTTAACTTGTTTGGTTGCCATAGAAGGTGCCCTTGTGGCATTTGTAGAAATATTTGGCTTCAAATGACTTCTACTCATTGAATCAGCATTAAGTGTTGTTTGTCCACTGCCTGAGGCTGCAGCCTCCCCAGGTGGGTATGTTAATCAAGCTCCATTGTCTCCAGGTGTGAATTTTTAAAGCACTCTAAACTATTATTTTTTCCTTTTCCTCTAGCGGTGATGAAAAATCAGGTAAAACTGACTCAAAAGATGACAAAGGTAACTATGGCAGAATCCTTGTTTTTAATTTTTGACAGATTTTTTTATTTATTTGTGCTCATGGTTACAAACTGTCAGTATGTTCAGGGTTACAAACTCAGATATTTTACTGTAATCGTCAATATGTCCAGGACAGCCTCAGTTCTGTGCCAGACGGGCAGTAATGCAAGAATCCTTAACAGGTTTTTGATGGAGCTTGTGGCATTTTCACTCTATTTGATGCTTACAGTAGTTACAATAGTTCCTCTAGCTCAGTGTCATGGTTGCAGTGCTTTTTTTTTTTATCAGTCTGGATTCTAAAGTGGCACTGGGAAAAAGGTAAATTATACCTTTATGGTAACAGAAATTTGTTAGTGCAATCTGAAATCCCATTTACTTTTCTTTTTGTAAACCGTTTAAACACCACACAACATCAAAACATAAAAAAAAAACATTTGTATTTTTCGGCTTTGTTTTAGTTCATTTCGCCAACATGAGACACATTCTTTCAAGCTCCATGTGTCCCAAGTTTCATATCAAATGCGTACATTTAAGATAAAAATATTTTCTTCTCCACAATTTAATGGCCATGGTTGGTAATCATTGAGAAGTGACCAAGCCTTACTTTTTATTACGATTGAAAAAAGAGTAGGTTTTGTTTACAATATGTTTGAGACGGGGGAAAGCACACAACAGAATATGAAATATGTCTTATCTACAAGGATACAAAATCCATCCCTATGGTCTGAACAGGTAGTGCTGCAGCTAGTGGAAGAAACCTTTGGGTTAGTGGCCTTTCCTCAACCACCAGAGCGACTGATCTGAAGAATCTGTTCAGCAAGTATGGCAAGGTTGGTGTTCTATAGAGAAATGCTTGAAAAGAAATGTAGTAAAGGTGTTCTAAAGTTTTCAAAATGTATAAAAAGTAGCATACAGTAACCAACCATTTTTACACAGATCAGCAGGCACAGTTTCAGTCCATCACAGATTTGTCTGAGAACCGAACTAATAACCGCCTATTAACCCACCGCTCTAGTGTGGAAACTGCTCATTCTTCTCCTTGCTGCTGATTAGCTGCTGCCCTGTGATGCATTTCGCGTGGAGCGTCTTGAGTTTTTAACTGAGCATTCTCGTGTTTATTTTATTCTTCTTAAAGCCCTGTATTTATAAAACTGGAAATTAATTACTGTAATTAATGCACATGCATTTTCTTTGGTATAAGCATGTAATTACAGTACACTATGCAGGGGTTATAT
>JBBKCR010000027.1:5257844-5267865 GCA_037577295.1 Ladigesia roloffi | reverse complement strand
AATGGAGCTTCTTGGACATCTTTAAAATGCTCCAGAAATGTCTTCCGTCCTCCACAAAATCTTGGGTGCGCAAATGCTGCAGCGTTTTTTCAGGTGTGCATTGTTTATTTTGACAGCGCACCTGCGGACCACTTATGTGCACGCCTGTATATAGTCTTATATTTGAGGCAATACAAATCTCAAACCAATGAGTTTGCCTTTAAATGAATCAAGGTCTTCATTCACCCCAACACACCATTCATATTCTATCAAAACGAATTGGTGCAGTAATGTGTGTTGGGACACATTTTAAGATTTCTCAAGCATGTAAATCCAAATCAAATCTGGATATGACAGCTGTGTTACAGAGGTTTGTTGAAATTCACATTTAAAAAGGACTATGTTTCCAGAAACATCCCAAGTAATTTAATCTATTCACAACTATTCACAATTTATTAACTCGTAATTAAATCGTATTTGTCAGAGTGCACTCGGTTAGTAAACACTCCAAGCCATCTCCAAAGTCCTTTCGGCTAATCCAGCACAATTAAGGTCCCAAGAAACAGAGTAAAACACAAACTATTTTTGATTCTAAAACTAAGAGTTAGTTAGTAAAGACAGAAAGTATACAAAATTACTCCCTCTTGAAGTAAATATGATACAGCAGATTAATAATCGCAGATTCTAATATTTTAATGAACATCCTTTTGTCCAGGTATTACCAGGCTGTAGAATAAACGTAATATTAACAGAAAACGTGCTTTAAAATATACCCTGAAATGATTCTATCAGAACAGAATTCTTGGTTATTTTCACCCTGTTTAGATCCAACTTCACAACTGCTATGGACATATTTACACACATCTTTATGATTTTTGGTTGTAGAGTGTACTAGAGATTGACCGATATATTGGGTTATCGATATTTAAGCACTTTACCATAATCGTTTTTTTTTATATCGGGTTCACCGATAAAGACCGCCATCTGGTGGGCGTTTTGAGGATTACATGCATGATCGCCATTGAAGCACAACGTCTGAGGGGAAACTGCGTGCAAATGTAAAGTATACTTACTTGCCTTCCTATATTTAGTAAACTTTATTAAACATAACAGCTATTAATGCACACATTAAATGTGTTACACAAATGACTAACATTTAGTTTATGCACCATTGAAGACTTTAGTAACAGTGCCCTTTTTTATAATTTTTTAGTACTTTTTGCACTTTCAGACCCCTAGTTTTGATATGTATGCAAGGAGGGAGTAATTATTATAAATAAAACAGCTTGTTCAGTTCAGTGGTGCTGTAATAATTGTGTCAAAAACAGAAGTATAATAGTAAATAAATATCGGTTCTGAATATGCAAATAATTGGTATCGGTATCGTACTAAAAATCAATATCGGTCGATCACCAGAGTGTACAGTTCTTTATATATTGTATCTTTTTAATAGATTATGCTGATTCTAGTTCTCTTGTACTATCCACTTTGCTGCAAATTTTCCACCTGTAGGACATATAAAGTGTTCTCTCATCTTATGTCAGGTCTATGCCTCACAGTCTTCACAAAATATATTGACCTGACCATAATATTATATTGTATCCATATCATACAGCCATTCTCTGTGGTGAAGCGGACACATTACCTTGTTGTGGAAATGTGGAGGGACTTGGGGCCTGGATGACGGAATGTGGGGTTCTAGGTGTTGGAACAGTATTGCAGAACCCTCTGAGAGAAGAAACGACTGGAGTATCTTCTCCTGACTTGGCGGGGGAGATGCTGTCAGTGCCTGTTATTGAAGCAGGCTGCTGCCTGGAGGCGTTCTGAACAAGACCCTCATCCAGCTCCTCCAGATCCACATCCCACTCGTCGAAGTCGTCCTGGGGGAGGTCACTGGAGGGTGGAGGGTTTGATTGCTCAGAAGAAAGCTGCAGAGTTGAAACGCTAGAGGCTCCCAAAGGTGCTCGAAGGGAAGCGGTGGGTTTGTGATGGGCTGAGGGAGCGGAAGATGAGGAGTTTGGGTGGGAGAGACTTCTTAAACCCTTAGCAGACCCCAGCTCTGAAGTACTGTCCCAGGAGCTGGCTGATTCGCTGAAGGAGCCTTGATGTGCATTGTGGGTGTTGAAGGTGGTTGATTCCTGCGCAGGTGCAGACGTCGGGCCTGTAGATGGTCTTGATGCAGGAGGTGGTTCAGTTGTGCTCGTCCAATCAGCATCCAGCAAGTCCTATATTACAGCAATATACGAATCATTTCAGCACAAAGCAGCACACTGTGTCAAAAAGAGTCCATAGTTACTGTCAGACCGTAAAACTACACAGACTACAGATTCAAACCTGATTAAAATCAATTCAGTCTGTATTTAGACACACACAGCCAATACACACTGGTTTAAAAACTCTCCACACAATTTTAGTTTATCGTTTTTATTGATTGATATATTTATTTATTTATCTTGTGTGTGTTTTTTTTTTTCTTTCTTTCGTTTTTTCTTCCTTTTTCCTTTCCCTTGTCATTGCTGTGTTTTGTTTTTGTTTTATTGATGTTGTTATAAAAGATTATTACTTTCTGTTAGGTAAGCATATTTACATAAGAAAAGGGAAAATGGAAATTGTATTTTTAAAAAGTCAAGTGGCTGTATTTTATAATTTTTCCCAATAAAAAATATATGTGAAAAAAAAAAAAACTCTCCACATGTATTAATGTAAGACAAAAAACTCGAGATTCATACTGGCTTAACATCTTTTCAGAAGTGTTACTTTAAGACACTCTGCAGATTCATGCTGGATTAAAATCCATAACTATTACAGTAAGATTGTAAGTATGCAGATTCATACTGGATTTAGAGGATAATTATTACCATCAGACTACTACTTGCCTTAAAACTAATCAATATCTGAAACAAGCTATTTAATATCAAACATTTCTCTCTCAGAAAGTCTAAAATAAAATCTACCGACTTGGTCAAAGACCTTAAATCTCACATAAAGCCATCAGAGCAGATCATAATGCTGCCAATACACACCGGATTAAAATCTCACAAATTATTACTGCACACTGACCAACTACTCAACAGATTCAGAGTGGACGACTGAAATTACTCCATAATAATCACCGCAAGACTAAAACCATACAAACTGCCAGTTCACACTGGATTAAACTAACTCCACACTTATTCCTGCAAGACTAACAAAACTACACTGCAGATTTATACTGCAATAAAAAAAACTAACAACTATTCCAGTGACATTGTATTAAAAACTCCACACTGCTGATTCATACCAGATTACAATCTCTCCATAAGTAGTATTTCAAAACTGAAAAACTACACAGACTGTTGATTCAAAATGGAGTAAATTTTCATAATTGATCCTGTCAGTCTTTTATACAGAACAGGGGTCACCAAAATGGGGCCCCCAAGGACCACATGAGTAGACTGGTCCAAAATATAATGTAATTTTATTCTGTTGCTGTTCTTCTTTAATCACATTTGCATTTATATCTTTATATCGCATTTGCAAAATGACAACATCTAAAAAAGCGCACTTAAAACATGTTTATTGTACATGAATTTTAGGTAAACTCTGTACTAGTGTATGAAACTGGTAGGTAGCTCTTCGTATGGCTCAGCACCCGTGATGTAGCTCTCAGTTTCAGAAAGGTTGGTGATCTAGAAATTCTTGTCACATGTAATTAAACAGTTCCGTATTAGAACAGCTACTGTGATTGGGTCAAAGACCTCAAGCTCAGATAAAGCTTTCAGAGGAGATGTATTTCATCTTATCCACACAGGGCCAGTGTGGCTGCGGGATTTCATTCCAATAAAACACATCTGACTCCTGAAATTTGATCCGACTGACTAAACACAACGATTCAAATTAACTTCTAATAGATTGGAAGGAAAACCTTCAGCCACAGTGGCTTTCTGTGAACAACTGGACCCTTCCAATTTAACACACCTGGTTTAACTAATCAAGGTCCCAATTACTGGCTGAGTGAATCAGGTGTGTGTTTCAGCACACAATTTAATTAACCCTGAAGTTTCTCTGTCTGTACTCGTTTCCTAGACGTAAACTGCACATATTCTTGAACTAAACTGCCACGACAATAATGAATTGTTATTTAGGGCTGTTTTAGTATAGAATTAGTCTGAATCTGGGTCTGGGAGTCAGTCCAGTTGTATTTTAACTCCCATTGCTGCTCTACCCACCAAGCTCATTAATTAGCTGAAGAGTTGGATCAGGTGTGCTAGAGGAGAGAAAGTATTTAAAATGTGTAGTTGCGCCCCCCAGCTGCTCCAACGTGGCTCAAAAGCTCCTTACCAGGCACTTCAGGGGGATACAATTCAGGTGGGACATCAAGTCATCAATTATAAAAATCTTCTAGATCTACGAATGGAGTTTGTGTACTTTTTAAATGGAAAAGGTACAAAAAACAGTTAAGCACTGTACTGACAAAAGTATTGGGACTTTGATCACATTACATTCAAATTTGTAGACCTTAGTATGGAGCTGGCATCCCCTTTGGAGCTATAACAGCATCCATTCTTCTTGGAGGGCTTTCCATAAGATTCTGAGAGTTTGAGGGAATTTTGCCATTCGTTCTGCAGAGCATTTATGAGGTCAGGGAATTATGTTTGACGAGAAGGCATAGCTCACAATCTCTATTCCATTTCATGCCAAAGATGATGTTGAGCTCAGGACTCTGAACTCATCCATCCGTGTCTTTACGAAGCTCGATTTGTACACTTGGACAAGAGTCCTACTGGAATAAAAATAGTTCTTCCCAAAAACTGAGTCAAAATATTATGAACCATATTCTCGTCTTAAATGTCTTGCCATGCCCTTCACTGGAAATAAGGCACCTCTAGCTCGAACCCTGGAAATAGTGGTCCCTATACGTTTGCCCATATGGTGTAATTAAAGACATTTAGAAACTGATCAGGCAGTCACGCCACAATTAAAAAAACAAACATATTTAAAAACCGGTAAAAGTGAGTCTACAACCCAAAACAACATACTGCATCATCGAAATCTTCTCCAACGCTGAAAAGTCCGCTCCATTTGCTGTTGCAGGCCTGCAAACAATGAAGGATTAAACTCATAAATCTATAGGTGCAGTTGTATCATCTCCATGTTTTGAACCGAGCTGTTAGCACTGCTAGCAGAGGAAAGTCCTGTTAGTGGACTCTACTGCCTCTTACCGTGGCCGTCATGACTTTCTGCTCCAGGTTATATTTCAGACGTGTAATGTTTAATCCCTGTGCGTGGCTTAGGAGTCCTTACATTTCTTTTAAATAATTGGAAATGCCCAAATAATCCTAATCCGATTCGCGTCTACAGGGAGGACTGAACTCCCCGCCGCCACCTTCAAACACACTGTGACGTGGAGGGGAGGAGCCGTGCGCTGCTGCCGCCGCCTGGTGGCGTCTGCCTGTACTGCACATCCATGGGGAGCTGGTCCTTTGGGGGCTCGTTCACGTTAGAGTGAACAATACTTGTGTATACATATACATGCAATAATACACTCCCACAATAAAATGTTCTGAGTTTATGATTCTGATTTTCCTGGCAGTCATAACTGACACAAATGGTTACAATAGGATAAAGTCATATTGACAGGAATACGAAAAGGGCATGCCCGTTTGTTACATGTGCAGTAAAGCAACAGTAGTAACATTTATGGGAAATAACTGATCACAGTAAATGTGTTTAGTCTACACTGAGATTTAGGAAGCACCAGTATTTTTCATGTTTATGGAAATGTCAGGTCTGCTGGGGCAGTAGCTTGTTCAGTACATTTTCTGCCCTCCCATCAATCATATTTTACAATGTAAACACTACAAATTCTCATTCAATACTAAACACCCTCATTATTGAGTGCTTATAGAAGTTCCTGTTGATTTCGGTTATTCTCATTTAATTGAATGGAAAATTACTTATTTCCACAAACCCATCCTCCAAGAAATACTTTACAAATTGCCGTGTTTTTCAATATTTGCATTAACATGAACCTCTAATCCCACTGGACATTTTGCTTATCCTATTTTTAAAAGAATTATGTGGCCAAATCAAGATGTTGTGTTTGAGGTCAATTTATCTCATTTGACCACAATTTGAAACTCCAGAAAAAGTTAGAAATATATTTGCTGCCAAAATCAGTCAGGAATTTTTGCTGACTACTTTTTATGCTGAAAACATGATCCCACAGTGCATGAAATGTCAATAGAAAGTGTTTTTCCTCTTCTTGTCATGTGAATAAATGAAAATAGAGCAAAGTATTTTGAAAATAAGGGTATACTAGTTTCCAGAAAATGATATGTGCCTTCCATTGAAAATGTATAGAGTATCTGTTGAATAGAATAACAGATACCAAATATAAGAGCCTTATTTTATCTAATGCAAAGCCATTAACCGCAGGGCTTTTTGAGTCAGAAAGTAATTTTTATGAAAACAGGTCCAGAGGCCAATTTTAATTTTAGAGCACTTTGTTGGCTAAATTAATGCTAGTTACCTATTAAGTGGTTTAGTTTTCTCAAAAGAACATTTTTCGGTGTTGACCGTCTGAGGTAAAGAGTTGAGGGCATCTTGGACTAGGCATTCTGATCTAGGAACAGATTTAATGATCGTTCCAGAACATGCAATTCTTTCAAAACATTAGAATAACACCTTGGTATACTATTGGAAATAACGCAAAAAGAAGCAAGCAACAACTTGACAAATCCACAGAACGTTTATTTCCTTTCCCAAAGTCAATACAGTGGAACTTTAAAACTTCTGGAACTGTTTCTTGGCCCCTGCTGCTTTGGTGACCTTCAGGACGTTAAACCTCACCGTCTTGCTGAGAGGCCTGCACTCTCCGACAGTGACGATGTCACCAACCGTCACATCCCTGGAGGGCAGAAAACATGAAACATCTTCAAGGACCACTGAATCAAAAGCCATGATTACAAATCAGCAGATACATACATTTCCTATGACAGGCACACACTAAGGGCTTAAAACATGGCAAATGCTAAACATCACAAGTCAAAGATACAGATTTTATTAAGTTTCAGGTCCTGAAACAGATAAAAGCAAATAATTGAACTACAATTTAAATGTATGAACACCATCACTGATAAAGCTGCATCAGTAGAGCCAATAGGCAATGTCGTCAGAGCCTCAAAGACTTGGAAGACCATCGTGAGAAAATACATCATATGCAGCTTTCCCTCATTAGCAGTTTGTGCAAAGTCATGGTAAAAATCAACAAAAAAGTGGTTGTATGAAAACTACTTGGGCTTTGAAAGAGAGGAGAGCTCACCTGAAGCAGGGAGAGAGGTGGACAGACATGTTCTTGTGCCTCTTCTCAAAACGGTTGTACTTGCGGATATAGTGCAGGTAGTCACGTCTGATGACGATGGTCCTCTGCATCTTCATCTTGGTCACCACACCTACAGAACAAAAATTAAATATAAATTCTGAAGATACACTCCCAACACCATTAGCTTTGGGAACACTGCAAAAAAAACAACATTCTGGATGCTTCAGTAAAGCCAAAAGGCACTGTCGTCAAAACCCCAAGGGCTTGGAAGACCATCGTGAGAAGACATCATTCGCATCCCAGTGAGAACACACCACTACAATAACCAACTTACCAGACAGAATACGGCCTCTGATGGACACATCTCCGGTAAAAGGGCATTTTCTATCAATGTAAGTGCCTTCAATTGCCTGTAGAAGACAACCACATTTTTATTGATACCATAACGTCTTGTACAACACTGCATTATCCTAAAGATGTGCAAGAAATTTCTTAAAACTGCATCAGCAAAGCCATAAGGCGCTGTCCTCAAAGCCATAGCGGCTCAGAAGACCATCGTGAGAATAAACATCACCTGCAGCCTGGAGATAGACTGGCAGATTTCTGAGCTCACCTCTCTGGGGGTTTTGAAGCCCAATCCAACGTTTCTGTGGTAACGTGGGAGCTTTTCCTTGCCACTTTCTTTGCCTTCACCAACTAAAACTCGCTTCTTGTTCTGGAAGATGGTGGGCTGTTTCTGGTAAGACCTCTCATTCTGCCAAACAAAAATCTATGTTTAGTATTCACAAAAGTCACAGTTTAGACAACTACCTCAAAGAACCACTGTCTCTGAGGGGGCTGCATCAGGATAGCCATATAGGCATTGTCGTCAAAGCAACAAAAGCTTGGAAGACCATCGTGAGAAAGACATCATCTGCAGCTGGAAGCTTTTTAAAACATGCTCCTTTGAGTTACTCAGTTTGTCTATTAAATTAGAGAAGAAATTAATATGAAGCCATGTTAAATTGCTTTAGACTGATCCTAAACATAAGGGGAGTTTTAAATCCAATGCAAAGCTCTTCAGAGCAGAGACCCTTGAGCCAGAACACAATATATGAAACCATCCCATTTATAAGGATCATTTTGTTGGGATGTAGATCTTCACATGCACTAGACCAGCCGGAACATCTCACTACGTGCAACCGTAAGTTCAGGTAAAAAATAATCAGAGTACTTTTAGTACACTGACAGAACAGCCTGAAGTGAAGAGCCAAAAGTTTCATCTGTGCAGTATATACGACAAAATTTAATTCCCGAATTATTTGAGCCAAGACGTTGTGCGAGAGTGGGATAACTGCACCAGTGTACAAAAGGCTTAAGTCTATAGATTGAAATAAAACGACGGTATAGTGACTACATTAGAGGTACTCGTTTAAACACTACAGAAGGGACACAAGACTCCGGTCTAAGGACCATGTGGTAGTAAACACTCAGAAAGTAGGTAAACAATGCCCATTTTACACTGGCTGCAAGATATGATTATTTTTACCATCTTAACAGGGTATACTATCAAAGCAGGTGCATAATAACCTCAAAATCCTTCAAATATAACGTTTATCTCGTAACGCCTCGAGCCGCGGGCCCTAAACACGCCGAGTTTCCGTTCCGCCACAACATCATGGCAAAAATATCGCCAGATACAAAAGCAATGGATGTTTTAAGGCATGGGTTCAAAACCAGACCACCTCGTATCCTACAATTTGTCGAAAAATGCGACAATAACCGAATAGTTTGTGTATTTTTGCCGTTTTTTTGCACCACGCCGCTCCCCGGAGCCTACCTGAGCGTCCGCCATCTTCACCAGACGAGTCGGAAAGAGAACAACGCATGCGCGAGACGCAGCGAAGAACGGACACGGGCAGGATGTGACGCAATAGAACGGGGAATTAAAGCTCAGGACTTTTATAATAGAATTTAATTGAATATTCTAATAGAGAATGTGGAAACAAGTAATTATGTATGCGTAAAATTATTTTGTCACGAGATGATGATATATATACATAAATGAAAACATAGCTAAATAAATACAGAACCTGAAAAAATACATAAATAATTAAACAAGCACACGCTAAATAAATAAATATACACATACATAACTGCATGCTCATAATAAATATATACATGATATATACAAAAATTAAACATATGTAAAAATTAAACATATGTAATGTGATATTACATTAAAATATGATTTTAAGACTAAATCTGTACTTGTCTCAATTAACCCCACAGCATTTGTCTCACTTTTCCCCGTTGACACATTTTAGAAAAAAACTTTTCTTAGCAATTCAAGTTAATTTTCAGCTAGCATCATCCCATGGTTTTATGTGTTCGTAGTTCATCAACATGTATGACATAAGTTTTTACCTGAATCAATCTACTCTGTCACAAGAGTTTATTAAGTTGAAAGCAAGAAAAAATACTTTTATATGCAAAAAAATATTTTTTGTGAGAAAAACATACCTACCAAAGCACCATGTGGTTCTTTCCTTTATGGTCATTGGGAAATGTGAGAGGCTTGAAAACATAATAGTCACATAACCACAAATGTGTTCTATTGCTTAGATGTAGGGGGTATCTCACATTACCCCATGTCTCACATTACCCCGTTCTCCCCTACGTACACGGGCGTAGTTTACGGTATGGACGGTAGGGACATGTCCACACCACTTTTCAGATGACCATAAATTGTCCCCACCA
>JBBKCR010000027.1:5196541-5211094 GCA_037577295.1 Ladigesia roloffi | reverse complement strand
GCTCGAGCTGCGTCTCGGTCGCTAGGCAACCAGTTGTAGTGGTAGGGTAGCGCCGAGCCGAGCCCAGTGGACTGTACATTTCCTTGTATATACGCAAGTTATTATATTAATATAATAAATGAACGATTATTCGATTCATCGCTAAAATGCAGGAGTATATCGACTAGGAATATCTTTAGTCGGGGGCAGCCCTAATAAGCATGTTACAGATTGAGTTTCAGCAGTATGTGAACACTGTCCAAACTCCAAAACTATAGTTTCAATGTTTACTCTGATTTGTATAATTGGTGGCAGGCATCACAACATCAACTCGCAAGTTTTGAGTAGTATTTTACTAGGAAACCTGGTTATTATATTGTTTGACCACTTGTGCCCATCCTAAGAGCAGAGACTTCATTATTTACATTGTGCTATGGCTCATCAAAGTCAGGGCGCTGCTGAAAACTCAAGCACCTTATTATGTTTCTCACATCTCCTCCTGCTGTACAGTGATGCAGCACGCATAAACAACGGCCACTGCCTCTCGATCACACTCGCCCACAGACCTCGGCCTGCATGGTGGATGGGGGAAGGGGGAAGCGGGGAGGACAGTGGTCTACATTCACTTGGTCATTGGAAATATAATAATAGACACTCAGTCAGGAGAAAGGGGGTTGATGGGAGAAGGAATAATGTGGAGTTGTATAGGGTGCACTCAATATCATGAATATCCATGCCCATAATATCAGAACCGCCAGTCATCCACCTGCTTAATAGGTGGAACCAGTGCTGGCTGGTGTTTTTTTATTATTTTAATTAAAGCAGTAGTGAAAATTAAGTACAAATTAAGAATGAAAACAAAAGATTTAGTATCTTTGATTTGGGCTTTGGGAATGTTTAGAGTTTTGCGTTTTAAGGTGGAGAAGGATGGCAGGAAAGCAGGGGATGGTGAGAGGGGTATCCCTGAAATCACCCAGAATCCAAAGTGGTAATGGGGTACACCAAGGCCTCCACCCCTGAGTCCCTAAACCCCAACCCCTAACAGTTCACCCCCTCCCCAAAAAAAACCCCTTGACCCCCCTCTCTGTGTGCCTCAATCTTCCTGCTTAACCAATTGGTGTTTCTTTTTTGCAGCGTTATGATCCTGGCCATGTTGTGCTGATGGTAAACTTAGTGGTAAATGTTATTTTTCCCCTGATTGAATTGGTTACTTTTATTTATTTATTTATTTATTTATTTATTTATTTATTTTATTTATCCTTTGAGTTTTTGTTCTGCTCAATTTAATTTTTAACCCTCCCTCCCTCCCATATAATTTTGTTTTCCTTTTTATTTTTATTCTTGTCATCAGAGCACCAGTATTTTTAATAAGCTTCAACTGTCTCTACCTCTCTCTGTATTAGTCGTCATTCTGCTGCCTGTGTATCAGTGTAATTTACATTACTCTTCTAGAGCATTTCTCATTTCGTTTGTTTTCAGTTTTTTTTGGGAGATCTTGTTGATTCACTTCCCCTTTTTTCGTTTTCAATGCACATTTCTTCACCGGAATGCACAGTAATGCTAGATGAGATGTCACTTGTGTTCCCAAAAACACTGATTGCTGGGAAGGGAATAGATCCTTTTAAGGTTGGGCCTGATTTGGGACTCCGACCTACTTTTCTTACGAAATGATCAGACGTACTGATCGTTCCCATGTTCTGAGATTGCTTCATAACACTGTAATGTGAAGTGAATTATATGTTTTTTTTCTGTAGCTCAAATAAACAAACATTACCACATATCAAAATATTGCACTATATACTACATTATTATGTGTCCACATTATCAGTTACCACTTCTACCATGTAAGTTTTTACTCAAGTGTTAATCTGATTGTTAGTTTGGAGTCCCAACAGGCCCTAATCGTTACGCACGCTCTGTTCTATCATTTCATTACAGGAACAGTTGTAACCGTTGGGCTGAGGCTCCAGGCTTGGCAGCTTGGAGATTATGAAGTGCCTCGTCTTCTCAGGGGCTAGGAATGAATTAGATACTTCCATTGTTGTGGCAGTGGTACAAGCTTGGGTTTTTGGTGTTTTAAGTGGCCTCATTTTCTATGTGTATGATTGAAAAATCATTTTTTAATAAGTTTTAGTAACTGTCAGCCATCTTCACTCTGTACGGTCTGATTTGGTATAGATCTTTAATAAGGATGTTTTAGATGATCTGTTCTTTCTTGTTAAAGTAACGGCATTTATAATTGATTATTTATAGTTTTATTCAGGTGTTTGGTTTTGTAGTCTTTCATAGTACGTTTAATTTAACGATTAAACAAAACCGTATAGATTGAACGTCAGTTAATTGTAAACATAATTTGTTATTTAAACACAATCTAAATTATATTCACCTGATGTTACCTTTGAGCAAAGACTTGGCTATCAAGATTGTATTTGAATAAGTGTAGCTATATGTCTATAACCTGAGGGTCAATTATAGCCATATAAGAGCCGAGCAGCCGAGGAAAATATTGAAATTCGTGCCGCATGGATCATCATGTATTAATTACTAGCTCTTCGTTTTGTGAAAGTGCTCCGCACTTGAAGTTGTTGAGATTGGATTGCCTCAGCCCAAAGGCATGAACTGCCCTGTTGAAATTAGCAAATTGCATATTATAATTAATTAATTAATTCTAATGGCAAAAAAAAGAGGAAGAAATTGAAAAAAAAAAACTGAAACCAAACCACGTAACTGATTGGAGTCTTTGATTGAATGTGACCATGGTGCCAGCCTCCGCAGCAGCAGTTTAGTATGACTTCTGTTCTTTTTGCCTTTTATTTTTTCCTTTCATTTGAGACCCCCCTCCCCCCCTCACCCTGTTTGTGTGTCTATCTGTCCTCCCCTCCCTTCCCCACTCTCAGGTAAGTACACCCCCTAAAAACCCTGCACTGTCACCATGGCAACGTCTGGCCGGTGACATCACTCTGCTGCTGTAGCTCAGTGCTTGTGTCCTTATTCTTTCTTTTCTTTCTCTATCTCTTTTTCTCTCTCTTTCCGCTTTGTTTGGCTGGTTATGAGTGGATTAAGCAATTATGTGTCAATTTTCCGAGTAGTTCTGATTGTCTTTTTGTTTTTCTTTCCTTTTGTTTCGTTTTGGTTTTGTTTTTTGTTTTTTTTCTGACGTTAATTATTATTTGACCTAGCTCTTTTCACAGCTTGCATTTCACTACATATACAAACTCAAGCTACCAGGAAAGTGTAGCATTAATAGAGCTGGAATAGAAGAATTCTCATAAACAAAAGTGAACTTTAGGCCCCGACCAACACTTCAGAGTTTATAGACGATGCCGAAGTGTGTATTTGTGTGATATAGCAGTGGTATAGGTGGTTCACTTTTCTCCCTGTCCCTCTCAGACATTCCACCAGGCCAAAGCAGGTGCTTCCTGTCCTGTAGTGTACTGCAGAGAGGGAGGGAGGCCGCAAGATGGATTATCCTGAGCGAGGGAACACTGTGAGGGCACTGCGACAAATTTGACAACAGATGTCTTGCCTCCTTTCCCCCCCCTTTCCATTGAGCAGCATTGAACTGCTTTAGAATGTGCTCTATTTGTTCAGATGATTAGACTGATCCTCTATTAAGAAAAGAGAAATTGATGAATATATTAGTGTAATATTTCCTAACATCCAGCACAGCACATAGAAGTAACACTGTGATACCTGGCACGGCCATTGAAGCAGAGTGCCGCACACAAAGCTGTGAGAATGGCTAGTAGCGTTTGGTTCACTGTAGCTTTCTGGTCTCTTGCACTTGAAGGCAGTCTTTCTAACCCAGCACCCTGTGCTCTAAGCAGGCTGTCCCACCCACGCTTTCTCTCACGTCCAGTTCAGAGTCTAACCTCTGCCCTCTCTTTCTCTCTACCTCTCCCCCTCACTTCGTAGGACGCACTGACCCTGTGCCCATCATCCTCAAATATGACGTCATGGGGATGGGACGCATGGAGATGGAGGTGAGGAAGGGTGAAATTTTAGCCTTGTGATTCTCTGTATGTCAAGTAAGCCTGGCTGACCTCGTATGTGTTGGTTGGCAGCTGGACTATGCAGAAGATGCAACAGAAAAGCGCAGAGTGTTGGAAGTGGAGAAAGAGGACACAGAGGAGTTGCGGCAGAAGTACAAGGTAGGGACTGGAATTTCAGTCAAATTTGATATTTGAGTGTGACAGATATAGTTAGGAAAACATTCTATAACTATATAGAATATTCTAATAGTATGTTCTAGTGATTAAAGACACACCGTAATATGAAAGTGCGCACAAATGATAGTTCAGTTTACACATGATCCCATGCAATTATATGTTTACACAAAATAGCTACATTTCAGCCTCGTCACTTTGCTGTTATATAAACACTGTGCTGTGGATTCTGTTTTATGTCTTAATCTTTGCCCTTTTACACCCTTATGTTCTCTCTCCCTTGAACATTTGTATCTCAGGGTCACTCATATCAGTTATTGTCTGGTTTGCAGGATTTTGCAGAAAAGGAGAAAGCCATCGCCAAGGCTTTGGAAGACCTGAGAGCTAACTTCTACTGTGAGCTGTGTGATAAGCAGTATCAGAAACACCAGGAATTTGACAACCACATCAACTCCTATGACCATGCACATAAACAGGTGATGGATTTCATAAAGGGCATTACTTTCTGAATGAAATTTGCTGAAATGTATTTATTTATTGCAGGAAACTACTAAATCACAATAGCCACTTTCTTGCTCACTTTGGTCACTGAGTTGCTCATATAGAAGTAATACCAGATGTAAATATATATTTTTCTCCTTTCCAATGTATTTTGTCTTCTTTTACAGAGGCTAAAAGAGCTGAAGCAGAGGGAATTTGCACGCAATGTTTCTTCACGATCTCGTAGGGATGGAAAAAAACAGGAAAAATTAATGCGTCGTCTACATGAGCTAGCAGAGCAAAGGAAACAGCAAGACTGGTGAGTAGAATGACCACTGCTGCCCTCTAATGGTGGTAAGACCACATTACATGACTTGCGACCTGTAGTGAGCCTGTCAAGTCTAAATGTTTCCAGCAATGAGCTTTTTCTCATTTTCTCAGAAGCATTGTGGGCTCAAATATTTTCCTTTCAATCTTTCTTTTCAGTGTTCCTGGAAGTGGGCCTATGTTCAAGCAAACAACAGTTGCAGTTGATGGAGATAAGGCAGATGATGGTAGCTTCTCAAACGTTGATGGTGTTCCTATGACAATGGACTCTACCACAGAGGGTTCATCAGGGGAGGATAAAGGAAGTTCTGCTTTTGGTGGTCAAAGCTCACCTAGACCTGGTCCAGCCATCAGTTTCTCTCTTCGTAAAAACACGTCCTCTCCAACACCCAGTGGAGGAGCCCAGACTCCCAAAGTCAGTGTCTCCTTCTCTTTTGCTAAGAAAGCACCAGTCAAGCTGGAGACAGCCGCTGCTGTGTTTGCAGACCATGGGGAAGAAGCAATGGAAGAAGAAGAGGGACAAGAGGAAGTAGGAGATAAAGCTTCCGGGGAGGAAGGGGGTACTGCTTCAAACACTGACAGTCCACAAGCCACAGCAGGAAGCATAGGTGGAGACGATGATCAGCAACAGAGTGATGATGGGGGAACTCTGGCTTCCACCCTTAACAAACTGAAGATGATGATGAAAAAGGAAGAAGGTTACACCGGGCAAGAGCCACAGTATTATCACTATGTTCCTCCTGCACACTGTCGAGTCAAACCACATTTTCAGTTCCTACTCTTCATGAAGGCGTCAGACCAGTGTGGAAACCAAGAGGAAGATGAGGATGTGGAGGAGGAAGAGAAAGCAACATCAGCTGATGCAGAGTTGGAACAAAAACAAGAGCAAGACAACATCTGCAAACCAGAAAAGGATACAGGGAAAGAGCCAGAAAAAGATCCAATGAAGGACCAGGGCCCACAACCTGCTTCATCTCCCAAAGTAAATACAGAGGAAGGATCAGATGAGACCCCAGCTGTAGAGGACAATGAAGATCCGTCAAGCATAATTTCCCAACCAACTGAACCTAAGCAAGGGGCATCTGAATCTCAAGACACTGCCCCACGCATGCCAACAAAACCCTTCTTTCCTGTGTTGAGTAAAGATGAAAGCACTACTTTACAGTGGCCCTCTGAGCTTTTAGAGTTTACCAAGGCACAGCCCTCCCTGTCTTACAGTTGCAACCCTCTTTACTTTGACTTCAAACTGTCACGAAACAAAGGCAATCGAGGAGGTAAAGCCAGCAAAACGGCCAAGCCAGCTGACAGTAGTGGAGATCAGGGAGAGGGTTCCAAGACTGGAGGCACTGTCAGCCCCGCTGGCACCAGTGGAGACACTAGCACAGCAGCAGCGTCACCGCATACCAGTACTGACAAAAAGGAAGAGTCTTCCTTAAAAGAAGATGAGGATAAAGACAAAAGCAAGGATAAGTTAGAGGGCAACGAAGATGTATCTGGAGGCTCCAAGAAGAAGAAAAAGAAGAAGAAACATAAGAAGTCAAGCAAGCGTTCCAAACGCAAAGAGAAAGATAAAGCAGCTGTAGAGGGAGAGACAGACACACCAGGAGAAAAAACGAAAAAGAAAAAGAAACACAAACGAAAGAAAAGCAAAAATAAACCGCATGCTGAGGAGGAAGATGAAGAGGCCAAAGAAGGTAAAGAACAAAAGGATAATAAAAAAGATGACAAAGGTGGGGCCAGTAAATCCGCACAGGTTGGAGGAGGTGGAGGGACTTCAGCTTCAGAAGTAGGGAAGAGAAAACGATCCCATAAAGAAGTGTCCCAGAAGTCAGGTGCTGAGGAGGGCAGTGCAGGAAAGCCTAACTCTTCAGAAGAGCACAATGGTACAAAACGTCTCAAACCTGACACCAGTGCTGCATCCTGTTCTGCTTCGGCTCAGAAGAGTCCGGGTGGCGGTCGACCTCCCAGCAGCGAGAGTGAAGATGACGGTGGCTCTTCATCTCAGCGCTCCCGTCCTCCTCATCGTCGCTCTACGCCTCCTCGTGAACAGCGGCGTCATCGTAGCGAGGACTCTGGCAGGTCGTGCCGCTCACGTAGTCGTTCATCTCGTCGAGGAGACCGTAATCACAGACGTAACAGGGGTCAAACGTCTCGTAGTCAGTCATACACGAGCAGCTCCGAGCGTTCCTCAGCAGGGAGCAGTGCTTACAGTCGGCACAGCCACAGCTACTCAGACAGTTATAGCGACTACAGTGATGGAGAACGTCGCCGCAGATCAAAAAGGCGTTCCTCTGACTCAGAGTATGAAAGGAGAGGTGGGGGACGTTCACACAGGAGACACTACTCATCCTCTTCTTCAGAAGATTCTCGCTCACGTTCCCGCTCTCATAGTCGGAGGAAGCACCACCGGCGGAGGCGCCATCACAGCAGTAGCCGAAGTTCGAGTCGCAGCAGTAGGAGCAGCAGTGCTCGCTCATACAGACACAGCAGCTACAGCCGCAGCCGTAGCTCTGCCAGTCGCTCCTCCAGTTCCGCCAAGGCCTCGCCACACCGCAGCAGTCACAGCCGACGGGCTGACAGCACCACACGCCGTCGCGACTTCAATCGCTCTCGCATTTACCGCTCACAGTCTCCGAGGTCTTCCTCGTCCAGGCCGCAGCAACGGAACAGCAGTTCAATGCAAATGTTCAAAGGAAGTGGAGGAGGGGGACTTAGGGAAGGCGGAGGCGCTTTTGAGCGTCGGAACTCATTCACAGCTCGGCAGCTTCTCGAAAAAATCCAGTCTCGCAAGGGTGGTGAGGATAGCGGAGCTGGAAGCAAAACAGGCCTCAAAATCAAGGACCCTCCACAGGGCTACTTTGGACCCAAGCTTCCCCCAGCACTTGGAAACAAGAGCATGCTGCCCCTTTTTGGTAAGCTCCAAGCAGGGAAGAAACCTTCATTACTTCCTTTATTGCGGACAGATGATGCGGAAAAATCAGGGAAGGGTAAGAGTTCTGATTCAAGTAATGAGGTCATCCTGGTGGAGCCTATTCGTGAGTTTCCCCCACCGCCTCCTCCACCTCCTCCACCAGTCCAGCAGCAGCAAAAACAACAACAACAACAGCAACAGCAGCAGCAGCAGCAGCAAACAGCTGAGGAGCCCATCCCGAATCCTGTTGTTTCAGAAGAGGCTAGAAACCAAACCTCAGATCCTCAAGTGCTCCATGAGTCAAGGCCAATCTTTGATCAAGATCCAGCTATTATGCCTGCTTATCAAGGCGAGGCAGGACAGGACCCCAACAACCAACTCATGGATGGGCGTCTAATGGGTCCTGATATGGGACAGCAAGCACCCATGCATGGCTATCCTGGCTATCCCATGGCTAACATGGAGGAGGAGAACATCGGAATGGAAGCTGAAGAAGATGGCTTGGCACCGCTGGAGAGCCAGCCAATCACTTTTACCCCAGAGGAGATGGAAAAATACAGCAAGCTGCAACAAGCAGCGCAGCAGCACATCCAGCAGCAGCTTTTAGCAAAGCAGGTCAAGACCTTCCCCTCAGCTGCTGCAGCCGCAGCCGCAGCCAACTTAGCAGCTGCTGCCAACCTGGCCCCTGCACCTCCTCCTCCACCCGCTCTGCAGCAAATCCATATCCAGCAGCCCACAGTGTCAGCAGCATCCGCCACTTCCATAACCACAGTGCAGCATGCCATACTGCAGCACCATGCAGCCGCCACAGCAATGGGAATTCACCCTCACACGGCTCATCATCCCCATCCTGCTCATGCCCAGCTAGCCCAAGTACACCACATACCCCAACACCACCTCACCCCAATCTCTTTATCACCTTTGGGCCATACGCTAGGTCACTCTTTAGGTCATTCTCTGGGACACACTGGCCTGATCCCAGCACACCCCTCTGCCTTTCTCTCTGGGCAGCCCATACACATAATTCCAGCCTCTGCACTTCACCATGCTCCACTGGCTCTGCACCACGTCCCCCATGCAGCCCTCTACCCAACCCTCTTTGCTCCCCGCCCGGCAACTGCGGCCGCTGCGGCTGCCCTGCAGCTCCATCCTCTTCTTCATCCCATCTTCTCAGGGCAGGACCTTCAGCATCCCCCAAACCATGGCTCCTGAGATGGAGCCTGTCCTTTTACAGAAAGGACAAAGTCCCAGTGGTCTAAACGGAGGGCGAGAGGCATATTTGTTTCGAGGTTACATACTCAAGAACATCAACGGGCCTCTTTTTCTTGAAGTGTTGCCTCCTAAAGAGAACTTTGGTTGAACAAGTGAAAGGACAAAGGAAAACTGTGAAAAAAATCTGGCCATTCAAAGTCAGTAATGTAAAATGTTTTGGTAAAAGCAGAGAAGCAGTGCAAGGAACCCAGAGAGCTTTCTGAGTGTTGTAGGGAAGAGGTTTCCTACGTCTGTCAACGAATAATTGTTTCCAATGGTGATTGTTGCTGATCTCATTTTTCCTGTGCAGCCAAAGAGACTCGCTGGCTGAAGCCGACTGGGGTGTGTTCAGAGCTGTGGGCCTGTACTATGCAGGCAGTGCAAGGGGAGGGAAGGTGTTTCTTTGGGAAGTCACTTGATATGAGGGTAACGGGAGATGAACTTTTATAAATTGCAGAAATTCTGTCAATTAATGGAGACCTGTTTTTTTCTAAATTCAGTGATTAATTGGCTGCAACCATGATCATGTGTAACCTGAAGAGTTCTAGTGCGAGCCAGTTATCAAGAGTTATCTTAACGTGTTGTCCTCCAAGTGAGTTACAAAAACAGGAACAAAGATAATGTGGAATGGATTGAAGCCATATTTGTCATACTAAATGCATTGAAGTTTTAAATGGTTCGTTGTAAAATCAGTGAAATGAAGAAAACTGAAGCGCTTCACAAAATGTTGATGTCATGAGATGTTAACGTTCCTTCTAAGTTACACTGTTTCGGGGTGCCCCACCCACCTTGTCAAGGACATGACTTGCACTGAAAAAAAAAAATGTACATCAGGATGCTGCTTTTGCATCATGTAAGAACTGTATGATTGTAGTATTCTGCAATAATTTTATTTTCTATTTGTTTGATTTTAAATTATTTTCCAGTATTTTTTTTCCCTGAGTTTTCCCCCTTGTATATTGAATTCTTTGTAAATAGTTATTATAGACATGTATTGTAAAATACACCTTTGTAACTGTTAAAAAAAATACACATAAAGGACACGATAACACAAAGAACACAGAGAGCCGAAAAAAATGAATTCATGGATAATCTGACCAGGACTGGTACTATAGAGGGCTGGGGGTGATTAGGGAATGGTATGTAATGAGGACTTAGAAGTGTCTGTTTGGAAACTGTAAAGGGCAGCAGTGATATTTTTTTTTTATTCTTTATTGATGCGTCAGAAAATAAAGCGTTTTGAGATGTAAATGACTGCAGGTAGTTTGTTTTGCTGTGTGGTTGATCTTCCTCTGGTTTGCATATATATTCTTTCCGGCTGTTTGTTTTGTAAGTTAAAAAAGGTTTAAATGTATAAAAAACATGCTTTCTATATATATATCATCTCTCCCATAGATGTACTCACTTTTTAAAAATTAGGAGAAATGTTTAATTTTTCTGTAATTTTATGTCAGTCAGGTGGTGTGACCAATAATAACTATATTAAATTCAAAATAAAATATCTAAATTCTGTAGCTGAGACACTAAAACTGATTCAATATACTTAAGTTAATGGTATTTTTAAAACATTATCATTTATGTATTTTACAGGAAAATTATTTGTTTACATATAATTTGGTGACTGGTATTATACAGCTAATACAAGATCGTAATTTACAACTTTCTAAACACTTTATATTACTGAGAAGTTGTAAAAAAATATTGTGTTAATGTATTAGTTTTGAGAAATTGTGGTCAGAGCACATTTTTTATTGAAAGACAGATACATAGATCTCTCATATCTTTGCTGTAAGAGAACAATTTATGAATTTTGTCACGTAACTGATCATTGCAAACTTTTATGACCTTTTATTTAATAACTATTTCTGCACTGTTCATGTGCAGCAATGGTCACAGCAATCAAAAATATGACCAAATATGCTGACGGGAAATAATTCATCAACAATAACGACGGGACGAAGTCCATCTATAAGACCCAGTTTAAGAGCATTTTACGTGGTCGTGCGATGCACCCGGTGTCACGTGCGTGTTCACTATATATATTCAACAGTGTGTGTGTACATCGAAGAACTGTTATCTGCTTCTGCAGCCGCCTCACAATTAACAGCCTCTGATGTGCAATTTGTACATTAAAGCTATGTTTAACGCATGTTACTTTTCCCTAAATTTCTTTAGAACTTTATGGCATATTGTTTGTATAGCATAGCTTGCAGTACCTGATATTTCTCACACATATTCAGTGCTGAGGCACCTGGAACTGATTCATAACTCACTGCTTCATAATTCAAGCAGTAAAGGGTTCATTGAACTGTGGATATGATTGGCCATTAATAATATGATCATAAAAACCAGGACCAGAAACGGGTAATTCTGACTCGCTAATGCTAACACAACATCTAAAAGGCAATACTGCTTTTAGACACCAGGTGGCACCAACAACACTTAACTGCAGATGCTCTGATTTGAGTGACAGTCAACACTGGCTTGCTGTCCACAATATAAGACATCAGAGAATCCGTGGAAGTAAAATGTAATGTCTAAAATCTCAGTTTGGTCAAATGTCAACACACCACAACACACAATGAGATATTCTTTCTGTATTTAATCCATGAATCAAGCGGAGCAGCAGGAACACAGCGCCCGGGAAGGGTACGCCACTGGCACTCCTGGGATTCAAACCCACAACCTTCCAGTCACGGGGCAACTCTTAAACAGCAGTCCACCATCAGTCCTATTTTTTTCTTTTTTTTTGTATTGATGGTCTATTTATCTTCTTGCAGTTGGAGTTCAGAGTGTTACTGCAGAAAGGAATATTCAAGCTGTTAATCCACAATGGCTGTGTCCAGTTGACCAAGAGATGTGTAGGTGAGGCCCATTTGCAGCCTTGAGGTCCTGGCAGTCAGTCCTGTGTTTCTGCTGATTTGAATCTCCTGGGTAATGCTTTACAGGGCATTCTTACTGACTTCAAATGTTCACAGTTGCGGGAAAAGTACATACATGAAATTTTTATGCACAATAAAAGTATGGCAACATATTTATCTTGGAAACAGGCAGCCTCATCTCCAGCAACTGATTTCAATGTGGTATAGCAGGTCTTACTCTGAGCTCTAAAAATGACACGAATGTCACCGTGTATAAAAAATTGTAAATGCTTTAAACTACAGGGCCTTTTTTCACAAATTTCCTCGGTCATTTCCTCGGTTTATGACATCATAAAGAGGGCAATCTGATTAAAGATCTGTCCTACTTAGGACGGCTTTGCACATACTAGCACTGGTGCTGCCTAAAACCGCCTGTAGCTCATACTGTGTCCTAAACCACACTGAGAGGTCCATACCGCCTTAATGAAGAGTCCTAAACCACACTGAGAGGTCCATACCACCTTAATGAAGAGTCCTAAACCACACTGAGAGGTACATACCGCCTTAATGAAGAGATGAACGCAGCTGGAGAAGGTTGAGAGAGGTTTTGGTGAGGTTTGTTAGCAACCACCTGTTAAGAGCTTCTTACACTTTGAATATTTAACACAATATACACCTCCAAATTTCTTCCTATATCCAAGTGAGGTCAGTTTGAAGTGTCCAGCGCCTGGAGGTCTGTTTTTACAACAACAAAAAAAAAAGTAGCTAAAAAGAAAGGGGGGGTGGGGTACTTCCATACGTTTTTCGATTCTCCTGCCATCTCACGCATGTTGAAAAGGTCAGAACTGCTTTATCCAAAGCTTTTTTTTTTTTTTTTTTACCTCCTCAAACACCAAAAGGACTGAAGACACAGAAGATATCAAAGGATTTCTGAACAGATTTGCAAACTTGTTTGCCCGGGGCTAAGGAGATATGGTGGGACTCTATCCCAACGCGTATCGCCCCAACGTCAAGATCAGGTCGCAGCTGTCCAATAACATCTCTCATTTCCTGTTCGCCAAGATCCTTGACCCCTGCTTAGACAGAAATACGGTTTCAAATACCTAAAATATGAGTCTGTGTTTGTGTTCAGGATGTTTTTTGGCCAGCCTGGTCTGTTCTGGTAGAACGTTACAGAATCTCGGCTGTTCAATAAGAGCTTGCAGGCCTGAACCAATTTCGTTTGTGAGGAGAGCCAAACAAATGGTAATAGTATGCATACTGCTGGTGTAAATGGGAGATATTTCAATCTGTGCAGTTCTGTGAGGGTTTAGAACAAGTGTTTATGTAAATAGGGGGGGGGGTAAAGATAACATTCTTCTCAAATATAATGATAAACCAATGATAAACAAATGGGTGGGTTCTTTTTCAATCTTTATATTTGAAGAGAATTTTATCCATATGGGTAGCAGCACAGGGTTACAGTTCAGGAGCCGAGAAAAGGACCCCTGTTTGTAATTCTAATGGTAACAAGTGAGGTCATCTTCTGGCGTATTATGGGCTGCAAGTTAGAAAACTACTTTTTTTACCCTCAAAAAGCTGGTTTTCTCCAGCTTTAATAACTCACAGAACATTACTGACACAAAAGCAGATGACAAAGAGTAATTTCTATCACACTGCTGTGGTCTTTTCACGAGGTGGGTCGTCGAGAAGGCTCAGCTCAGGTATTTGACCACAAAGAACATGATGAAGCAGGTGACCACCATGCCGGTTATCATGATTAACTTATCCTGGGATGCTCTCTTCTCGATCAGACGCATCACAGTGTTGGACAGACCCAACATGTTAGCCACATCCAGCATCTTCTTATGGGTACCCTGTCGGAAGACACAATTTACAGAATTAAAAATTTAAGTGTATTAATGGAGAAGTGTGAGGAAAAAAACATGGTCTGGATAACCAATGCTACATTAAGCCCTAGGGCACAGTTTAGTCTGTGAATATATTTGTATATTTGGTAGTTTTGTGACATGAAAGTCCCTTACAGGGTTTAACCAGCATGCAAGCCCTGATATTTACTCACATTTGCCTCCCAATTCAGTCATGTCTATCTGACTGATAGGTCTACTTTAGAAATGTCCAGGGTGGTGTTAAATGGAACCGGACATATGAAGACCTTACTGCCTCCAAACGCTCATTCACAGAGTCATGGAATGGTCATAAATAAACTACCTAATATGAGACATTGCTTCGAGATTTAAATTTCAATCCGCTCATGGCACAAAAATACACACGAGGCGACATGAGGCAAAACACACCGCAAAGAAATCAGTGTTTTAGATTCAATTAAATTAACTAAATGGCTTTAAATGTGTTGCAAATGTAATGACCCCTAGTTCCATTAACTGCGAAACAAAATGTTGATTCTGACATCTCAAAGCCTGAATTAAGCAGTTGGTAAAGAAAACTGAAAAAATCTTTAAAGGGATAGTTCAACCCAAAATGAAAATTTGAAGTTATCACAGATTATTAGCTTTAGCCGTAGCAGTCTGGTAGTCATTTAATAGAAGTGGATGGGCGTCAAACCTTTCAAAATAAA
>JBBKCR010000027.1:5142530-5153296 GCA_037577295.1 Ladigesia roloffi | reverse complement strand
CATGCACAGACACGTCCAGATTACACCCCGTGGCTCGTGACGACACATTGATGTCATAAGACATGAAACGATCGTTTTTTGTGAGAACTGAACAGTATTTATATCCTTTTTTACCACTGAAATACGACCGTCTCGAGCTAGAATACGCAAACGCCGGAATCTCTGTGCTCTATGTAAACGAGTGACGTGTTCACGCAACAGATCACTTACGGCGTTTGCGTAACCTACGCCAAAGCGCATACACAGGGAACTCGAGACAAATAAACATCAAATTTTCATTTTTGGGTGAACTATCGCTTTAAGTGTTGTGTATGAGAATTTTTTTTGTTCTTTCTCTTTAACACCACCCCCCGGAGTGTGTGTGGGGGAGGTGTGAACTGTGAATGGTCTTATGCACTGTTGGTGCCCTGAGGCCCGGATTGGGAACCCTCCTGCTCTTGCTGAGATGTTTTCACTGATCTTCAGCCTTGTCTCATGCCTCTGTCTTGTCTCATATTTCCTATTGACATTGTTCTTTTGTTTCTTACTATACAGGTTTTAATGTAGAGACAGTAGAATATAAGAACATTAGTTTCACGGTGTGGGACGTTGGTGGTCAGGATAAGATCCGGCCGCTGTGGAGGCACTACTTCCAGAACACACAAGGTCAGTCTCTACGTGTTTCAGTTTGGAGAATAGGAAGCAGTAGCCTGGGTGATTGGAGGTGTCTCATGCTTTTTGCTATTGCCCTCTCCGTTTTTTTTTCAGGTTTGATTTTTGTGGTGGACAGTAACGACAGGGAACGAGTAAACGAGGCGAGAGAGGAGTTGACAAGGATGTTGGCTGAAGATGAGCTCAGAGATGCCGTGCTGCTTGTTTTTGCCAACAAACAGGTGAGCGAGAGGAACAGGGCAGCCTTAAACTATAGAACCAGTCTAAACTAACAGGAACTTCTGACAGAAGATGAAATGATGGCTTTGCCTTTTGCCTGATGCCTGATGAACCGAGTCTGACAGCAGAGTGTACCCTTATGGACGCTCTCAGTCCAGCTGGATCAACCTGGATTTTAATCTTTCTCTAGCTTGCCTTGTATCAGTCTTTCAAAGAAAGGGGGCGAGTTGTGAAATCATAGTCGGGGGTGTGGCTGCGTTGTGCCTTTGGCTAATTACATGAGTATGATCAGACATATTGAAAAATAGCCTAATTATATCAATCATTAATTGTCATTTTCTTTTGGTTGTATGATGTTTTGCTTATAAGAGTGATTAGAACTCACCGCAGTCAGGAGCCTTAAGGGTTAACAAAATGCAAAGACTTTTATATTCTTTAGATTGGTATTAAAACAAAAAATACAAAGCCTGGTCTTAGCAATTTGGTTTAGTGATTGCTCTGCAGTTCGAATGATAAACAGGGAGTCTTTGGTCATTATAAACCCCTTTTAGTATAAACAAATCGTTTTTGCGTTAATTACTAAAAATAATTTTTTATTTTTAGTAATTAACGCAAAAACAATTTGTTTTTCCCAGTAGCAGAATCAAAGATCCCAGTAGCAGAATCAACACACATGCATGTAAAAGATAATTTGAATTATTGCCATAATAATGACTAGGCTACTCAGTTACTAGTAGAAGAGTAATATCACAGAAGCTTCTGCTATCCTGACTTGTCTTCCCTGTGTTAAATAACTGTATTTAACTGTATATATGGCCTGTCTCTCTTAGGACCTGCCCAATGCTATGAATGCAGCAGAGATCACAGACAAACTGGGCCTGCATTCGCTGAGGCACCGCAACTGGTACATCCAGGCCACCTGCGCCACCAGTGGGGACGGCCTGTACGAGGGCCTGGACTGGCTCTCCAACCAGCTCAAAAACGCTAAATGATCCATTCCACCTAGCCCTCTGCTGTCTGCGCTGTGTGTGTGTGTGTTTGTGTGTGTGTGTGTGTGTGAGACCGTGTGCACGTATGTGTGTAGTGAAAATGACAGCTCTGGATTTAGTCTCTGTCACCCACTTTCTCCATCCTTTTCTTCTTTTGTTTGGTCCTGTAGACTTTAGAGGCTCTCCCCAGTGCTGTCTAGTGTACACACACCGGAGTGGATGCGTGTGATTGTGAGTGTGTGAGATGAGAGTGGGAGCAGCCCTGCTGTGCCTTTTGAACACACGCTTCTCATACAGCTCGGTTCTCTCTCTCTTTCTCTCTCTCTCTCTGTCTCTTTCTCTCGCTCATCTCCCTCTCCTGTCTCTGGTGCCCCTCCTGGTTTTCACATGGCAAAGAATGACCCGGGATGCTAAACAGGATGCTGTTGTTTAGTTATTGGTTTTGGTTATATATTTTTTTTTTGTTACTTACAGAATAAATAATTATATTGAAATAAAAGAACAGTCTTGATTTTCATCCTCTGATGTTAAAGCAGTTGCGCATGTCTAAGATGTTACAAGGTTCATGTTGTCACCCTTTACCCCCCACATATGATGAAACTCATTGTAACCTGCATCAGGTTGGGAGAAAAGAAAGACAATAAAGTGACGTTTTCCATCCTAGATCCTTCTTTGCGTTATTTTGGGGGAAAATGGTCCGGTCGTGGTTCTCATGAACGTGGCTACTTCTCACAAATTCCACATTGAAAGCCAGTCGTTTACTTTTATTTTCCCCCCCTTTGACCCACCTGCTCTTAGAAGCTTTTGCCTGTTTAATGTTCGTCTTTGCAGTGAGCTATCAACCTGTTTTGTGGACAAATTTGGGGAAAACCTGGCTAACAAATGTTTATCGCTCATGTTTAAAGTCTTTCCCCGTTTGTTCTCAAATCAGCGGCTAGATATCGGGCATTTAAAGGTGTTACAGGTGTTCGCAATCGTTTAGAATGCATGGGTTTACTACCAGGTTAGACAGATTTACACCTAAACTTCTAAAATACACCCGCAACCCTCCCCCTAAGTGCGGAGACAGGAGAGTTAGTGTGTGTGCTGTGAAAGTTAGAACTTTGTCTCAGAGTAGAGAGGCCTTTTTAGAGCTGCTCCCACTCTAATGATTCTATTTTCTCTTTTTTTTTTATTTTCTTTAGCATGGTCTGTCGAGTCAGGGGTTCGTTCAGATTCTCCAGTTGTCTGCTCATGGCTGCTAAGGGCTTGTTAAAACTCACTGGCTCATTTTTTTTCACCTAAAGCTTGTAAGAGTGCATGAGAAATGGAACAGCCAAGTTTTAAAAACCGTCTGAGAAAACCAGGCCCATTCCCTTCACCATTAGATGCGCACGTGGTTTTAGGACCTGTTAAAGGCAGCTGCCTTCATCTGAACGGCAGCCTTGTCATCTCCAACTGTACATTCACATACCAGCAGGTTAACAAAGCTATGTGTGCTGCTTGTGGCCTCTTTGCTTTCTGCTCATCTTTGCTCGTTTCCCTCGCTTCCCGCTCTTCGTGAGCCTCAGGCCGTTCCTGGGAACGCCTCCGTGTCGTAACCAGCGGACAGGCAATGCTCTTAGAAACCCCTCTGAAACAACAGACGGAGATTATTTCTTTTCCTCTGTATCTGATCTTATTCCAAAGGCTATTGCAAATGTGGTTGCGTACATCCAGTACTTGCACACTGTAAGAACTCGTTCTGTATGATGACCCCTCCACATAGCTTGTGGTCCTGTACTGACCTCTCACAATGGAAGGGGTGAAGTCACACCCTTAGCTAGGTCATCAACTGGACAGCAGCGGTTTTTATTTTAGTTTCGTTTCGTTTTTTCTTTACAAAATGCACCAAAACTCATGATGTTTCAGAACTCTAATGTCTTTATTTTATTTTTTTGTTTTTTTTTGTTTTGGCCTTTTATTGTAATGATCTCTTTAGACCTACTGTAGTGGATGAAACATCTGAATGACAAAACATCCTCTGTATGGCAAGTAATATGTAAGAAAATGTATTTTAGCTAGCCATTTCATTTAGCCACCCTATGTTTAAGATGTAAAGCTTTAATTTTGACAAAATTGTGTTAAGAAAAAATGGTGAGAAAGGTGTGCATGTTTTCTTTCTTTCTTTTTTTTGGTTCTTTTCTTTGTTTCTAGCTTTTTTTAACCCATCTTGTAACATCTGAGAAATGCACTATAATAAAGAGATCTCTATTAAAAGGTTTCATTGTTTTAATTTATTAGACACTGTTATATTTAGTGAAGCCTGGAAAATAATTAATTGTAAAAATGCTGTTTTGGGGTATTTAGTTAAGTTGTAGTACTCATTTACGTCACATGGGGGCACTGATTGACCAGCCATAAGTAATGGAGGAGATTCGTGTGCTGGAACCTCGCGATTTCTGGTCCTTTTTTTAAGCACAAATGTGTTTTTATCGAATCGATGTCTAGCATATGTTCTTTATGGTGTTAAGAGAGTTAATCAGTCTTCTTGGTTTTTTGTCTGTGAAGTGATTAATGCTTTTGTTTTCTGCCATTTTCTGGGCAAGTCAGAGCAACAAGCCTCAGTCTATATATTTGCCCCACAGCCCTTTTAATACAAGGTTGTAATAAGTGAATTTTTTTTAAATAAAGAACCTGTTATAAAGAGTGTCCTTGAGGGGCTTATGAATGAGCATCTTCGGTTACATCTTTACCTACCAAGTTGGCCTCTACATTCTCTGGCCTTCTTTAGCAAAAGATGCTAAGCTAAATAGGACTCACAGTATCCCATTTATTTTTATGAGCAGTTCTGTGACACAAATCGGTCTCCAAATTACGCCTTTGGACTTCTGTGATGTGAACTGTCTTCCCATCAGTAGTGAACTGGACTGTAGATGGGCTTAATTAAATCGAATTTATACATTAGCTTGATTACACAATCTCCAAATTCGAGGGTTTGAACCTCGGTCCCGGTGTCGCGTGTGTGGAGTTTGTATGTTGCTGTCGTGGTGGTGTGGGTCTATATTTTATTTATATATTCTAAGTGTCAACACACCATCGAAAGCCAAATATCTCTAACTTCTCTTGAGTAATATAGTTAAGATAGCAAAGTTAAGTTTCTCCCTCCATTTCTCTCCCTCTCTCTCTCTCTGTTTATCTTTTTCCCACCGATGGGACCAATAAAGGGTCATAGTATCTCTTTTCTAATGAATCTAAAGGTGTTCTGCAGGAAACTCGTGGTCTCTAAGGGTAACCACTGAGCCAGTTCACATTAGGAGGAAAAACCATCAGGGTTTCGTGCCAGATGAGAATGCTATTTATGTTAAGTGAACACTTATATCCAGCCCAGTTTGTGTGTGCGTGTGTGTGTGTGCACCTCTCTAGGGCTGAGCTGCTGTTTCAGCTTTAGAGTACATCTGCTTCCCGTTACACTTGATATGAAAGTGTCTCCCTGCAAAAGCCCCCTTGGATAACCACTCAGCAAACTACAGCAGGCCTCATAACACAAAACCCTGCGGCAACACACTCACACTCACACCCATACACACACACACACACTCGGTTTCTTCCACTTGATTGACAAGTGACAGATTTGGGTTAGCTCATCGAACTGTGGCCATCGTGTGACTGTCAACAAAGCAACACACACACCCTCACACACATACACACACAACCCGCGCCACATTTTCTGTATTTCTGGTGCATCAGTGCAGACCAGCAAAGACAAGCAAGGACAGAAGTGCATGCGCTGACATTTCAAAAGGAATTTAAAAACAGGAATGGAAAAATCCCATTGAATTGTAAAGTATTTTTTAATAAAGGATAACTAAAGTATTATATATATTATTTCTTTCTCAGTCTATTAAAAATACATTAGAATTGTTTTATGAAGACTTTTGACACCTAAGTATTTATTTATACACATTAAATGTAGAAATAGCTAACATAAATTGCCGAATGTAAGCTAGCTCATTTAGATTGTGTGTAAATAAGTGTATATTATAATAAATGTTGTAAATATTTTGTAGAATGTAAATAAAGATGTAAATAATTGTAAGTAATTTTCCTAGGTCAGACTGGCTGAGTATATTCTAGTAATATTACTGCTGACACTTCATAGCCCCCAGTGACAAAAGCGACAGCTCTAGCTCAAATAAACAAACAGCTGCCCTCGAAAGGTGTTGTACAAGCAGTCACAACTTTTGCTGTGTTCGTAAAAGCCCTGACATGTTTTAATCATTAAACATTTTTTTCATGGACGTGTATTTGTTTCAAATCAACTCACGAGAGTAAATCCAATTAACATCCAGTTTGTTGCAAAGAAATCGGTATTGTGAAATCAAAAAACAACAACTGTGATTATTTAATTGTGCAGTTATTTTGACACTATGTCCACTCTTTATGATTAACAATGAGGTCAGAATCGAGATTAATCAAATATTTTAATTTCTTTTCTGCAGAAAGGGGAGTCGATCTCATCCAATCTTTAGAACATCTGAGAGACGATTCTCCCATACAGTTGGTCTGCAGAGATTATTTAGGAATACATGCACACACTTAATACCTTTAATACATGTATTACATTTAATATATGGCAGAGACATTATAATGCAGAACGATGTTTAGTGAGGGACAAAAGAATAGGATGAGTTATAATGTACAGCATGTCAAATAGTTATGGAGAAAGTTGAGTTGAAGGTGTACTATGTGGACAAAAATATTGGGACACACCTGTTTTTTGGGGGGTGTTTGGGCTAAGCCCCCTTCCTCCAGGTGAGGGGCAAGTGTCCCAATACTTTTGTCAATATAGTGTATTTACTTCAGATCTCTTTTCTCTGGCATAACAGACTTGGTATAGAGAACAGCTTCATGCCACTATTTGTGTGAACGTAGGAGTAATTTATTTATAGTGTCGATATCCACCTCTCTTACTCACAACAGCATTTTGTGTGTATTTTCGACAGAATAGAAAATGCACTACAGAAGTATTTGGCTTTATTTTTTTACTTTAAAATTCCTTTTGCTCTTGTTTCCTGATCTCTTTGTGACTGTGTAAGAATTTTCCTCCAGGATCAACCAAGTTCTCTGGTTCTGAAAAGTTGATGAGGCTTTTAGTTTCAGGTCCTGAGAGAGAGAGAGAGAGAGAGAGAGAGAGAGAGAGCAGCCCGTTTATATCTGCGTGCAAAAAGCTGCCAGGATGGCTGTTGAGTGGGGAGATCTGTAGAGACAGACTTAAGCTTGTTTTCCCAAGACTAAACTGCATCCAGAAAAGACTTTCTCTACTATATAACTAAATACTAGACTATTCTGGAAACCGGCCCAAAGCCTTTTAGATGATAATCAAACTTCTCATTTGAGAAAACAGATGATTGTTGGAATAACATAATTGTGTAAACATATGGACCAAGTGTAGAATTTCTTCTTTTCAACTATCTTCCCTCCCTCTCCGTTTTCATTTACCACCCTTTTCTCCACTCTCTTCCCATTCTCCGCCCCTCTCCTCTCCGGTCCTTCCATCTGCTCCCAAATCCTCACGACGGAGCTCTGGGATGGATCTTAGATAATACTCTCTGGTTCACTTACTGTACTAATTTAATTAGGGTGCTTTGAAGTTCTTTGAGTTCTTCACTAACACACAGATTCATTATCATCATCAAATGAAGGATGGACCTGGGAGGGGGTCCAAGTATGCGAGTCTGAGTGTGTCTGTGTGTGTATGAGAGTAAGAGAGAGAGAGAGAGAGAGAGAGAAAGGGAAATAAATTGACTCATCACTTACCTATCCCCCGTGTAAAATTGCATCACCTCTTGTTGACATTCGATATTTCCATTATTACCCTTCAACACTCTGTGACTGAGGTGTGTCACGGCCTAATTAAGACGAAGGTGGATGAAAAAAGCAGCTGTGTGAAGACAATGTAATCCAGGAGAACATAATTGATCCCTGCTTGATGCCCTTAGCTTCGATTTACCAACACCTAACTGATACTGCAAGACCCTGTGGTATGAAAATGACCACTAGAGGGCAGCCTGCCACGCTGTGTTTTGATTACCAGCCTGACCCTGGCCTTCCAGAGCCATTCTGTTCAAGGTGAGGAGTTACACACTTAACGGCTCCAAATCCGCGGCTGCTGAAGTTTCCATCAATTTTATGGTGTATAAAGATTTATCGAGACAGTTCCTTTTAAGTGTCGAACTCAGAGAGAACATCCTTTTGGAAATGGAAGAAATACATCAGAGGAACGTTGGGTAAGACCCGCTCGTGAATGATTTCAGGCCCGAACCTTCTCTTACAAACTCTCTCCAATGTTCAGTCCAGATCAACTCTTGCTGACGAATGAATAAATAAATCAAATGAATAAATTAATGTTTTTTTCCTTCACACCAAATGAGTTCCCAAGGCACATTTGGCTCATTTTGGCATCTGAATTTGTGGTGGTTCTCTTTCTTCAGCCAGGAACTCTTTCCAGTATGAGAAAGTTCTACAGAGCCCCACACTCCAAATGTCGGAGACTATGTAGCTGCTGAAATAATCCTCAGTGGTGTTGATCTAGTTAGGCAATTTTATTATTATTGTGATATAGTTGGTCACAACAGGCTTTTATGTTCTTATTGTGAGTAGTTTAGTTTTGATATAAAGAGAGTTTCATTGGTCCCATTGAACTTTTATGGAAATTACAATTTAAAATGCTCAGACAAAATTATTTAAAAATGTACACAGAAAAACATTTTATCCTCAGGGGTATAAATTGGGTCTACTTGGGATACTGGTTTACCTAAAAATCTATAGATTAATGGCACAGTGCCATTTTAATTTTGATTGTAATGTGGCACAAGCCCCTGCCCATAACATGACATGTAAAAATGAACGAGTAAAATGAAAGACTTCATGACAATGTGTCCCAGATCCCACTTTTAGAAGCTCCAGCGTAGTGGTGTATATATATATATATATAGGCTTTCTGATATACTACGGTAGTGTAGGACAGATGTAAACACATCAGAATTCTATATAATTCTTAATTAAATAATCAAAATGATATTAATATTTATAGCTATCCAGTCTGTATCTGTTTACAGATCAGTTATAGAATTACATTTGGCTATCCTTTCATTCTTTTCCCATCTTTTACACAAACACACTTGCACACACACACCAATCACACATTCATTTTAAAACCATCTCCTTAATATGGTTTAGGTCCCCCCTGTGCCAAAAAGTAGCTGGGCTACCTTCTCTCCTCACAGACAGCAGTGTGGGTTGTACTTCTTTGGACTCTTTTGGTTGTTACAAAACTTCTATTTAGTGTATTGTCTTGGATTTACATCACATTCACACAATTATACTGATGTGTTTCTATTGTGTCTGTCATTCAGTGCACTTTGGTCAGTGCTGCTAACTGCCTGCTATGCAAAAAACGTACTTGTGCAACAATACTGGAAGGTTTACATCCTATTCACACTGTACTGTTACATTACAGAGGATTTGGGTTCAAATCCCAACTGCTAGCATCACCGCTAAGCAAGGTACCATTGCCCCTCACTGCTCCCCAGGTGCCTCATTGGCTCATAGCAGGGTGCCCTGCTTCACTCAGTGAATGGGTTAAATGCAGAGAGATCATTCCACTGTGTGTTGTCCTTGTATGACTGTGTGTTGTCCTTGTATGACTATGCATGAGACAAATAAAATTAGTATTAGCAAAAAACTTGCACTGTTTTGAGAGAAACAAAACAAAATGTTAAATGTTGCTACATGTTGCACAGTGATTCATGGAAAATGGCTCAACACAGCAGCTGATGACAATAAAGTAACCTTGAACCTTGAACTGCATGTTGGAAACGTCACACAAGACCGCTTGTTTGGAGATGCTCTGACCCAGCCGTCTAGTTATCACTACTCAGCCCTTGTCAGAGTCACTCAGATCCTTACATTGACCCATTTTCCCTGCTTCCAACACATCAACTTCAAGCACTGACTGTTCACTTGGCAACAAATCCACAATCAGTACTTGAAGTTGATGTGTTGTATAACAAGCAATGTCAGAAACCACAAAATATCTCAAGGCTGCCATCTCTCAATGAGTGTGAGACACACGTTTCTGACCGTCTTCACACGCTTTCACGCAGCACCTCCGGTTTCTCACGCTGAAAATCTATTTTTTGTATTTTTCCCATTGTGCACACACCTCAATGGTAGATAGGCCATCTAATGGCGCAGCAATCCTCGGCAAACACTTGGGATGTAAGGCAGCAACCCCCCCACCACCCCACCCTCACCCCTCGCTTGATGCTAAAAAGGTTTTGGGAAAAGTTGGCAGCCCTAAAATCTCTCACATATCTATCTATCTATTATTATTTCTTTTTAGCTGCATTAGCCCAGGACAAAAAAATAAGTAAACCTGGGACACCAAACATGTCTTGGATTATCAATATTTTAGGTAAAGGAAAGGTGATTACATCACTGGGGTTCCATTCAGTCTTTGTAGCTTATAAAATGTAAATCTCATATTTTGATGTTTAATTTAAGAGAACATGCATCCCACACACCAGTCATGTGACGCTCAAAGGGACTTGGAAGTGAAGCGCGTCTCGTGACGCTTAGCGTTTTATCCTCCATGCTACAGTGGGTGAACTGTTGCCTTTCATCCTGACAACATGCTCTAAAAAAAGTAAACTCGTCTCATTTTTCTATATGTACAATGGTATGAAGGACTAACGGTGCTGGGTGTGTTCAATTCTTTTAGTATAAAAGTATCAATACACAAACATGTGGTAGCATATATGCTAAAGAACATTAGCATGTATGCTAAAGGAACTTGATTTAATACATGTCACTATGAAACACAATGTACATAAAATATTCTTAATTCTACCTTAATTTATGCACCAAACACCTTAATTTGAATTA
>JBBKCR010000027.1:5078862-5099857 GCA_037577295.1 Ladigesia roloffi | reverse complement strand
GTGTGTGTGTGTGTTTGTGTGTGTGTGTGTGTGTGTGTGTGTGTGTGTGTGTGTGTGTGTGTGTGTGTGTGTGTGTACTGATAAATATAATGCCCTGAAATTACTCATACTTTGAATCCTTTCCATGTGAATAAAATGTATCACATCAACACCACCGCTGCTAAAAATAAGTGGACTGAAACTGTGGTGATGCATCTCCAGTTACTTTGTAAGAACATTTTACTGCTACACAATTCTCACTTAATCATGCTATAAGCTGCCACGACTTATTTAGTTACTTTTAGTAATTACATTTAGTATTTTATTATTTATCATTGGTAAATTCTATGATTCATGATACACTCTTAATAATTACGAGGACATCAGATCTCTTACCGAATAAATGCAACTTAAATACTTAAATGTTAAGGTAACACAATTGTATAGCAGGGATTTTATGGCAACATTTTACTGAAAGAAAAGTATTCAGACCCCGACATGAGTCTTTTATGAAAACTGACATTAACCCATGTGAGCGTCATCTGTTATACAGTCAACTTTTGACAATTCTGACGTCATTTAACCTCAGCAAAAGTCATGACAGCAAGCCTTTATGAGTGTTTTTGCAGGTTTCTGTCAGTTGTCATATGGACTTACGAATTCGTCTTTCAGGAAATAAATAAATATATTATTCATGTGGAAATGATCTGCATCTTTGAATCGAATGAGTTCAATGCTGTTTTTCCATTGTGTGTGTGTGTGTGTGTGTGTGTCAGTTTTGAAAAATAGCAAAAAACATGAAAACCATGAAAAGTTTTCCCAATGCCCAAACGATATCCAAGCCCTTAATGATAACCCCACCCACTCGTCTCACTTCCTTCTTTCTTTCTCTTCACTCTCCTCTCCACTCCTTCATTCCTGCTGACCGTAGGCCCTGGGCGACTCTTCGGCGTCTGATCATCCTCTCCACAGCACCCGGGCTGCCAGTTTCTCGGGCCGGCTGCCGCTGGGGCTCCGTAAGTACCCCCAGGAGGGGGCGCTGTCCTCCTCCAGTCAGGCCAAAGCCCTGCTGGCCAGCCTGTCGGCCACGACGAGCCTCTCCGCCGAGGCCTTGCTGCTGTCCTCCACCTTCAGGCAACATCGCCTCCTTCGAGAGCAGCGCACCAACTCCTCGGCCACGCTGCCCCTTCCGGTGTCTAACGGTCGCTCCCCGACATCGCCGCCCTCTCCATTATCGCCCTCTTCTTCCTCTCCTTCTCCTCTATCTGCTCTCAGCCTCTCTTCACTGGCCCTGAAGCCCCTGGCCAACCGCGGCCTGACACAAGACAAGGAGTCTCTCAAGAGTGAGAAAGAAGCTAGCACGGCTACGGCTAACTCTGCTTCACCTGCTAACACGGAATGTGGAAGCACCTCCAAGGAGTGAAAGGAAGGTTTCTGCCTGTTCTTAACCTTACACACACACAAACACACACACTCAACTTGCTTGGCTTTCTCGCCATCAGCCTTAAGCAGTGAAAGGATGCTAAAAGTGAAGCTGCTAAAGGACTTAGCGTCAGCACCAAGGAGTTCCACAGCAAGATGAAGAAGCAGTTGGTTGACTTTAACCTCCTAAGTCCACTCAAAGGCTTCTTCTCCATCACCCACACTGAACACAACGACCGGGTTATTAAATCTCGACGGAATTCTAGACCAGTTTTTTGAGTTTAAGGGATTAAAGACAGAGGAGCCATGTGGAAATATTTCCCAAGCTGGAGACCTACAGACTTCTGTCCACACACACATGCACACATCTCTACTCTTAAAACATAAAGATGCCAAAAAGGGTCATGATTTGCAACTACATTTCGGGACCATTATAAGACTAAAGGGGTGGTCACTGCTTTTTGTGCTGTAGCCTCATTAAATATACATTTATATTTGTTTCCCTCTCAGTAAACCTATATTTGGGAGATCAACGTAACCAGCTAAAACTGGCAGTAAAAATGGTTTACTTTTGAATTATGACAGCATAGGAGACTCATTCTAGTCTTTTCAAAGACGAGAGAAACAACTCAACATGTGTTGACTTGTTCTGGCTTAATCATTATTCAGAAAATCTGGCACTGTTTTGACAGTATTTCAACTCTACGTAGAGAAAACAAGTCATTATTTTGAGAAAGATATATGGACACACTGTTAGCAGAAACATGGAAAGAAGGCAATTATAATGTTGTGCTTTCCTACCTGGCAAAAAAAGATGTGAGGGAATCAGAATCAGGGGTTTATATTATGCTAGACATGTGTGATTTATGAAATTGCATGGGATTTATTTGCATGGATGTTCTTTATATGCAACCCACTAAATTGGCGACTTGCCACCTGCACAAAAAGTGTGTAGACCAGTAATCAGCCCTGAATGAGCTCTTCCCTAATGGACTTTCCAATTGTGTGTAATCAAAGAACCACATATTGAGGAGTTCATAAGGGAACCAAAAGTGGTTCTAGTGAGGCACCACTCCAAAGAACCCTTTGGGGCACCTTTACTTTTGAGAGTGTGTTACCATCTCTGGTCCCATCTGGATCCGTCAGACACCCAGCCCCCCCATCTGTACTCTCCGTTCCCCGAGCAAGGAAGCCCACAGATGGGCTCGGACACCCAGCACCCCTGAGCCTCCAGCCTGGAGCTCCACCGCACCACCAGGCCAGCAGACCGCTGCCGGGGAGAATGACTCTCTATCTAACCCACAGTCTGTTTTGCCAAATCTCACTTGTCAGAGACCTCGTGGAGTCCAGTAGATTTTCCTCATCAAGTGTAATCCTAGCTAGACTGTGAAACTGTAGAGTCTGCAATAATAATACTAATAATAATCGAGAAGTCAGTTCAGTAGTAGTCAGTGTATGTTCAGATTTTTATCGGTAATTTGAATATTTCCAATGACAGAATGTGAGAAAAAAAACTGTATAAAATGCGTTTTGAGTTCTCCGGGTGAAAAAAGAAAACAGTAACACTAAAGAAAACCAATCAAAACTGGTGGTATCATCCTAGACATTTAAAAACAAGCTGGTGTAAAAGGAACATCATATCTTCTATATAGGTAACAGTCCCTCTTATCAGCACACTGCCCTTCTCCGACACATTCCATCTTCACTCAGACCACACGCAGACAGACAGAATGGCTCTTTTCTCATATTTTCATGTTTCGTTACTTGGCATGAGCTTGCCGTGGTGACAGATGGATTGTGGGACAAAGGGGGATGCTGGTGGATCTGCCGGCTTTCCTCACATGGTGCAATCAGATGGAGCGGCGGCTCTGAGACTGATGGTTTTGGCCCAGCTAAAACGCCTTAACTCTTAGAACATGCCGGCCTCGCAACGAATGGGAAATTATCATCATGCGGTCAAACAGCTCCTTATATGGCAGTTCCCCCGGTGAGTGTAGATACTCGAGGTGTCAGGCGCCATCCTGAGCTTTGTTTGGTGATTCTGTGTCACGTAGAACCAACGTTTTTGCCATGTAGAAAACATGTAATAATAATAACCACTACTGAGCATACAGACAAATAATATAGAGAACAAAAATGAGCACATTTCTTTTATTTTAGGTCTTAGAAACAAGCAGTAAAACCTTGAGCGTTCAGGAAAGTCTCCGCCCACATGTGGGAGGTGAAAACCCGCAGAGTGAGGGGCTCCAGAGAGCGTCTGAGCGGCGGCGCGCCGTCAGAAAGAGCATTGAATTAGAGTGCAGGAGAACAAACACTGGTTTGAGACTGAATTAGACTGTTTAAATATACTGAAATCAGATTTTACTGATACACTCTGAGTTGTAGTGGTACAGAGAGCTGTGGGTCCAAAGGCAAAGCTTCGTTACAACAACAAAAAAGCACAAACAGCCAAATCTGTCTAGTTGTCTAGAGGTGAAAAAACACAATTCAAGAGATCATCTTAGTTGAGGGAATCTTTTACAGCAGCATGTTCAGTGGTTATAGCTGACAGGTGGCACAAGTTTGGTACACACACTTCTGTTTTTACTACAATGTGAAGCCCTGAGTTTTATGAGGACTTAGGAAAGCAGACAGATGGAGCGAGGCTTTGTTTAAACTGGAGAAAAGTCATGGATTCTCCCAATGAGCCAATGACACACGAGAATCATGATAAGGTCAAGTCAGGCTGTTCAGTGTTCCTTGACATGAGTCTTGCCCTCAGAGATAAACAGGACGGCCCATGAGGCTCAACGTGCTATCAGTATGATCTCTGAAGTCGTGATGTCATTCTCTAGCTGATGTCATGCCCATATTGGGAATTTTGAGCTCTAAGCTGTTTTTTTTTCTCCGGCAAAAACGAATGCTGTTTTTGCAAGTCAGCGTTAACGTGCCCTCTGGTGTTCTATATGCAATATCATGTGTCTTACATGCATTTTCCCCCTGAGTGTCGATTCTAAAGTCGTATTAGAAAAGTAACAAGAGGTGTGTTAGCTTGCTTGTGGCACAGTCATAGCATTATTTAAATTTGGACTCTTTTACAGCCTTCAGAGGATCCAGTGCCATTTTGGTGTCTGCATGTGGAATAACCATGTGGATCTTTTCTAGTGAGGAAACAAGCTTAGCCCTGAAACTCCTAACATGATCATGCCTGCGGCTGCAGAATGACCGAGACTTGAGGTCCTGACAAGCTGAACACCAACAACGCTCCGCTGTTTACTCATAGATCTACCCCAAAGGTAAATAAAGCTTTTAAAGTAAAATATTTTTTTGTAATTTAGCCCAAATTGTTGTACATTTGCCTTGGTGAATCCTTTCTTGGTAGATACAGCAGAATTAAGAAATTCTCAAAATGGCTGCCTGATTAGTCAAATACTAATATAATCAGTTGTGACAGAATTAAGAAATGAATAAAAATGAACTTATCAAGCACATCCACTAATAATACAGATTTTACAACATCAGTCACATTGAGCAGGTACTTTTTATGTAAAGACTAAATATTTCAAAATTTATTTGCTGTTTAATTTGCGGCTAATGTAGCTTTACATTGCTTTGCTAGCTTGCTAATTAACAATCGCAAACACAACAGTGATCAGGCTCCACCTGAAGCTTAAGTGTACAAAGTTCCACATTTCATGCTCTGTCCACTGAACAGCAACTTTTATTCCAAAGTTAGCTCAGCTGGCTAGTTTGCTAGTGCCTGCCTGGCTGTGTTCTTCCTTTCCTTGTTGTTTGCTCCTCCTTTTGTTCCACCAGTGACCACTGCAGTACCTATAGATTTCAGTCTCACTTAACATTGTTCTTTTATATATGTTCATTATGAATAATAAAAGAATAAAATCCTGAGTATTAAAATTTAACAGGCCGTGAATATGGCTACTTGCTTAGCCGTCCTCAGTAAGACGCAGCATTCCACACCTCCTTTGTGATGCAGCAGTAAAGATCCATAGTTTAACTCCGTGGTGCACATTGTTTTTTTCTTAAAACTAACTGTTTTTGCCCATAAAACCAATGTTGAATAACCGCACAATCAAGCTTCGTGTTTTCTCGCAGAAATACATCTAGTTGTGAAGCTGTGGCGATTGAAAGGATTTAAAAATGGCAGGGTTTTATACGTTGAAGGGGCTAGTGCCGCAGTTTTGGGAAGCAGTTTGCTAGCAGCTGGTCACAGAAATAGTGAGTGGCATTTCCTCAAAAGGTGGACGCAGACAGCAAGGCCAGGAGAAGCAGTTAGCGCCTTGTCTAGACCTGTTCTGTGTCTGTGACGGTGAACTCGGCTGACCCTAGCTGTCTTTTAACCTTATGACTCACTCAAACACCCAGACACAAACACACACACACACACACTTGCTCATAAGCAGCTTGGCATTCTTGCTTTAGGCCTGAGTCTTACACAGCAAATGTGTCATCGACACAGCCTACGGATTTCCAGTCAGAAAGCCCCTAGCCTGGAGGGAGAGAAACATGGAAGAAAGGAGGGAGGGAGACTTTAGAGAATTGGGGGCATTTTTTTTTATATTTGTCTGTTTGAAAGAACGAGCATTTGAAACGGATTCGTCTTGGCGCGGGGATGGAAACAATGGTGCGAGTGTGGGGCCGGTGTTAGCGGCAGGCTGCCTGAGGAGAGATTAGCGCTCGTGCTCGGTGTCTCGCGGCTGATTCGGCAGGATAGTCGAGGCTGGGAGCGCCGGATCTCCGGTTTCGTCTGTCCCACAAGCAGAATCCGCTTAATTACAAGCAACAAATCGGCCTCCTCCTGCTTTAGCTTTAACCTTAGCCTCAGCTCTGCTCAGCCTTGCGGAGGCCTTAAGCTAGCGGGGCAAATCGGGAGTCTCAAACAGGCCGATTCAGATACTGATGTTGAGCAATTCAGTGCATCAGGTAATATCACTAGTACGAAATGGTACTAGAGACAGATATATAGTGCAATATGGACAATGAAAATGATACTAAAAGTGATACCACTTTACAATAAGACTACACTTATAAAGGCTTTGAATGATTTCAAGATCATTAACCAGTGAAATGGGGGCGTTAATGGGTAATGAGTGTGGGTTCGCTATTTGTGTACTACTGTACATGTTCTTTATGTACAACTGAAAGATATCAGTAAATATTTATGAATGAGTCCATTTTTAACCATTTATCATTCCTTTGTAATGCTGTCAAGTCATAAATCAGTTTTGCAGATCCTTAAATCCACCGGCATTTAATCTGCAGCTAAATATTTTTCATCCGATGGGAAAACTGGCTTCACACTGTGGTTTATCACAGAATATAACATGCATAAAATCAGCTTAAGCTGCTCTTAACTGTGTTAAAATCTTTTTTTTCTAATTCAAGCCAAAATCTTGAAGGATCCATTCATGGTAGATAAATCAGACTGAAGTTACAAGTATAATCAATGATCTCAGAATTAATAAATGGACTATATTATCAAATAAATCCACTAGTCATACGTTTATTTTAGTCACATTAAACAGGAATGCCAGTGCTTTTACAATATAAAATGTAAAGTTACTTGAAATCTCATCATCAGAGTGTCAGTTTTGGATGTTGACACACAAACAAGCAACAAAAATGTATAAAAAAATCAAGCAGCAGCTAAAAGTCCCTCATTCACAACAGAAAACCTCCTGAAGTAAAAACTGTGGGAACTATGTTCATTTTACAGGCAAGTTTAATTAGTGTTGCATCATTAAAATGGAAACCAGGTTCGTACAAAATAGTACAGTAAGGAACTTACGCACACAGATTGCCGACACTTTAAGAGAATTATTTATAGCCTCATTCTACAGGTTTTTCCTCCCACACCTCCCTGTTTCTATCAGAGTTAGGTTGCCAGGTATGCTTTTATCAGAGTAGTATTATTGTAAAGTGGCACCAGATAAGCTTTTATCCAGATTACGTTTGAAAAACATCCAGAAAAGTGTATTTTGGCCACAGAAGTGAACACACATTATTTTTAATATTGTTCAATAAATGACACATTAGAGTTTTTAATGCATTAAATAATGAGAGCAAACTTTATTGAATGTAACAGATTTATTAGAAGCAATTTTATACTTACGTAGCAGGAGGAATGACCACTATTCGAGGCATTGTGATGCATAGTCATGCTCCTGTTTCTCACCATGAGAAGATTAAACCGTCTCCCTGCTCCAGATGTGTCTGGGTTTTGCCAGAGTTTCTCTCTTGAGGGCTCTTGGGCGCAGGACTTGAATGGCCTTGCAGTGCGAGCTGAGAGGCTCGAATGCCGCTGTTCGACTAAAAGGATGTTTTTACCGGCCCATCAGATCTAATGGCTTTGAGTTATTTCCTCTTTTGCTGAAGTTTTATTCTTCTGCAAAACCGCCAGAGACATCTAAGTGTTGTTCAAGTGTGAGCGTTTCGTCTATTGAGATACTGAGCATCATACTCTGCCCACAAATGCATAGCAACCGTCGCTAGGTTGGACAAGTAGGATACTTGCCTCTGGACCAAGAGGTCATGGGTTCGAATCGTACCTTCAGCATGCCACCACTTGGTTCCTAAGTCAGACCCTTAAAATCAGGCTGTTCCTGAGAGACTGCCCCCTGTGGTGAGGGAATGGAAGTCACTTTGGATAAATGCCGTAAACGTACCAGACTGCCATCCACATCCTGCACTTCACAGCTTCATTCAAGCCATCTAGCAACAAAAAACCTTTTATGCATCTTAATTTTTACATCTGATGGGTAAAAAGGCTTCACGCTGTGGCTCATTACCAAGCATAAGGTGCTTATTGTGCTAAAAGCTTTTTTCTAATTTAGGCCTAATTTTTGTAAATATGTCTTGGTAGTAAGTTTAGAATTTTCAAATTAATAGCTTGATTAATCAAATTGCTACTAATATAATCAGTTGTGTCAGAATTAAGAATGGAATTATCAAACAAATCTAATAATAGTACAGACCTTGAACAGGAACATCAATGCTTTCACAATAAGAGTCCCAACTATTCTACTAATATATAATATTACTTAATCTAAATAAAATCTGCATTATGTCTGCATTAAGACTGTGTATTTATCTGGACTCTAACAATTAATACATATAGATTACTAACCCCCTCCTGGAGAAGCCCACCTGTCCAGTGGCCAGATTGTATCGGGTTACTACACAATGTTGAGTTCTGGTTTGGACTGGATTTGCAACAGCGACTCCCGGTGTCCTGTGAAACTTGCTCAGCCGACAGCAGTGGCTTTATTAAAATGCATTTGTGGGCCGAGCATGGACAAGATTACATCACAGATCGAGAAGTAGACTGAGGTAGACCCCTTTAAAACTTGAAACCTTGCAAACTTTTCCGTTTCTCTGGGGTGGACTTCAGCTGAGACCCCTAACAGCGCGACTGTAGCTCAGAGGGCCTCGAGACCCAGAGTCTGACAAAATCAAGCCGAACACGAGAAATTTGCTCGCTCATGCGGGAGTGACCACAGTCAAATCCACCGAAAAAGCTCCTAATGTGGAGCCGCTGCGCTCGCCCTGGGAGGCAGAAGTGGGCTTCATGCCCTGCTGGAGACGCAACTGAAAATGGCAACCTCACTGACCATGACATCCATTCAGTCCCTCCCTCCCTCTCTCTCTCTCTGTCTGTCTGTCTCTCTCTCTCTCCCTTTCTCACCCCCCCCAGAGCAAATACCACTGTAAAAATGGACTTTTTTATATCCCCAACCCCTTGGAGGGCTACCTGAGGAAAAATTGCACAAATTTCCAGTGATGAAAGTGGGCAGGACTTCACGTACATTTGAGGCAGAAATCTACGACCCCTCATATTCACACTGGACCTCCATTTCGCATCAAACACCCCAGGCCTGGGCTTCCTTTGTGAGCCCGCACGAATATATATTACATCACATTCCATTAAGGATCCGCAACATGTTTTTAATGTACCGGAATTCATTTCATTTTTGGACGAGGGTGCTCATAATTTAGTCTGTTTGTGTGTGTGAGGTTTGTAAAGGTGGTGAAGACACACTGAGAAAGTGATGCAGAGCTTTATGTTGTTTTCTTTGGTTTGTTTTGTATTAACTGAGATTTCTTTGTACAGTTTTTTTTTTCATTTGCTCTTTTTCTTAGGAAATATATACGCTTTAATTCTTAGGATGTATGTATATCATATGAGCTGATTATTTATTCATAAGAGAAACATTTTATATATTGAGTTGGATATATATTTACCTAAATGTACAGTACTGATCACATGTAATATAGAGCAGGTATATCATTTTAGACTGTGTGATTAGCGCTTTTGTTAATGAGGTTTTTATATTAGTTCTTGTAGGGGATGAGTCGATAAGACTCTTTTGGGGTTCCTGCGTCTTAGCCGACCCACCAAACACGCTTGGGGATGATTCTGGAAATTGTAAAACTCTGTTCCTGCACTCATTGCGGCCCAAACCTGTAGAGCTGCTTATTTATGTCCCTCTGTCCCGTCTGAGAACTCGAATGGACCTATCGAATGGTAAATTCTGAAACTGCATGTCTACACCCTCTGGTGGATTAGCATGGTACTGCAATCTCCTTCCAATTTCTCTCTCAGATAGACGTTCACTGACGTTTCGTAAACAGTTGCTTTTCGTTCATTTATTTAGAAAAAGAGAAGCAGTACTGTGCAAAAGTCTTTGGCACCTGGGCAAATTGTTTACAAAAACGTTTCTCAGTGTGTGATAATTATTGTGTCTTTCTGCTAGCAACGTTAGCATTAGAATAAATGCTAACCAACAAGCTGTAAAAAGATTTGTTTTGTTTGTGTAATAGTAGTTGATATTGTGTGAGCTGGTGAGGAGAACAAGGTTTCGGTTCCAGATTCCTCCTCGGCTCCTCCAGCCATTGTTTGGATTTGTGGAACTCCATCAGCAATTCAATGCACCTCAATTCAGCAGCTCCTGATTGAATTTAATGAAGGACTGATCATGTCAAACCTGGATTCTGATGGAAATTACAGTAATACCTGACTTCCCCAAGAAGACACTGAGGCACAACATAATTTCACTTTTTACTGTAAAATGTAAATATATATGTATTGGTTTTCAAGTAAATTTAATGTAAAAAAAAACATTCACTACTCACCTAAACCATAAAAAAAAATATTTATGCAGGTGCCTAAGACTTTTGCACAGTGCCATTTGTCATCAGTGCAAAAATATAAAGCTGTAAGTAAGGGTGGCAGGTAGCTGGGTCAAGGTTCTGTCTGGTTCTTGTAGCACAGTGATAAAATCAAGGAAAGCACATCCCTAAATTGGTGGTTTCTGTTTTTTAGTCCAATTTTATCCTTTTTTAGGAGACGTTTACTCGACAGTGTGGATGTTACAGAACCTCGGCATCAAACACAAGAAAAAAACAGACTAAAAAGAAACAAGTATATGTAAATATGAAGCATCGTTCTTAGAGTTATACGAAAATGTTATGTCGCAAAAAACAGTTTTATCTAAACAGATGGAGTTCTAAGGTATTTATGAAAAAAGAATAGCAATGCATGTATATTCTAAACGCAGTCGCACGGTGCCATTGTTTAAAAAAAAGAAAAAGAAAAACGTTGTCTACATGTTTTATCGATTAAAAAAATAAAGACACTAGAGGGAAGAGATATAAATGGTTTACAGCCATAGAGTAAAAGTAGGGATTTAAAAAAATAAAGGATTTTTTATACATCAGATATATTCGTGGCACAGGCATGTCCGATCTTACTGTAATCTGTGGTGACGTGGTGACCAGATTTGACAGGTGCTGAGTGTGTATCACAGAGTGAATTGGCCAGGTGATCTCACCTCCACCGCCATCGACCCACCAACTACGGTGCGACCCCCCCCCCCAACACACACACACACACGTGCACACACACACGTACACACAACTCCTGGCCAAACCCCACACCCCACCTCACCATTTCTAGACTAGTGTGCTATAACAAGAAGTCCCACCTATAGAATCTCTATATAAATAAGATAAATGTATAAATATAGATGCCTATACTGGAGAAAAAAAAGAACCAGATTTATCAGTGTGGATGCCAATGATAACTTTGTGAGAAATGTGACCTTTTCCCCCTGTAAGAGAATCCAGAGAGCTGAACTCTTTTGTACATACTTGCTGTGGTTGTGTGTCTAATAAACTTCAGCTCTCTTCTACAACTTGGCTTCAGCGGCTGGTTATTGAGAGGAAAATGCTTTGCTGTGCTTGGAAATGCATTAAAACTCCTTATACTCTGCACAGATTTCTTATACTGTTTAGAAACATTGTCTTTTTTTTCTATCAAAAACTACTTATTTGAACAAAAACAACGAATGTAGACGTCGCACAGGTGTTAAAGCCACACCCATTGTTTACAGGTGTAATAAATCATCACAAATCACGCTGTGGAATGAGTCAGAATGAAGCTGATGAAGCTCGTTAACTTTAAATCTGCCACAATTAGGGTTTTTTTTCATTGCTTCTCTGTTAGAGCTGCCCAAGACAATTGTAAGTGCTGTTACTGTTAAATGGGAGCATAGGTGCTGCAACAGCTCAGGCCTGAAGCTACAGACCACCTAAACTCATAGAGTGGGGTTACTGAGTTCATTCACTCACTACAAACTGCCTCTGGAAGCAACATATGCACATCAGGAGCTTCAAGAAATGGGTTTCCATGGGCAAGGACCTGCAAGCAATGCTCAATGATGATTTGGTAACTGGCAGTCTGAGGATGTTTTGGCCCGTGTCAATGTATTACCTACAGGATTGCAGGTAAGGTTTGGTTGAGGAGGGATAATGGGCTAATTCAAATTACAAAGACATTTTAGACAATTATTCCGACATCGTGGAGAAGAATTTAAAACTTTCCCACAGCCACAAGGAACCATGCCATACTATGAGCAAATGTTAGTCCATTACAAAGGAAATGAACCATACCTGAAGCACACCCATGCTGGCAAGGCTCTGCTTGATGGCAGGGCTGCATTTTGATTTGTCAAAATATTGACATGACAACAGAGTTGGAAAGGATCAGTTTTTTTCAATGTCCATGCAAAACAACAACAATGGAAATAAAAAACTGGAAATCTGATAGAGTATTATCTGCTTGGCCTGAAGAAAATTTTCAGTGAGAGCTAATCAAATGCTGTAAGAAATACTAAGACATACCAGGCCATAGATTAGCTGGGTTAGATTTTTATCTCATGGCTAAATAATGCTGAGAAAAAACACAAAACACAAACAATATTACATAAAATAAATGGCCACAATAACAAAAGAACATTTTTCCAACCTGTTCCTTAAATGGTCATGAGACCTGTGGTCAATGGAGCCTTTCTAAAAAATCATCTGTTATGGGGAATTTAACACCAACACTGATTGGTGCTTTAATTTTTATTGATCAGAAAGTCATTTTTTTCTTTTTTTACAAACAATTAGTATGAACAAAACTTAAAAAGCCATAGCAAAATAAAGTATATGATTAAAAAACTCAAAAATATTGTGCTATATAAGACATACAAGGCTACCATTCCCAATGTACACGAAGGAGAAGAGCCGTATATACACAGCTGTTTAAAACAGTGCCATTTGGGTGGTTCCTCACACATTTGTCACATAACACTGACATTATTGTCTGTTCTACACGTGAAAATGAACACTTTTTATTTTTACAAATATATTGGAACAAAATAGTTTTAATATTGTTAAAATGCTCATTTTTGTACAGACAGTTTTGTACAAATTCTTTGACTGAAATATCTGTATGAACAAAATGTAAAAAGTACGGTAGCTTTTTAAATTCAGGGGAATAAGTGGTAGATATATAAGGTTAGCACACATCAGGAAAGACTCAGAACCGTCAAATCAGACTTGAGGCCTTATGAAAGGCTGTTCAACGGAGCAAAACAAGAACATATGCATTTATATATCTGTGTGGTGTGTCTGTTAGTGTGAGTTTTGTGTGTTTGTGCATTTGTACTGTATAAGGCGTGTGTGTGGGCTTGAGTGTGTGTCTGCTATTTTCAGATTGAGGCGTAATCAGGAGTGTAACACTGTTTATAGGTCTGTGTAGGCTGGTAGATGTTTACATGTGTGAATAACAAACAGTCCCGTTAGTTTTCCTGTCGCTGGGCTGCTCTTCGCCCATCTGTTCTCCGGTATGGTGAGTTTCTCAAGTCTGACAAGGGAAAACACACACACACACACAAGGCATGCAGTCAAATGCTTTTATAAAGGTGGTCTTTATATTCAACTTTGTATTTATATCCACAGTGAAGGCTAAAGCGACATTACAGCTCCTATAATGTCAAATTCCAGGAGTTTATTCTCTAGGGGGTTCTTTTACTGATTATCTGCCAAGTTTTTATTGGAGAAATATATATAAACAATGTAAGTGGCCATGCATGTGCCACATGATGCATGTTGTGGTTTAGGCTTGTTCAAGTGTGTGTGTGTCTATATATATATATTTGTATATATATATATACACATAGATATACATATATATATATAAATAATGAACAGTATAAAAACTGACCAGCTGGAGGGTGAAACACTACTAGAAGTTTGGCAAAGGTAATTATTGGCATTTTGTTTGAGTGGAATAGAGATTTGTTTATTTGGGGGGGGGGGTTAAGTAAAAAGCTGCATCATTTCTCTTGTTCTGATGTTTTGTTATTTCCTTAAGAATGATGCTTTAAAGAACAATATTTCTATTTGAAGATTAGTTTAAATATTGTCAGCAGCTTTTAAAAACAAAGACAAAGCTGTTCAGTTCAATAACTGCATTTAAAAGGATACACACCCGCATAAACATATATATATATACATAGTCAAGTGCCAAAATGTGTATGTGTGTGTATGTAATATGCTGAATAATCGAGTTTTTTCTTATTCCATCATTACTTTCATGTCGACCTCTTTCCCTAAACCCTACAGCGCCCCCCAGTCCCAGTACCTGTGATGATTCCCTCGATGGCTCCGTCTGTGACCTGTGGCTTCACCTGCCTCTTCTTCAGCTCTGCTATCAGGTCCATCTGGGGCATCTTGGGCATCATGGGACCCTGAAACGGTCAACGTTTTCCAGAGTCAGATATGACACCTCACCAGGGAAAACAAAACCAGTCTGTTGTTATTACCGACGTCGCTGTTACTATCTGTAAAAACCAGAGTTTCAACTCCAATGTGGTTTTCTGAATTGTTGCCGGGACGACGGGGGGGAGATCTCTAGAGATAATCGTTTCAGGCATGACGCTCAGCCCCATAAATCCATTTTTTTTATTAAGACGTGAGAGGTTAGCATCATAGTTAGGGACTACTAACTAGCAATAATTTATCTTGTTCATGATAACAGATTTTTTGATCCAAGGTAAGTTACTTGTTTGAGATCCATTGATACTAATAACACATTTGGGCTGTAGCTACAGTACCCCCGGCCTAAAGCGCCATGAACATGTAATTTCATTCACTCCTAAAAAGTGTTTCTTTTAGACACTGCTTTCAAAGGCCCGCATTCGCTTTACTGAAGTAATAATGTATTTTTTGCAGATGGACAGTGTGTATGTCCACCTGCTCAGGTTATGACACCAGTCCCTTTCTGAGAGTCATGTGACCCAAATTTTGGTGTAAGCCGATACACACCCTGACCTGTGACCATTGTAAAATAAAACAAACTACAACATAAAAACACAAATTAGTCACAGAAAACGTAAGGGCACTGGGGGACGCCAACCAAGCTAGTTCAGCTACGTGGTCCGTAACTGTGATGCTAACGATGTTAACCTCTCACATCTCCAATTTTCAAATGTATTTATGGGAGTGAGTGTCATAAACTCGAAACGCTGTCTGTGGAGACTGTCCTTACCTAATAACCCCATTACATCAGATCTATTAACCATTAAGAAACCACCTTTTTTTTTACAGGAAAAGCTAACTCCAAGAGGAGGGAGATGCAGAAGAACACGGAGAAGGGAACAGAGGGTAATGCTGGTCTGACCTTTTGAGACATGCTCTCTTTCTTTTTGGGTGAAGGGGTGGACTGCTCCTCAGCAGCGCTCTCCTGCTTCTTCCTCTGCTCGTTCTCCTGCTCCGCTTGCTGGAAATAATGAAATCATGAACGACTTGTTTTTCACATTTTAAAACCTACCATTTTACTAACACCAAGCTCGATTTTGGTTCTTTAAGATTTCCTTAAGATTTATGGATTTAAAGGAGCAGTCTGGTGAAAATAATGTCATTTACACAATTTATCTACCTTTCCCAAATATAGTCAATCAGCAAAGACATTTTAAATGTCCAAAGTTTGCGTCTATGGGTTAGAACTGCAGCTGTGAGGCTAACATTGCTAACACAAACAGGCCAAAGTGTTTCCATACTTATATGTACTAAATAACATCCACATCTTGATTAGGACTGTTCTTTACACTCACTATTCTTTAAAGAACAGTAAGAGAGAAGAACCTTTTTAAATTTTAACAAAGTTCCACTCAGTGTAGAGGTTCTTTGAAGAAACCTCGACTTATAGTATGTGTTATATAAAGGTTTTTGGACATAAGTTTATCCCACTCACAAATCTCATTTTCAGACGTGGTTTTTAGGGGAACCCAAAGTGGTTCTTCTACAGCATTGCTCAAAGAATGTTTGAGTGAAAGATATTCAGTTTATGATATTATAGAACTGCCACGGTGAAACCAGTTTTTTGGAGTGATACCTTCTCAGTGGTTGGTTCTTTGAATGGCTGTTATATGAAAGTAAGACCTGCTAATGTGAAACAGTGGTCCCGAACCCCCAGGCTGCGGACTGGTACCGGGCTTTGGGTCATGTGGGAGCGGTCCGTTTGGGTCATGTGGGAGCTACTTAAAAAGTAGCATATTGCTTTAAATTGTTTACAATCCAAATGTAATTGCACTTTTGTGCATTTAGCAGTGCAGAATACACTACTTTTGAATTCATTATTGAATTTTGACCTTTAAAACAGTGGTCCCGAACCCCCAGGCTGCGGACTGGTACCGGGTTTGGGTCATGTGGGAGCGGTCCGTGGGTTTTACTGTGAAAAATGACCGGATATCTTTAGTCTATGACTCAGTCTTGACACATCGCAAATAAGCCCACAAAAGCAAAATGGATAAAAAAGCTAATGTCTCTTGATCGTTTCATTCTGGTTCGTGGCGAAATAAAGGTTGGGGACCACTGATCTATGTATCAATAATCACCCCCCACCCCCCACCCAGTCTGCGGTATATATATATAGGAGTTTATAAGAGTAGTTTGGCAAAACATCTCATTTACACATTTTACCTGTTTTTAACTAGCAAAGACAATTTGGCAGTTGGTGGCCTAGTGGTTAGGGAGTGCTGTGGTGTAGTTTAATGGCTTCTGCAGTTAAAGTTTCCTTAAATTGCATGAGTAAGTTTGCCCTTACCAAGAGCATATCTATATCAGTATATGTAGCCTCACTCAGAATCACACTGATTGTGTAAGTGCTGGAAAAACCCTTGCTCAAAACAAACAGCCAGTAGTTTCATTTTATATTTATTGATATATATATATATATTTCTTTGTTCGTGACCACTTCATAGCACTCTAACAAGGACACTTGCTACTAAACATAGACTGTTTCTGCTGCTGCCTGATGAAAGATAAATGTTCTGCTGGTAAAAAGAAAACAGGTTTAGAAATATGAACTTCCTGTTGCTCAGAAGGAGCCTGTTATAAGGTTCTGATTGTGGCTCTGGAGTCTGAGGGGAACTTGTTTTTCTGTTTAAAAAAACCTAGACTAGACGTAAATGCCCTACAGTGGCAAACAGCTTCGGTTTTATATTTGACTTGATTGCGTTCATGTTTAAGCCGCGACTTACAGAAATATTTGGACTGTAACTGGGGGGCACTGCTGTTAAAAAGTAGCATATTGCTTTAAATTGTTTACAATCCAAATGTAATTGCACTTTTGGGCATCTAGCAGTGCAGAATACACTACTTTTGAATTCATTATTGAATTTTGACCTTTAAAACAGTGGTCCCGAACCCCCAGGCTGCGGACTGGTACCGGGTTTGGGTCATGTGGGAGCGGTCCGTGGGTTTTACTGTGAAAAATGACCGGATATCTTTAGTCTATGACTCAGTCTTGACACATCGCAAATAAGCCCACAAAAGCAAAATGGATAAAAAAGCTAATGTCTCTTGATCGTTTCATTCTGGTTCGTGGCGAAATAAAGGTTGGGGACCACTGATCTATGTATCAATAATCACCCCCCACCCCCCACCCAGTCTGCGGTATATATATATAGGAGTTTATAAGAGTAGTTTGGCAAAACATCTCATTTACACATTTTACCTGTTTTTAACTAGCAAAGACAATTTGGCAGTTGGTGGCCTAGTGGTTAGGGAGTGCTGTGGTGTAGTTTAATGGCTTCTGCAGTTAAAGTTTCCTTAAATTGCATGAGTAAGTTTGCCCTTACCAAGAGCATATCTATATCAGTATATGTAGCCTCACTCAGAATCACACTGATTGTGTAAGTGCTGGAAAAACCCTTGCTCAAAACAAACAGCCAGTAGTTTCATTTTATATTTATTGATATATATATATATATTTCTTTGTTCGTGACCACTTCATAGCACTCTAACAAGGACACTTGCTACTAAACATAGACTGTTTCTGCTGCTGCCTGATGAAAGATAAATGTTCTGCTGGTAAAAAGAAAACAGGTTTAGAAATATGAACTTCCTGTTGCTCAGAAGGAGCCTGTTATAAGGTTCTGATTGTGGCTCTGGAGTCTGAGGGGAACTTGTTTTTCTGTTTAAAAAAACCTAGACTAGACGTAAATGCCCTACAGTGGCAAACAGCTTCGGTTTTATATTTGACTTGATTGCGTTCATGTTTAAGCCGCGACTTACAGAAATATTTGGACTGTAACTGGGGGGCACTGCTGTTAAAAAGTAGCATATTGCTTTAAATTGTTTACAATCCAAATGTAATTGCACTTTTGGGCATCTAGCAGTGCAGAATACACTACTTTTGAATTCATTAGTGAATTTTGAGCTCAACAATGCGATTTATTGCCAAAAATTATGTGATTAATTGCGAATAAATTGTTTAACTGCCCAGCATTATTACGTGCATGTGTGTGTGTGTGTGTGTGTGTGTGTGTGCATATAAAATGCTGGGACTCCCCACCAGTGCTAATTAATGCTATTAGTTCTAAGAGAGTGAAGGAAGTCTGTGTGAAGCTCCGCTACTCCACTACATCTTCTCAAACTGCTATTAACTCACTGGACACCTCAACACGCTTGGAGGAGAACAATACCCACTCAGAGGGAGTGAGGCCATTTATAATCCAAGTGTGCAACAACTTAAATCAAGGAGCCTTTATTTATTTTATTGACTCTTATTAGTGTTTTACAGTATGTGATGTTAGTTATTTGAAAAAAGTAATGATTGACAAAAGCTAATGATTTATTACATATTCCAAACAGTCCCTCACCTTGTAGGCTTTCATGAATCTGACAAACAGTGGGAAGAACATGGAGGGCTGAGTGGTCTTAGGGTTCTCTCCAAAATACTCCACAGCTGAGATGTACGCCTCCTAGTGGAGCAAGGGAGAACAGATCAGATCAGATTATAACAGGGAAAACAGACTAATCAGATCACAAGATACACATTTCTTCTCCAAACACAACAGAACCAAGCCAATCAGAGCACTGAATCCTATCTCTGTGGGGACTGAGAGAGATGTGGAACATCTGGTGGGCCTGAAGGACTGGTTTGAGGAACCCTGGTTTAAAGGGCTTGTGGATTTTGTGTCTGTGTCTGCGTGTTTTCTGACCTGAGCCGACTTTCCGTCTTTAACGAGTGAGTCCAGCGGGTCACTGTTAACTTTGACAAACTCTTTCAGCGCTGGGATGTCATCCTGCACCAGAAACTCTTTCTTGGTTCCCTCCATCCCTCGCTCCAAAGCACGCACATCCTGCAACACGCTATCCAGAGACACTGAGAGAGAAAGAGAGAGCGAGCGAGAGAGAGAGAGAGAATAGGAAGTAGAAGGTAGAAAAAGAACGAGCAATGGCATATACAGCAAATGAAAGAGAGAAGGGGCAAAGAAAGAGGTGAGAGGGGGAGAAAGTGGGAGAAGTAGTCGGCGGAAACGAAGAAAGGGAGAGGTGGGACAATGGAAGAAAGATAGGTAGAAATAAAAAGAAAAGAAAGATTTTTAACACTCGCAGTCAGATAGTTCCAAAAAGGTTTATTGGCACAATGTCAACGTTTGGTTCCCTAAAGAATCTTGTCACGCCATTTTTTTGATGTAGTTTTGAAGAACCTTTTTAAATTTTACATTTATCGTCCTCGAATTGCACGTCCAAACCAAGATCCAAAACCTTTATTCTGGAGATAGCAGGTCTTTGATCACTGTGTGTTTCTGTGTTTCCTACACTCACCCAGACCCGCTTTGTCCACAAAACGCAGCTCTGTGTGGAAGGAGGCCAGTTCAGGGTATTTCTCCTGCACCATGTTCACTATAAAGTTCAGTAGAGTCTGAGAGCGATCTGTAGACTTGGTGTCCAGCAGCTAAGAGACAGAGAGGACAAAATTATTAGATCTTTTAAATCCTCCTTAAAACAAGCAGGCAAGAGAGGATGGTTTTACATTTGTTTTTCAATTCTAACGCTTCAGAGATTGTAATTATAGAGTCAGTTTTAATAGTGAAAGTCTAAATCCTCAGTCTTACCAGATCGAGGCTCTGCAGGCGGAACCCGTAGACCGCTCCTCTCTTACTGCTGTTCATGTAATTCCCAAAGGCAAGAATGATCTAAAAAAGAGCATCAGGAATGTCTTTACTTACGCCAGGTCACATTAATCATGTCTGGTATTTTATCCAGTAATGATTACACCATGCAGACTGAGACAGATTATTGTAACAGGTTTTTGGGAAGAAAGGTGGTGGTGATTTAGACTGGGCTGGGACTTTGTACTATTATGGGAGACTCTGATTGAGACATAAGTTGGTGGAGAAAAACAGGCATGGATTTTCACCATGGTGAGTGAGTTGCACTGTGCTGGTGAACTCTGACTGCACTAAAACCTGGAGACTTTCCACCATGGTGGTGGAGGTAGGGTAGATCTTAATATGGTGTGTCTGGGCCATGATCTGGGTCTTCCAATCATGGTAATAGAGTTAGACTGGCCCGTGAACAGGGACTTTGCATCATAGAGGAGTTTGGTCCAGAGTCTTTGCATCATGATAGAGGAATTTGACCTTGACCTGACACCTCCACTGTGCTGGTGGGGTTTGACTGGCCCATGAGCTTGGACTTTCCATCTTGGCTTTTTTGAAGTTTGATTGGGCTATGAGCTGGGTCTTCACACCATGATGGTGGAATCAGACTGGGCCACAACCTTGGAGTTTGGAAGGTAGTGGTGGAGTTAGACTGGACAGCAAGCTGGGGTCTTCATCTTGTGTGGATAGATTTGGCCTGGATAATGAGTTGGGATTTTGCATCAAGTTTCCAGCTGACATTCGACCGACCTTAAACGTTTAAATGTGGTTGAAATAATGTCAGTTTATGAAAAAACATTCATTCAACGTCAAAA
>JBBKCR010000027.1:5055049-5066180 GCA_037577295.1 Ladigesia roloffi | reverse complement strand
TGGGCAACATAACTTATTACAAGAGCTCGGACAATATCTAGGTAATCAATTCCACAATTTGAATCTAGCTCAGATTTCAAGCTGTATAAAGGCACAGATTGATTAACAAATGTGTTAACACTTGTATTATACAATGTTGTAAGAGAAAATTCTCTTTTGTTTTATCGATGATCTGATCACGTTCAGGTAGAATTTTGTGGGGTTACATTCAGGTTTAGACAATAAGATACAGTAAAGATACAGTAATTTACAGTAAATACAGATGCTTTTGTCAGCCTACATCTAAGTCCTACACAATTTTGTCACATTACAGTATTATGTCAAGCTACAGCTGGGTTCCAGCTTTGAGTCCGGTTGTGTGGACTGAGAATGTTCTCAGGAGAGATTCAGGTTTGGTTCAACCCAAACCTGATGTAAGCTGTACCTGTATCAAGCTGCCTACAGTTCTGGGAGACTGTCTGCACTTGGTTGTTGAGTTCAGTGATGCGTTGGTCCATCTGCTTCAGTTCCGCGTCACTCACATTAGCAAACTGTGACTGAAAGAACAGGGCAAATATTCAGACACAGTTGTTAAGAGCATCACATAAGACTTTTTTAAATAAACTACAACATCTTTTCTGAAATAAATGTAAAAGAATGTACATCTCAATTGCAAGTGTGTGTGTAAGGAGAGTATGTAAACATACTTGGTCTGCAAAGTAGATCTTTTGCTTTCCGTAGACCTTCTCCCTGATCTTGCCCCCCTGGGCTAACTGCTCCATGGCCTTCACCACAGCCTGTGTCAAAGGAACATTTAAAATGCGGTCTAAATGAAAACAAAACTTAGATGCGCTGTAGCAGCATCTTTAAAGGCATCCAGTTCTGCAATTCTCAACAAACACTACATGGACAAAAGTATTGAGACATACTGTTAGTCAGGTTTTGGGATAGTCTCCTTCCAGTTAAAGGCAATCTTAATGCTTCCACATACCAAGACATTCTGGACCATGTGTCCAGAATGTAGGAATTTGTAGGAAAGTTGGGAAAGGCTCTTTGCTGGCAAGATCCATAAAGACATGGTTGTTGTATTTTGTGGGGAAGAACTTGACTGGCCCACACAGAGCCCTGACTTCAACCCCATTCATCACCTGAACTGGAATAGAGATTGCAATCCAGGCCTTCTCATCCAACATCAGGGCCTGACCTCAGTAATTCTCCACAGAAAGAATGGACTCAAATTGAGTCAAGAAACTCCAGAATCTTGGGAAAAGCCTTCCAAGAAGAGTGGAAGCTGATATAGCTGCAAAGGAGGACCAACTCCATATTAAAGTTTATGGATTTAAACACAGTGTCATTAAAATCACTGCTGGCCAGGCATTTCAATACTTTTGTCCACATTGTATATATCACAACATTATACAGCATCATGTGACAATGAGATTAAGCAGAACTGTCTGTTCTTACAAATGTCCAGCAAGGCTGCAGGTTTAAATCCAACTAAGCAGTAGCTCTCCTCAATTGATTGAGAACTTTTGAACTGGGCCACTCTGGTCCTTTCTAAGACTGGTCTCCTCTGAGATTAAGGTATTTGTGTTATTTTATGATATGACCTACTGTTTTGCCAAGGCCATGCTGTTTCTGGAGGTTACCGAACACATCCTGGGCACTGTAGGGTCGGTTCTTCTCATTCAAGTAGGAGAGGATAAGCTCAGCACCTGAGATTTCAAGAAAGAGTTCCATATGACAAAGACATTTCTTCAAGAGCCACTTCAGTCCTTCCCAGCTCCAGCAGTACAGCCCACCTGCACTGCACAGTTCTGTCATTTCCAGATCAAGAAGGGCTTTATCTATAGCTAATGATGCAGGAACACACTCTAATACACTAACACACACACTTCAGTGTAAGAATGTTTTGCTAATCAGCAAATCTGGTGTTACAATTTTAAAAAGCCAAACGCAGGACAAGGGACCACACTGGTGTACATCAGATGCAATAAGGAAAATAGATGTTTAGTTATGAGCTAAAATTTGACAACTCATTAGTGCATCAGGTTTAGAAATACTTGCTTCCACATAAACTCCAATATCGTGTGGAATTTTTTCCAAAATGAGTGGAAGCTGTTATAGGTGCAAAGGGGGACCAACCACAAATCAAACTATGTATTTGAATGCAATATAATTCAAGTTCTAGGTGGTGGGATGTTAAAACTTCCCTACACTTTTGTCCACAGGGTGTATGTCCTTGGGGTCAATAGCCACAGCCCTATGTGATTTCCAGTAATATATTCATGCTTCAGTAATGCCATGAAACTCTGTCTTTAAAAAGAATCACAAATGTATTTAGGAATCAAAACATTTTCAGACTGAACCCCAACTGGTTTTGAGCCCGTTTGTACAGGAGCAACAAGCGCAATATATGACAAGAAATAAAAATGTACAAGCTGCACGACTACTTATCTAATCAGTCTCGTGATCTGGTTGGGGGAGGTTTAGTTTAGAGAACCTTTTCAAAGCGTAAAATATTTGTTAAGCAGCAGTGTTTTCTGTAGCAGGACTTGACAGCTAACGGCTAACTAAACCCCATTCGCCAGAAAACTATTAAAAATCAATCGAGATTTTGTCGGGTTAAGCATCACAAAAACGTGAACAAATGTATTCCTACGTACATGCAGCGTCCTTTTTGCTCATTTTTGCTTTTATCTGAAATACAAAAGCCAAAAATAAACCCCTGACTGCTCTTTCTGTTTACTCCTCTCAAGTCTCCCGCGCTCTGGTGTCGTGACGTCACATCCGGCCCAGTGACGTCATCCGTGTTAGTTTACACGTGGTATACATAAACACGCAAATATTTTTATTATCAAGGTTAATTGCAAAATAAAAGATAAACTGTATAAAACAAAGTGAGGAGAAAAAAACAACATAAATAAGGAAGAGAAAAGTGCTTAGGAATATACTTTAACAAAAAATCTGACTTAATAAAACAGTGCCAATAAAACAAAATATAATATACTAAGATTCATTTTAATTATAATAGTAAGAAAAAAATTTAATATAGTAAAACTAAGAATCAATTTAAAACAGTAAAATTACAATTAAATATGACAATAAGATTAGTAAGATTAAACATTTAACTATAAAAATAACTATAATATAAGTGTAAGGTATATTACTGTTAAAAGTGAAAAGGTAAGATTTAGGAATAAATCAAAATAATTTATATCAATTATAAGAATATAGATTGAGATTAAATATAAAACAGTAAACTAGGGCTTAACTATGAGAGAGATTTAAATGTAATATAATAAGATTAATGTTAAGCAGGAGACTAAAAGATTTAGATTAAATATAAGATTAATATTAAAGACAGTAAGATTAAATATGAATGAGGTTAAAATGAGATCAAATATATGTTTAATATTAAAGATTGTAAAGAAATTGCAAGATTAGGAAATGCTTCTTGTTGCAACACTACCATTGATGCTTCTTCTCCTCCTGGTCCTCTCTGTGGTAATCCCTGAGAAAGATCCGCACAGGAAGGCCTAACAGGCTTCTATAGATTCTATAGTCTCAGAGGGTCAGATGGATATTTAACCTTTGATTTGTTTCCTCTAGATCTTTACTCTGGTATGAACCCTTACTTAAATGACGACTAAAAACATTAAAAATCAATGCCTTACACCCTCAAGGTTCCTCCAGGGTCTCCAGGTTTCTCCCACAGTACAAAAAAGGTTTTTGTCTGCTAGATTTACGAGCACGTGCAGAAGAAGGCAAGTCAGTCATGAAGTGTTGTGGAGTTGGATGGAAAGAACAACATCAATCCCTGCACTGGATAGCCTCTCTGTTTCACGAGCGGTAAACGTGCAGCGTAAGCAGGGGATGGGTGGGGGTGTGGCCAGCAACAGCTTATTTGCTGAAAAGTGACAGAGCCCTTAAACAGCTTGTTTTGAAATGGACTGAAACTGTCAAGCATAAAGCTGAAGACATCTCTATGTGAGAGTGATGTGGTGCAAAGAAATTCATGTTTTGTACAGCCTATAGACCTTTTATAACTAAAGAGAAGTTTGTATATGTTCCCTTTAATACCCATCTGTGTAAATTTCTGACTTTTTTCTGCAGATTTTTTTCCCCAAATTTAGACTAGATTTACTTTTTTATTGTTCTTGTCTCTGTGTCTTTGCAGTCATGACATAAGCAACTGAACTTAGGACCAGTAATGTTTTCGCATTCTGATGATTCTAAAACCCCATCAGAAATAAAGAGAGATCACAGTTCACTTCTACAATTCCAGAATTTATTCACTTGCACGTCAAAACATATCAAAAACCAGTTACAGATCAAGAGGGAAGAACATTTCTACTGATCTCACTTATAGAACGAACACGTCAACTGCAGGACATCCTCTTATAAAAGAGACGAGGGACCACTGAAAGGATTTAGTCTATTAAATTATCGGTTTTTTTTCTCATTTTGATTTAGAAAACAGCAAACGACTTCTCGCCCATCCTCGGTTTTCTGCTCCAGGATGACTGCGAGGTGAACAGATGGCCTGAATGAAGGTTTCCTGCTTCAGGGCATTAATATTCAAATTTCTGTCTGAGTTTTCTTTATTCTCGGTGTAAAGCTCCATTGTCGCCTAATTTCTGTGCACTTATAAAGTGACTCCTGCTTCGCTCTCAACAGCCTGAATGAATCTGAAGAACACAAATGACGGGTTATTTTCAGGCTGAGTATAAAAAGCAAGTCTTCCATCATCTGGGAACCATGCTGAGAGACACACGCACGCAAACACACACACACGCACTTCACACTTCTTTTTCAAAAAGAATTATTTCCAATAATTACCATAACATATCTGGCTTTTGCCTCCATCTAAAATAATGATTTAATCCAAACACATTCATTGCAGCATAGCTGAAATCAAAGATACACATACAAAGATGAATAAATGCTATTTTAGCCTTTAACAGGCGGTCAGTTTTACTACACTTCATGGAAAAAACTATTGGGACACCCCTGTTTTTTCCCCAAAATAAGTTTCCCAAAAAACTTGTGGAAAAACAGGCATGCAATGGTCAGACGTCCCAATATTTCTGTCCATATAGTGTTTTGTCAGTTACACCATTCTTTTCCACACCATGTCTTTAATTAGAATTTAAAATATAGTTTCTTTATCAATGTGTTGTCACTGTTAAGACAAAAGCCTCATTTCTGTCCATTATATCTATAAAACTTCTTCACCCACCTCTAAAAATCTTAACCCACCTCTCCTTTCTTTACATTTTGCTTTGAATCGCCTTTTAGTGCAAAAATGAAACGTTCTGCCTTTTAAACGGTCAAATCTTTGGCATATGAATTATAACGAATTAAAGAAACTCATGTTTTACTGCACAGTGTCTAAAGATACAAGAAGCTTCCAAAAGGACTTCCAGCCACTCAGCATTGAGCACCACCAGTATACTGATCACCGCCCTATCATCTGGAACCATCTGCTCCTGGTTCTTCACTGGTTTCACTAGTTCAGGACTTCAGTTATAGGCTCTTTGTTCTGATTCATACGTAGGTCACCCATTTAACTTTTCAAAAGTAATACTTTAACGTTACTCTTCTGGAGATAAAAGGTTTTATTCCAACAGTGACAACATCCAGCTCTGTAAAGTGAGGATGAAGAAATTTGAGTCTTACAGCACTGTGGAACAGAATTGGGCAAGACGACAAGATCATGCACGACAGATTCCACTGGGAAACGTGTTCCTCAGTACGCTACCTGTCCAAAAATATCCAGACACCCCTTCTGATGAGCAGATTCAGGTTCTCCCATGGCTGACACACACACAGCTCCATATAAAATGTATTGACCAATAGTGTGGGACAGTGCAACATGGGTATCATACAACTGGATATGTAATTAAAATGAGATACAGAAGGTGCTACTGAGGTTTTAGGAATTTGCTAAAATGTAAGAATTTGTTAATTTGACACAGTTCAGTAGTTTTTATCAGGGAAATTGCACTTATCAGGGACGCGCAACTTTTCGATCCCAACAAGCGACTTTATATTAACATTCAATTTTCGTTTCAACATTCGTTTTCAGGTTCTGTTCAGATTTCATTTGATCACTTGAGAATCCATATTTAAACACACCCGGAATCACACTGGAGGTGCATTTTTGTCTTGAATGTAGATGCGTTATGGTCCAGATATGATCCGGATTCAGATCAATCAGGGCGTAACGACTGAACAGTCCTTTTTAGTGCTTTTCTATCAATTACGAACTGAGATGTGGCCTAATAAAAAATGATCATGAGGTGCTAGTAGCGGGTTTATTTCCTGAACCCTTTGGGCTCTAAAAGTTCTGACCTTGACAACATTCAACCCTACAACCATTCAGCAGTCTAGATTTCAGAACAACCGGTAAGACTGACAACTTGGTTGTTACCATGACAACGCATTGAGCTTTGAGGCCCAGCTCCAATTGTGGTATATTTCTGGTACAATACACTCCTACTGCAGAACCAAACAGATTAATATGACCTAACAATTATCTTCATATAACTACAGACCAAAAAAAATAAATCACTGCAAATAACAGCATCACTGCACACCACACCAACCTCCTACTGACTCAAACTGGCTTCAACACACATGGATTCAAACAGCCATTTCAGGACATACAACATAATTATGAAATGAAGGATTCAGAAAGCAAAAGTCAAGTTCATCAGTAAGACTTCAGGTATTGCATCTAAACACATGGTTACTGAAGAATAAGGCCTTTGGGGAAAGGTCTGAATGGCCAGCATCGCTAATGAAGAAAGAAAGCCAAGCATGCATGAACATACTAATGTGCATGAAAACATTTCCTGATTTGTACAGCAGTCCCTGCTAAAGGAAATAAAATCATTGCATTTTCGACGTTGCAAATTAAAATGAACTAGCTAGACTACAAAAACTGGGACTCAACAGCAACCTAAAACATGAGAGAAGCCAATAACTCAGCATTCTAAACACCAAACTGGAAAATAAGGGTCACCAGTGGTCAAACAGCACAGACTTGGGGGATAAAACAGGCAGTTTTTCCAGGGGCCGGCGCTGGACGTGCAGATTTTTATGGTTCTAATAGCAGAACAGACAAACACACCAGAAGAGATGTTCCATATTTGTTTGAAGTTTGACATAGGGGGCTCATTTAACCAAACGCATGCAGGGGCTCATACGCAACAACTGTAAAGTAGGGATTTATGAAATTTGACGAGAGAATGAGAGTAAATAAACGATAGACTTTCATACAGAGGCCTCAGGCCTTAAAGTGTGATTAATCAACACTGTGTTCTAATAAATCAATTTACACAGAAATATTGTAGATTTTTTGTGATTTTACAGCATAATCAAGCATGTAATGGTCAGAATTTGAAACTGCTACAAGATGGAGACGAGATCATGTCTGAATATTGTTGTTATTGAGAAAAATTCTTAACTTTTGCGTACACCGACATAGAGGTATCCTAAGTTTACCCAAACCATTTTCCTTCTTTTGTGAGATGGTATTACTAATAGTTGACATTCTATAAGGTTAGGAGAAGGAAGAGGTGTATGTTGTGCTTTTAGAGTGCTATAACAGTATAGAGAACTGGTGAGAAAACAAAACGCCTGGATTAGGCGATTTATTCTACCAGTATCACAGTGTATTCTCGTGTAAATAAAACCCTGTAACGTACGAAGCAGATGAAAGTTACTCCTGGCAGGAGTGCACGTGCTGGGGGACAGCGATGGTAGCTGTGAGTTTTAATTACAGCCAAAAAGCATTTTAAGAGGTAGAGACATTAGCAACACCTCAAACCTGTCAGAATGTACACCAATCTCATCACTTTCAGCTGGGTTAGGTGTCAAAGCAATACTCTCGTGCTTCTCGGTTTCTGCCAGGTCTATATAATATAGTCTGTTACCACAGAGAGTCATTTTAACTGTAATAGACAGCAAAGGCTTTTCTGTTCTATTACAAGAAAGGAAGTGAATCCTGCTAGATCATGTCTCTGTTTATTGGAATATGTTTGAAGAAAATCACTCATCTGTATTTAAAGCATCCCCCCCCCTTTAAATGAATGCTGACTTTAAATGGCGTATGGCTCAATTAACCCTCACCTGCAAAATACAGAATGAAACCTCAAAAGATTAACGGTAAGATTCATTAATATTTTACATGTAAGGAATATGTTAGGATAGAAGGCAATGTAATAATGATGAGCAATTACACCGCAGTGCTAAAGGGATAAAATCATTTTTAGGGGATTGTGACAATGCATTCATCAACCCCCTCTTCTTTCTGCAAACAAGTCTGAATAAACCGGAACATGCTGCTGGGAGGAGAAGCACTTGCTCAAATCTGGGCCAACAACGCTTTGACCCATTTGTATGCAAACACACTCAACGTGCTGCGGATTCAGAGGTGTAAAATCAGAACCAGTTTCTTTTACAGAAAATCGGAGGTTCGTTTAGAACAGCGGGAGGCTGGGTTTGAGGCCGACAGGTGACTGAAACAACTGAAGGATGGTGATTTATATTTTCCTTTTCACTGTAAGAGTGCGTTTGGCCTGGTGGAGCCTTGGTTGTACAATAGCAAACACAAGGGTCACGTTTTAAAAGAAAACAAAAGAGCCCCCACCTTACTCTAATTGTGTTCCATTGTGTGTATCCACATTGCTATTAAATGATTGAAAGGAAAGAGCCATTCCATGTGAAATCTCATCATAAATACTTCCTATTTTAAAGAGTTCGATTGCTAAAATCCCAAACGAGAGTAAAATGCTAAGCTACTATCGTTGTTTTGTGCACGAACACTCCAAATCACCCCAAAAAACAACTTCAGGATTACTCTAGTCCTGTAAATGTGGCTGGGGTCAACCTATGAGAAACTGTGGCCTAAATTTAGGGGGAATAAGTCTTATAAGTGTGGGAATAAACACTGAACACTTTACGCCATTCCAACACATTGTGAAGAGAGGGGCAATGGTGGGAGGTATCATTCAGCCAACGTTGTTTAACAAGTTGGCACAAAAAAAAGCTCTTACTAAGCATGTGGATGTGTGTTAAATCCATAAAAATGAGCAACGGTTAGGAAACAATAGCATTTCGTAACAATGGAAAATGCCAGATTGTACTCCAGGTGCCACTTGAAGGGTTTATAGGGGATCTACCCTTGTTAGCAGTGGATTTTAAGCACCAAAAAGTTCAACAAGTTGCCCGTAGATTGTGTATTCTTATTACAAGATGCTTTGTGAGACTAGAATCAGCTCTGAGCTTACAAACAGAAAGCATATGGTACATCTAATCTGGAGTGTTTTGTTTTTGTTATTTGTTAGCCTTTGTCGCTACTATGCTATTCAGCTAGCCTTTCTACATATTGCTTCAGCACAAGTCATCTAAGCAGGAATGTCTGGTTTGGTCCCATCATGAGTGAAATGTGTTGACTGTACATATGTTAAAGAGTTGACTGTACATCAGGTAAAGGTTTCCTTTTTAAGAAATTGATAAGGCTCAGTTAGATTTGCTTGGGATATTGCAAATAAAAGGTTTCAGGGTTTGGTATGCTGGTTTCGGTGGTAGTTCAGATTTCTCCGTTTTCTTGTCCTATTGCTTTGCCTACAAATTAAATTGGGGTCTTTAAGATGATCCATTCTCTCTCTAGCTCGTTCATACTCTGGGAAGAAGACAATATCAGAGAGACTGAAAACAAAACTACTTCACAGTGATTGCCTGAAGCCAGCAGAAAGATTACTGGCTAGTGGGACCTAATACCACATTCATTAACCGTGCAAAACAAAAACAAATATACTCTCTCTCTCTCTCTCTCTCTCTCTCTCACACACACACACACACATACACACACACACTTGCTCCACTCAGATTAACACAGATTAACATGAGGGGTAGTGGAGAAACAGGTAAAAAGGTGTTGATTAGGTAGGTGTCTAGTACACCAACGACCAGCTCACTTCGGTTTCCCCAGCAGGTTGGACAGAAAGCTGGACCCCTGGGTCCTGTTCTGGCTGTCCTGACCTGCTCCTCTCCCTCCAGGCCCCCCTAAAGGATCCATCTGGTTCAGCTCGGATTGGTCCAGCATCTCGAAGTCCTCACCTTCCAAGTCTAGGTCAGTGTCCAGCTCTGAACTTGACTGCTTCCTGTAGTTGCGTGAGCCCCCAGCCCTGGGGGGGGCGTCCCTGCGTGGACCAGGTGGTGGTCGGGGCTGCATGGCCCCAGAGATCGCTGCCTGGATCATGTTGCTGGCCAGAAGCCCCGCCAGGTTGGTGGAGATGTCAGAGGTGACACTTAGGCCACCCAGGGAGAGGTCCAGATCCTCCTGGTCCGAGTCCAGCTGGTTGTCCAGGTCCAGCAGGGCAGAGGTATTGGAGCCACGGTGGCCGGACACGGCGGCCGAGCCCAGGCTAGGGAGGCCGAGGCTGGGATCGTCATCATCTTCCATCAGAGTGGCGTCTGGGTTTATTGAAGGGAAGTCTGGGAGATCTTGAGCAAACGACTCCTCTGGGTCACTGTGTCTGTCAAGGTCTGAGTGAAGAAAACAACAGTCATGGTTCATTTTTGCACCATCTTTCTAGCCCCTTAGGCAGTTAATTACTGATATATGTGAGTGACCCCTGTTCTGATTGGCTGCTCTGTGTTGTGCTTCGTTCCGTAGATCTCTCACTCCAATAACTCTTCTACAGGCTGTCGGCAATGACACTCTGCCTCCCTTCAACAGCTCCACTGCTGTGCGCAGTATGTATGTTAGTATGGGTGCATGTTCATGTTTGTAAGTATGGACTGTAAAGACTGAAAATACTAAATTAATATTACTACTAATAATAAGTATATTACTACAAAAAATAAGAATATTAATTAGAATTACTATTATAATATAGTAAAACACACAAACAATTTTATAATGTAAATAACAGCTGACTGGTTTGGGAACTTGGATTGCATGGTCTAACAATTATAACTTGTCTAACGAAGTGCAGGAGATGTTGTAGTCTGTTCATATATATAAGTGAGTATACTTTTAAAGCGATAGTTCGAAGGTTACTTTGTTTCCTCAGCAGAACACAAACGCAGATTATTAGCTTTAGCCGTAGCAGTCTGGTAGTCATTTAATGGAAGT
>JBBKCR010000027.1:4952830-4963131 GCA_037577295.1 Ladigesia roloffi | reverse complement strand
TATATATCAGGGCTCACATACACACCCTTATGTTGTGTTTCACTACTGCTGATGTCTTACCATGGTGGATGTTGTTATGCAGTCATGGAAACTTTGCTATATTAAGTGTCTTATTGATGTTTAGTGAAAGATTTAGCCGTGTTGATAGTTTGAAAGGAATAATTCAAGAAGACTGTCATCCAGCCACCAGCTGCCCACAGGGCCTTCTCAAATTATTCCTCTCAAACGATTGGAAGGTTGTGGGTTCGAAACCCAGGCATGCTAATGGCACAACTGAGGTTCCCTCGAGCAAGGCACCATCCCCACACACTGCTCCCCGGGCACTCTGTTTATGGTTGCCCGCTGCTTCACTTAGTGAGTGGGTTAAAAACAGAAATCATTTCACAGGATACACAGGAGATGTTTGGTCTCCATGTCTTTCAAGCAAATTAACAACCTTTGTATTGGCCCAAAATGTGGAAAAGGTCATCTTCTTCATCTTGGGAGTGTTAAAGAAAAGTTCTTTCTCTGCATTGTATGTAACCCATTCACCAAGTGATGCAGGGGCTGTCACCAACGAGGGGTATATGGGGGGCAGTGTGTGGGGAGGAAACCTTGCTCAAGAGAACTTCGGCCAGAAATACTGTAGATAAATACAGAAAGCGACTCAAGTAATGTAGTAGTCAACACTAATAGTGGTTTGGAGTTGTCTTTACCAGATCTTTTGTTGCCTGTATTGAGTGATATGTAGAAATATTACATGTGATAATACTATTGCATCTGTCATCACATCAGTAGCTACGTAAGTGACCTATGTAAGTGATACGAGATGTCACATAAGTGATATAAGTAGAGATATGAACTTTTAAGCGTAATTGGTGACATAAGAAGTGATATAGCACATGAAAAATATACTGCACATAAACAATTGCACATAATCAGTGGCCTAATTCAACATGGCTAGTGATGTTGCACGTAAACGACAGCACAACAGAGTCGGATAATAACGATATTGCATGTGGTCATGATTTAGCACACCATAAGAAACTGCCCATCTGGAAAGCAGTGGGTTTTTGCACAGATTATGATGTGTGTGTGTGACAGGGGGTGTAAAAGGAACCACTTCCCATGGAGTGACTCCTCAAACGCTTTCTAATCCAAACTTCCTCCACTCCTAATCCCAAAGCTTCCACTCCTTCTCATCAAACACATCTAATCATTGTTTAAACATTACATCAGTGGAATCCGAGCGCTTCAGAGCAGCTGGTGCAATTAATTCCTTCTATATTTCTTCACGAGGAAGCAACAGATGGCGGTTAGACGCCTCTGCTCTTGTTCTCCGGAACCTGTCGTGGTCTCGATCAGGTCTGATGGTGGTGGAAGGAGAAGAGTCTCAGTGTGATGCCTGTGGCCTTTTGCCATATCAGGGAAGTCCCTCCAGTTTCACAATCCCTCCTTGTATGCTTGAATGCAGCTTAACCAGTGAGATGCAGGTGGTAGATCTCTCTCCTCACACACTCTCTTTCTTTTCTAGTGGAGTTTGGAGGCTTGCTCTAAGTGTGTCTTGTGCAGTGCGACTCACGGTCAACAGTTTAGAGGTAATTGGGACTAAGCGAACACTTGTGTTTAGACCACTGGGCTTTACAAAACAGGATAGACTCCCTGAAGGAGCAACAGAAGCTTCTCACCCAGCAAAGAGAGTTCTAGAGACGGGAGCATGATAAGATCAAAAATTAGAAAAAGAGAAAAAGAGAATATAAAGAGAGAGACACAGACAAAGAGGGAAATAGAGAGCAAGAGAGAGAGAGAGAGAGAGAGAGAGAGAGTGGAAAGTCAGAGCAAAGACAGAGAGGAAGAGAGAAAGAAAGGAAGTGACAGGAAAAAGAAAAGAAGAGAGGTAGAGAGAGAAAGTTAGGAATGAAAGATAGACGGAGAACAGAACGTTTGGCTTCCATATCTCTGAAGTAAACAAACATCCAGTTTTGCCATTTGTTTTTTTGGGACTGCCTTGTCCGGGTTGCTGTTAATGGTCCATAGCCATGATGTAAATGAAGGGAGAAAGAGAAAAGAGAGAGGCAGAGAATGTAAATGAAAGAGAAAGACAGATAGACAGATGGTCAACAGAGGTCCCGTTGTCAGAAACTGTGGCCAGTCAGTGGAAAAACAGCATATAAGTCGATCCAGAGCATAAAGTTGTAGGGCATGTATTCAACAGTCCATATGCTTCTGTCTGTCTTGTATTTTTACACATAATTAAAAGGAGAATATTCTGGACGAGTGTGAAAGGGGGGAGAAACGTTGTTGAACCACATAATGCAGTTCAAGAATAGTGTGTGGACTGTTGAAAACATATTATAGACTTACATCACAGCAAAACTGTTGAGTTTGTTAGTGTCTGCTGGAGAACATTTGGATCTGTTGGTTGAAAAAATGTTGGTGTTTGTTGGATAATGTTCGAGGTTTGCTGGTCTTGGTTTGTAAACATTCGCGTATTTTGTTGTTGTTCAATAATATTTGGGTTTATTGGTGATTTTTGGATCTACTAGCATTTGTCTGGGACCTGTTGGTGTTTGCTGGAGAACACTTAAGTTTTTTGAGAACATCTGGAATTTGGTGTATTAAATAACTGGTATTGCTGAAGGATGTTTGAATATGTCGGTGTTGTTGAAATATATTTACATTTGTTAGGGTTTGTTGGAGCATGTTCAGTATTTACTGCTATTTGGTGGGGAACATTTGTTTTTTTTGCGGTTTTTTGAAGAGCATTCATATCTAGTAGCATTTGTGAGAGATTTTTCGGTCCTGTCAGTGTTTGTTGGGGAACATCTGGACCTGTTGGTGTTGCTGGAGGACACTTGTTTTTTTCTTTAGAACATTTGTGTTTTGGGAGTTGCTGGAGAATGTTTTAAATATCTGGAATTGCTGAAGGATGTTTGAATATGTTGATATTGTTGAAATATATTTAGATTTGTTAGTGTTTTTTGGAACATGTTCAGGATTTTCTGCATTTTGGTGGGGAACATTTGGGTTTGTTGGTGTTTGTTGGAGAGTGTTCATATCTACCGGTGTTTGTGGGAGATTGTTTGTGACCTGTTGGTGTTTGTTGGAGAACATCTGGACCTGTTGGTGTTTGTGGGAGATTGTTTGCAACCTGTTGGTGTTTGTTGGAGAACATCTGGACCTGTTGGTGTTTGTGGGAGATTGTTTGTGACCTGTTGGTGTTTGTTATAAAACATCTGGACCTGTTGGTGTTTGTTGGAGAACAATTGGAACCTGTTGGTGTTTGTGGGAGATTGTTTGCGACCTGTTGGTGTTTGTTGGAGAACATCTGGACCTGTTGGTGTTTGTGGGAGACTGTTTGCGACCTGTTGGTGTTTGTTGGAGAACATCTGGACGTGTTGGTGCTTGTGGGAGATTGTTTGCGACCTGTTGGTGTTTGTTGGAGAACATCTGGACCTGTTGATGTTTGTGGGAGATTGTTTGCGACCTGTTGGTGTTTGGTGGAGAACATCTGGACCTGTTGGTGTTTGTGGGAGATTGTTTGTGACCTTTTGGTGTTTGTTGGAGAACATCTGGACCTGTTGGTGTTTGTGGGAGATTGTTTGTGACCTGTTGGTGTTTGTTGGAGAATACTAAATTAGTGTGCTCTGGCCTTCAGGGGTTAAATACCACAGGATGACAATAGTGCAAATCTAGGCAAATGAAAATGATAAGTGACTTCCTTGTGTTCACAACGATGTTCTCCCCGATTCGCTCCCAGTGTCTGGGAGTATTTTTCATGAGTGGCAGTAAACACTGAGGTGGGAGCCCAGATGCTCGTTACCCAGTGATTGGGGCATAGCTGGATGCCAGAGAGCGAAGAACAGCACTGAAGATCGTCAGCTACACCTGAAAGGATCATAAGGCGAGGATAAAAAGCTCAAGGACAAGCAGGCCATGTTCCACACTGAGCCGTGAGCAGCACCGCATTGGTATGGGCACTTTAGAAAGCAGAGAGACCATTTTAATGGAAGTTAAGGCTTTTCAGAACTAAGTGAAAAAAGCACCACTGGGGTTGTCATGCTGACCTCAGCTAATGGGAACCCTATAGCCTTATTCTAGAGATGTTTCTCTCTTTTCTGTTTGTTTTATTTTTGATCAAGTCATTCAAAAACAGTAATTGCTCCTCACTGTAAAACAGAGATAAGAGAAAATCAGGGTAAAATGCAGATTGTAATTTCTTAATTCATTCTATATTTATAATGTTTGTAGACAGAAAATATTTCAGCACAGAAGAAACACTCAGAGAGCCAAACTGCTGATGACATTGCTTTGCATGCGGTTTTCAGTAAAGAATTAGAACAAGAATGTACCTTTCTAAGAGATGAAAAGTCTATGGTAAGTTCAAGTTTAAAGTCAAAGTATACTATTGTTATCTAAGCTATATATGTATACAATGAGAGGAGACAGCTTAAGAGACACATAAAATACAAATATAAAACAAATTATAAATATGAACTCTAACCTAAAATGCAAAAATTATGCAGATGTTGCATTAGTGATCAGTTATGTGCAAAAAGTTCAATAAAAATATACAGTCAGTCCCTAAAAATGCAGTAAACCTTTACACAGTTTACGCAGCATGTCTGTCATAAAATGGCAATCTCTAGGTTCTCTGACCAACAGCAACGAACTTATTAAAAAGCAAACAACACAAGTCGTGTCTGGGCTTGATGATTTGATTCGAACCTCCCATGTCAGTCAATGTAGCCTTTATTATTGAAGTTTAGATTTGTTTCTTGTCACTATAGAAGCATGTAACAATGTGGGTTTTATGGGGCTGGTGATTGGTTCAATAAGATCAATAACCTGAGGAAATCATCTTTTTTAAGTCAAGTCTAGTCAAGAAGTTTTTTATTGTAATTTCTACCATATACACAGTCCATGGTAAAAAAGGAAGTATCATGCTTCTAGGACCATGGTGCAACACAAGGAGTCAAACTGACAGAAAATTTTGTTACTGTGGTCTTTTATTATTTATAGTCATGTTTGTAATGTTTAGTCATGTGATGAAAAAACTAACCCGGCCCACTTGTTAGCGATGTCCTGGATTAGCTTCAAGTTTCTCCCAGGAATAGAAAACTCCCACTGAACTTTACCTTCAGCTCAAATAGATAGTTGTCCTCATACTTTGTCAACCTATCAGCTTTTAATTTATATTTCAGTTGTTTTCTGCGCTAAAGAAAAAAGTGGCCTATTTCCAATCCCATCTGTTTTCATGACGACATTTCAACTAATGGAAAAGCAGCTCGATTGCAGCCTGCTTTTGGCAGCTCGGGTACAGCTTGGGGACGGGTTTTCCAAACATTTTTTTGTTTTATGGCATGATTGCTCATGAAAGTGGAATAGAGTAACCCCCCACTTTAACACGAATCAGCAATCCAACATGGATCATTTTAGTCCAGTTATTAGAACCGAACTAGTATTTGATGTAACATGAATTAATATTCATGACAATTCAGCTACATTTCCTTATCATTTTTTGGTACTGTGGACAGAATAAAAAAGAAAGGTATCTTGGGATGGTGAAACACCTGTAAAGGTGGGAGGTTTGAAATTAGCCAGTCTAAATAAGTATAATCCTTGATTGGCTGCTGCCCTGTGAATTCCCCCATGGATTGTCTCGAGAGTTCTCATGTTTTCCTTTAGTTCTTCTTAATGCACTGTACTTTTTTACTGTAAACAAATTATTACTGTATTTACTGGCTTATATAAATGAAAACGACATCGCATACCAAAAAAATTGCACATGCATGATTTACAGTACAGTCTATACAGGGGTAGTAACACCTTTATTTACATTTTAGAACCGTTCAGTGTAAATTTTTGCATTTTCTTTAAGGGTAATATATTAAGCTTAGTTTAAAATTAAATTCAAGTGTTTGAGATCATTTTGGCAGCATATTTAGGGTTTACTTTATAAATATTTTTTCAGGCTTTTTATATTCTACTGCATCCCAATGTGTTTTATTTTACGATACGCTTGTGCTCTTGGAACATGAACCCTAGGAAAAGTGGAAGTTTACTGTATGTACTGTACAAGTCGGATACTGACAAGACTAGACCTCAGGTCCGGAGCTGATGGATCATTCTTAAAACCCACCACATATTTCTTTTCCTTCTAATCAATGCGTAGCAACTGTTGCTAGCATCTTTTCACCCCTTTCAGCTCTTCAGCAGGTTGCATGGACATATTTTAGGTTTTAAAAAACTGTGCAAGGGTGGCTTTTAAAAGACGCTCAATACTGTCAATTTCCTAACATTTTCAAAGGCAAAAATTGACTTGTCAGCTTTGGATTCATCTGTGTGGCAAAACCTGAGAAACCTGTTTTACTGCCTTGCCTAGAAAGTTAAGTCACTTCATTTCCATTACATTTAAAGCTGCTAATAGGAGCTGCTTTGACTGAAAAATATATATAAGCCACAGCCGATTGGAATGTTATACTACAGACTCATACAGTTTTAACCAAATTGTCAATGCAGTGGGGAGTATTTGGACAATATTCTCTTATTTCATCATCATCCATGTAAGGAAAGGATGAATCCAGGGCTTCTGATGGCCAGGCAGTTACGCCAGCTGGTACGTCAACAGGTGAGATGACGGTGTTGCATTTTGGGATCCAGTATATCATGGAGACAGCTCGGCTCTACTGGGATATCTGGTCAGAGTTGTACGTCATCTTGGTATCTTTGGCAACCGAGAAAAAAAGTGTCAGATTCTGCCAAATTCAGCAAACTAGCATCTCGCAGAAGAGTCTTTCAAACCCAGCCCCTGTTTTTGCTCCCTTTGATCATTATGATGGAGCAGACTCGTGAGTGTGGTTAAGGACAAGGTATGACTTTCACTGATCTATAAACATAAGGAAAACTTAATTGTATCCAACAATACATGGGGAGGACTGATCTTAGATCAGATTTCAGCTCAAGGTAAGCCATACTGTGCTAAACCACAAGTCTAGGCCCTTTAATGAAGTATATAAGATAAGATAGTTTTGAGCAATAGATTTGAGTTTCTAAAGTAATTCTAAATTAAAGAAGCAACCTTCAGTCTCAAACATGTTTGGTCTGATCTGTAGCCAGTGGAAGATTGAAAATTTGATTTTTTGATCTATTGCTTGAACAAGAGTGGCATGGATCCACGCTGGAAGCTCAACAAATGTGAAAACAAGTGAATTGTCTCCATGTGGCAAAGCAGCTCATTATATTGAAGTTTCCCCAGGTTTGTGTTGATGTTCGAGGTGTCAGATGTCATGCTGAGCTTTGTTTGGTGTTCCAGTGTCATCTAGAACCAAAGGTATTTTAATTTAAAAACATGCTATAATAAAACCCATTACTGGGGTTTTAAAAAACGCGTCACACTCAAATGCCCATAAAGAACAAAACACATCTTTTTTATAGGTTTTAGAAACAAAAAACATGATCTTTGAACACTGGAGTATTTTGAACATCTGCCCATGAGTGGGGGGGGAATACCAGCAGAGGGAGGGGGTCCAGAGAGCGGCTGTGTGGTGGTGCGGTGAGAAAAAGAGAAGAATAGAGTTTTAGACTTTTTTACACAGCTAAAATTTTTGCACTCTGAATTCTAAGGGTTAAAGGGTTTATGGTCTCTAAAAGAACTTTAATTTCTATGAGGAACCTTCGAATAAGGAACTTATTCTAATAGGACAGAATAATAGTAATCTTTTGTCATGTACAGTGTTCTTGAGTGTTTTGAAAGCCACTTTAAACAATGGATTATTATTATTATTATTATTATTATTATTATTATTATTATTATTATTATTAGGAACTGCAGCCATCATATTTTTCCAGCCGAGATATTTTGGGCCGCTATCAAGAGCCCAAAGCTTTAGCGTTTATGGATCAGTTTAAAGCAGCGGGTGATAATTCTGGGTTTTTTTCATCGAAATGAACCAATTTGCATTTGCCGTGATGTTTTATCATAATCCCGAGTATCTTTAACTGTCCTAGAGTGATTTCTACAAATTAGATCAGTCGAGTTACAATGGAAATCATCGCTTCAAACAAGCCGCCGCCTCTGCCAATCTTGATAAGGCTCCGCTAAGTCCACGCAAGCCGAGGTTTCAACAGCCACCCAGTAGCTTTTTAATTACCCTCATAATGATATCCAAACCCGGGCGCCACTGGAAGTCCACGGTCCCAGAAGAGACCAATATTAAAAAGTACAAAAAACAGCAAAAGATTAAAACTGGTTTCATCAAAATCCTCTCCAACAAATCCCACACACTCCCCCGGGCACCGAGCGCTAACCTTCTAATAAGGCTCCCGCGCTGCCTGTGTGTGTGCTAAGGGTGGATTATTTGATATTAATATGCACTGGACGCTCGTCACCACGGATTCAGAATAGCAGCCTTTGTTTGCACATCGATATTAGACTCACCAGATTTAATCAGGAAGGTAAACAATGAAAAGGCAAAAAAAGAAAAAGGAATAAGGTGGGCGGGTGAGAGAGAGAGAGCAAGAGAGAGAGAGAGAGAGAAAGAGAGAGAGAGTGAAAGAAATAGAAACAAGGTAGAGCAGGAAAGAGTGAGAGAGCGGGAGATAGATACAGAGAGACTAGGGAGAGAGGGAAAGAGACAGAGAGGGCAAAGGAAGGGCAAAGAGGGAAAAATAGAAAGAGGAGATAGAAAGAAAAGGGGAAAGAGTGAGAGAGAGAGAGAGAGAGAAGGTTGAGAAGAAAAGAGTGAGAGAGATAGAGGGATGAAAGTGAGAGAGAAGGATGTGATGAGTAAAACAATGCAAAAAAGGGAAAAGAAAGAGGGAAAGACAGAGGGGAGAGAGGAATAGAGAGAGAGAGAGATAGAGAGAGAGAGAACGAGAGAAGAGGGAGAAAAGACACATTGAGAGAAATAGCGAGAGACATTAGGGAGAAACGATAAAAGGGGAGAAAAGGAAATAGAGATGAGCGAGAGATGAACCAATATAGAGTGCACAGAGACTGAAATAGATAGATAAAGAGAGAAATAGAGAGAAAAAGACAGAAAAAAGAAGGGATAAGCGAGTGAGCGAGAAAGAGAGAGAGAGAGAGAGTGAGAGAGACTGACTAAGTACCTAGAAAAGCATTGGAATATTTGACTCCGGATTACGGCTCGTGCCCACTGGCTTCTATTAGAAATGTGTTTTGAGTTCGGCCGGCTGGATATTCCGCGTTAGTTAATGGAGCTCTGATGGAAATTCTGCCGCTGCCAGTAGCGACGGCAGCCCACCTCAGCGGAACATCTGGTCAAGAGTTAAATTTTCTCAAATTTTGCCGTTAACCGCGACAATGGAATAGATTGGATTAAGAGTTTTGAGGAAACACAGGAACTGAACACCAGCCTCAGAAATAACAGGCAATAAATATATATATATTAAACATATATTTTAGGACAAAGTGGTGGTTATGCGGGACAGAATATGGCAGTGTGATACATCACTGCATCCTAATTTTGGTCATGTGTCATTTCGGATTGCAAGAGGAATGCAAGAGGAATTGAATATCTCTTTCATGTTCCTAAAACATTTATAAATGTTTAAAAATGAGACACTGAGATGGACCTCCTGTTAATAATTCAGGAGAAATAAACAGAAATCTTGTTATCTATGTGTCAAGACTAACATTAGCCGTAGTATATCGTTATTTCAAGCTTCCTCCCCTGGCTGCGTCCAGACAGCAGGTGGGGAAATGTCACAGGTGACCTAACGGAGCTCTGCAAATTTCAGCAGCTCGGGTTTTATCCCGGCCAGAGCGCGGATCAGGAGAGCGGCCTAGCAAAAATATCATCCTGAATATTCATACACTGCTGCCTCCTTCTCCATATTCACTGATACTAATCCCTGTACAGAACCACAGGAATTATCAACGTATTCCAGTCTGAGTGTATAACCGCTGAAGGGAGGAACACTGATGATCCCGTTACCATGGTGCACATGAGGAAGTGGAGTATTTTAGGTACTGAGCATTTGTGGGACATCAGGACAAAACTAGTCTGATCCACGAATATCCCACCTCAAACCTTTCAGGGCATAAAGGACCTGCTGTAAACACTATGAAACACAATGTACTTAAAATGTGCTTAACTCTACCTTAAGTTACCCATGAAAATATGCCAAACACCTTCATTTTAATTAAGTGGCCATTCATTTGTAAACCATTCCCTTAATTTTGAGTGTCTATGTCTATGATTGTATGTGTCTATGTGTATGATTGTACAGTGGGGCAAAAAAGTATTTAGTCAGCCACCGATTGTGCAAGTTCTCCCACTTAAAATGATGGCAGAGGT
>JBBKCR010000027.1:4837884-4853170 GCA_037577295.1 Ladigesia roloffi | reverse complement strand
TATATATATCTTTCTCTCTCTCTCTCTTTCTCTCTATCTCTCTTTCTCTTTCTATCTTTCTCTCTCTCTCTCTCTCTCTTTCTCTCTTTCTCTCTCTGTATATATATATATATATATATATATATCTTTCTCTCTCTCTCTTTCTCTCTATATATATATCTTTCTCTCTCTCTCTCTTTCTCTCTATCTCTCTTTCTCTTTCTATCTTTCTCTCTCTCTCTCTCTCTTTCTATCTTTCTCTCTCTCTCTCTCTCTCTCTTTCTCTATATATATATATCTTTCTCTTTCTCTCTATCTCTCTCTCTCTCTCTTTCTTTCTATCTTTCTCTCTCTCTCTCTCTCTATTTCTATCTTTCTCTCTCTCTCTATTTCTATCTTTCTCTCTCTCTATCTTTCTCTCTTTCTCTCTCTCTCTCTCTCTCAGGTTATCCGGACCCTGAAGTGGTGTGGCTGAGGGATGGAGAGGCGCTGGAGGAGGAGGAGGGCCGGGTGCAGGTGGAGTATGAGGAGGACGGGACCTGTGTCCTGACCCTGGAGAGTGTGTCCCTGGAGCAGAGCGGCACATACACCTGCAGAGCCACCAACATCCACGGGGAGGCGCTGTGCTCTGCCAAACTCACTGTAGTGGACCAGGAGGAGGACACAGACTGAGATTGAAGCCCTTACTTTCTATACAACAACACATATAATATATACCTGTATACATCAGATATCTCACTCTGGCTCCCGTCACACACTGTCCACACGTCTCTGTTTCTATATTATAGCTGTCAGGATTTTATGTTAAGTCACACACGACCCCACTCGGGCACCTCAGCCTTTGTTTATCCCCTAGGCAGCACTTAACATGTTATACTGGTGTAAGTGTAAAGCGCAGTTACTGCAGAAGAAGCCGTGCTGTTTTATTAAACAGGTTAACATACGTCTAATAAACCCACCAGTGCAGTCACCTCCCCTGGCCTCTGTGTGATTCATGGATTCTGGGGCTTAAAGCACAGCCGCGTTCTGTAATACGACTGTGGAGCTCAGTTTATTTATACAGGTCAACAGGTCCTGATGCTTTTTCTGCCATGCATACATTAATATCGCCCCTAGCCCAACACAGCTCAGAAAAGGAAGCAGTATGTCGTCATTTTGCTTTGATATTGCATTTAATTACATAGAAATGGTGAGATATTTACAGAAATAATGGCATTATCCAAAATAATATTTCAAAATATCACAAATAATATCGATCCATCAATTGAGTAGCTTGTGTCAAAATATTGTGTACTAGATTAAGACCTACATGGGCCCCTAAACCCACTCTCTGATGCCAGAGTCTTAGGCATGTTACTAACATCCACTATGGTAAAATGAATCATACATTCAAATTTAATGGTGGTTTAAAGTAATCTTGTACCAAAACATGACTGGGCAGCTGGGAGTCTGGTGCACTTGTGAACAGCAGGTCATGGGTTCCAGTCTCAGGAATGCCAGTGACTCCACTGAGCAAGGTAGCTCAGTGAACCATGAGGTCTTGGGTTCGAATTCCTACCTCCAGCACCACCATGAGCAAGACCCTTAACCCCAAGTTGCTCCAGGGAGAGCGCCCCCTGTAGTTAGGGAATGGAAGTCACTTTGGATATAAAGCATCCGCTAAATGCCGTAAATATAAATGTAAACATCGCTCCCGTGGGGGCTTGTGTCACTGGCTGTTGCTTCACTTGGTGTCTGGGTTAAAGAAAGAGAAATCATTTCACACTGATCACACTATAGAAAACATAATTCTGCTCTGTTTTTCTAAAATAATGACATAATGATCTTGGAATTTCTGAATTAATTACATATTTATCTCAGAATTAATGAGGTACAGTGTTCATGTCAAGAAAACAAAAAAAAACAAAAGCTCTCATTTCGCTGCAACAACGTCACACCTTAGATTAATTCAGTTTTATTTTGGTCTGGGTTTGAGACATTAGGAAATACTCGCAGCTTTAAGTACCATAGATGGTTATTGTTATTAGTTTGTCGACTTTGCGATTGTTCTTTTTTTATTACATGAAAACTGTATCTCGTTCATTCAGAAAAACAGAACTTTTTTTTTTCAGAAAAACTGTATGCTCAGAATTCCGAGATAATTAAGTAATTAATTCAGAAATTCAGAGATAATTATATAATTATTTCAGAAAAACAGAATGATTTTTTCTCAAGTTAACGCATTACTCTTCTCAATGTCTCGTTTTAAATGTCAGGGCCCTCGGAATTCTAGAAATGAAGTATAGAGCTACTTTGAGCCTTGTGTACTGGCGCCACTGGCTGCCTGTTGCTTCACTTGGTGACTGGGTTAAATAAAGAGAAATTATTTCACACTGATCACGCTGTCAAGGCATGACTAAAACGGGACACTTCACAAAAAAATGGTCATTTCCTCATTTATTTCCTATTTAATCGTGTATTACGATGATCTGATAAACTCAGAACTGACCTCAGTATAGTATATCCTGTAGCACCATGTCACAGTGTGGCGAAAAAACGACATAACCACACCTAGGGGTTTTGCGTATTTGTGCCGCTTGTGAAAAACGACTCTACATGGAGAGCGAAGGAATAAAGCAATAAGCCACTAAAGGCAAAACCAGAGCAGGACTATGCAAAGTGTCCATTTGTCTCAGGTGAACACAGCATCACAGCACACAGTGTGAATGATCTGAGGTTCTTTTTCTGAATTTAACCGTGAAGCAGTGGGCAGCCAGCGATACAGGACCCGGCCAGCAGTGTGTGGGGACTGCATGTTGCTCAAGCGTTGTGGGTTCGAATCTCAGAGGGGCTCAGAGGCACCTCAGTGGTGCCATTGGCACTCCTGGGATACAAGGGGGCACCAGACCACCCATGCACAACACCATAACACACTAATGCAGAGCAGGTTAGTTGGGATGAGCTAATGAGGAAAGTCTGAAGGCACCATACATCAACAACTCGCCCTCTTAGAGCAGGAGCATCAACACAGGCTTGCGTGGTTGTAGGTTTTGATTCCAAGCAAGCAAGAACCTTACCTCATTCCACTTGGTCTTAAACAGATGGCGCCATCTTGAAATTAAGGCACGATAAGTCAATGGATGAGCACAAACGAAATTACAGCTGATTAGTAATGCGAATACTCCCATCAGTTGTAGACAGGAGTTGACAAATCTGGCAAAATATGAGGACACCGAGTTGCCCTGTTATATGTTCGTTCATGCTCGTAACTCGACATATCCTGCCTTAAATTCAAGATGGCGGTGACCAGAAAATTCACTGAAGCTACTGTCTGTATATACTGTCTTTTTAAAAAGCTACCTGTGTACATTCATACGGAAGCGTAATGCGTTCGCTTGAGAAAAAACATTTCTGCTCTGTGTTTCTAAAATAATGACATCATTATCTCAGAATTTCTGAAGTAATGACATAATTATCTTGGAATTAACGAGATACAGTTTTCATGTAAAAAAACCCTAAAAAGCTCTCATTTGGCCTACTTTAGAGCTCGATTTCACTGCAACAATGTCACACCTTAGATTAATTCAGTTTTATTTTGGTCTGGGTTTGAGACATTGGGAAATACTCGCAGCTTTAAGTAACATAGATGGCTATTGTTATTAGTTTGTCGACTTTGTGCAGGCACCTGAAGAAAACAGAGCATGTTTTTTTTTTTTTTTTACATGAAAGCTGTATCTCTTTAATTCAGAAAAACAGATTTCTTTTTTCATAAAAACTGCATCTCATTAATACAGAAAAACTGAGCGAAAACTTTATCTCTGGCATTCCGAGATAATTATGTAATTAATTCAGAAATTCAGAGATAATTATATTGTTATTTCAGAAAAACAGAGCAGAATTATATTTTCTTATAGTTAATGCATTACTCTTCCATACTTTCAAAGTTCTCGATGTCTCGTTTTAAATGTAGGGCCCTCAGAATTCTAGAAATGAAGTATAGCGCTACTTAGAGCCTTGTTAATAGTGTAAAAATGATGATTCATCGGCACTCGCTTTGTGACGCCCCATGCACTACTATTACCATCCTAGTAGAGCCTTGAGGTTAGCATCAGCCAAAAGTGCTGTGTTTAAGAATGCAGGGGGCGAATGAATACTCGTTATCATGTTTCAGTACACCCCGTTTCCATTTTACACCGAACTTCTCTTATAATGTAAATCTAGGTTACTTGTAAGGGGGACATTTCCCTTGTAGACTACAAAGGTCCCACGTACGTCACCCAGAATAAGGTTGCAAATGTAAATAATAGTAGCGAAATAGTCAGTTTCCTTTTCTTGAAAATGTTTAATGTGTCTTCTAGAAACATTTTAACCGTTGGAAATACTGTGGAGCTCGAGTCTCAACAACTTTACGCTACATTTGCTGCATTGTTGCATGGGATCAAGATAGGTTTGTAGCCATTTGCATGACATGAATTCTCTTATAAGATGGATAGGTTCCAGTTTGATTTAATCGTGACCTGTAACCACAATGAGAATAGTGCTGTGATCAAAATGTCAGTTTAATAGCCCTAGAACAGGCACTGCATGTAAATATGCCATCATAAAGCTTCCTATTGTTATATATCACTGATGTTCCTGACATTTGGATGATGATGGGTAACTTTCTGCTGACTAATTGAGTTAGGTTGCATTTTAAAGGAGATTGTTTTGCGTAAATACGCTAATGAGATGTCGCTAACCTCTCTGGATGTAAAATCCATAAAGAACCTGAAATGGACGTCACAATGGTCTGGCCAAGAATTTGACTAATGACGAGACTGAGTCGCAGTGATAATGAGGTTTTTGGAGTGATGAATTTTCATTGCCTGGCTACCTGGGCTGGAGGGCTGTAGCCTGATTGTGACACCAAAGCTAACCACTGTGCAATTCATGCCCTCCAGTTTGTCTGATCACATACATTTGTGCAGTCGAAAGGGCACCAGTGAACCCCGGGACCAAAGATGGATGCTGATTCAGCCAACTGGACAATAACCCAAGACCAAAATTGGACTGAAGCTTTTTGTGACAACGATTATTTACAAATTGGTCTCGTTGTTGAACTAATTTTTGTTGTCTATAGTTTTCCTGCTAACATCATTGTCATTATGGAGCTTCTGAAGAAAAAATACAAGAGAAAACAAGGCTGCCTCGTCCCCTCCAGCTTTTCATTTTCTGAAGCCTTACTCGTTCACATCAGCTTCCTCAACATTTTGTATTGTGTTTATATCCTGATGTTTCTTCTCAGAGAGCTTTACATCTTGAAGATCAGTTTTCAATACCTATTTGTTTTCTGCAGTCTTGGCCTTACTGCAGTGCCCTTGTTCCTAATGGCCATCTGTGCGGACTGTTACTTGGCGGTCGTATTCCCGGTGGCATATATGACTATTAAAAAAATCCACCATCTGGGACTGCTCTGCATCCTGCCGGTCTGGGCGTACGGCTTGGTCATGTGCGCAGTAACCATCATTTACCATCTCCCATATTACCACCCTGTCAGCATGCTGTCCTTATATGTCAGTCTTCCTGCTATCATGTTCTTCAGCATCTCCACACTGAGGGCTTTGTACTCCACAAAACCTGGAAGCAGCAACCAGGCGCTCAGCCCCACCAAGAGAAGGGCTTTCCATATCATCCTGGGCATCATGGTGGAGATGGTGCTCAACTACCTGCCCCAGGTTTTGTACTACACATTCAGATTTATAGCACCAACAGACTGGAATATTTTTTTATGTATTGAGGCACCCATTCTGATTTTGCTGGCTACAATATGCAAGTTTCCCACTCCTCTAATACTCCTGTATAGTGTTGGTAAACTGGGTTGATCTTGCTCTGACATGACCAGAGATCTTGTCTGAACATGTAATTGTGAATGTAAACAGAGACTAGCCATGGTACTAATCCTCAGCTTGAGCAAGTTGGGCAAAAACCTAACCTGAAGCAGATGCTAGCACATTAGCAGTTAGACATCAGGTAAATGAATCTCTTGAAAACTGGCCTCAAAGCTAATTAACATGACATTTCCTGGACATTTTTGTGGCAACAGCAAAGATACTTCCCGTGGTCTCATCAGGAACAGACCTATTCTCTCAGGTACTTCTTCTATTTCTTGCAGGGGATCTGTGGAACCTAATCCTCATTTAGCAAACATCCCCTAATCTCCTTCAGTGTCTTGGTTTCACTAATGTTCTTAAGGTCAGTCTGACTATAGTTCCTGTAGAAATGTAAGAGCCGGCTGGGTACTTTCCGATCATTTGTGTGGATTGCCAGTTGGCTGTGGTTCACCGCATGGCACTGTATGTAAATATGCTGTCATACAACTTTCTCTTATACGTGTAATTGATTTATGTTCACTATTAATGTTCCTGTCATGTTGTCTGATAAGTATCTAAGTTCACATTTAGTGGATCAGGTTACCTCCTGGGATTGGCTTTCAAATGAGGCTACTCCATTATTTTCAACATTTAACAATCCCATAACTTATTTGGATGTGGAATTCATGTAAAATGTTGAACGTCTACTCCGGAAGCCTTGATATTGTAAAAGCATGTGGTTAACGACAAAGGCTGGGGCTTGGTCATAAATTCAATTCTGATGGATTTGTGCATAACCTCATACCTTCTTTGGCTCTCAGATAAAGAGTCACGTCCCTGTTAACGGACAGAGTCCACCGTGGGTTGCTGTCTGGAAACCCTTTTCAAACGTTCCAGTTCTTCTGGTCCCAAAACAGAAGTTGTCTGGAGACCGGTGGACCACACTGACCCCAGGGATAAAACATGGACGCAGGAGCAGCCAATCTGTCCCTGCCCCAAGATCAAAACTGGACTTCAACATTTCCCTTCTGCAGCAGAACTTACATTGCGGTTAAGCTTTTCGCAGATTTTATATTCGTTATGTATAGCATCCCCGCTAACATTATTGTAATTGTGGAGATTCTGAAGAGAAGCTATAGGAAAAGAAATGACCAGAGCATCTACTTCTCCTCGTCACTATCTGAAGTCTTCCTGCTACACATCAGCTTCATCAGTGTCTCCCACAGTTTCGGTCTACTGTTGCTTTGGCTTCAAGAGCTGAACATCTGTAAGGTCAGTGGTCACTTTGTTGATGCCCTGGATAGTCCAGACTTTAGTGCAGTGCCCTTGTTCCTAGTGGCCATCTGTGTGGACTGTTACATGGCAGTTGTCTATCCAGTGGCCTACATGGCTGCCAAGAACTTTCGCCATCGGGGACTGCTGTACACCGCGCCAGTCTGGGTTTATGCCTTAGTCATGTGGGGGATAACCATCCTTTATGACCTCCACTATTTCCACCCTGTCTGCATGCTGTCCTTCTACGTCAGTCTTCCTGCTGTTATGTTCTTCAGCATCTCCACACTGAGGGCTTTGTACTCCACCAGACCTGGAAGCAGCAACCAGGCACTCAGCCCCACCAAGAGAAGGGCTTTCCATATCATCCTGAGCATCCTGGTGGTGAGGGTTGTCTACTATTTGCCCCAGGTTTTGTTCTTTACATATAGGTTTGTAAACCCCACAGACTCCGAGAGGTTTCAGTGCCTCGAGTACCCACTAGTGATGATGCTGCCCACGGTGTGTAATTTTGTGACGCCTTTACTATTTCTGTATTGTGCTGGTAAAGTGGGGACCACATTTTGTCTAATCAAAGCTTGACCTGTTGCAGTTTTGTAGGAAATGCGATTTAGCGCACGCTAGTTTCACGATAGCATCAACACATTTTGTTAATTATACAAATCTCTCTTAAAAAGAAACTCCCAGAACACATTAAATACCTTCAGAACATGGACGCTCAACCCTGTGCCTGATCCAACACATTTGGATCTAATGTACTGAAGTCTCTAAAGGACAGTACCAAACCCCAGGGAAATTCGGAGCCCTGTCATAAAATAATGGGGAAATAAAATAAAGAGCTCTGTAAGAATCCAACCTGGAATTGAACACCAAGACCATTAATCGTATTTTACACCATCGCCATCCACCACACTGCTAACCATCTCCACTATCAACTGGGCAGGCCACACAGCCTGATGCACCATTTGTTTTCAGTTTTGCTGACGTCACTATTTGTATTTAAGTAGAGGATCATTTCTGACAACCACCACTGGAAGACTGGCCTCCAATGAAGCAGAATGACACGGCTTTTACTGAACATCTGCAACAACGAAAGTACAAAGTTCCTAGATGACAATGCAACTCTGCTCTCTGGTGACATGTTACCAGCGTGTATGGGACCACCAGCAGTTCCTGTAGCCACTGTAAAACTGTTGCTGGCTGTAACAGCTTTCTTCCTGAGCAACTTTCTGACCTGGGAGCTCAGGCAGAGACAGCCGACTGCAAGACAAGAGTCCAGTTTTAGTGCCATCTTCTTCCTCAGTTTAAACCTTACCAACGTCCTCCACAGTGTCTCAGTTTTGCTGCTCACTCTCAACAATGAGTTTCACGTCCCTGTCCAGCGAAGTCTGATGAAAGCGCTATACGGCACTTCTCTAACAGCAGGACCCATCATCCTTGCAGTTATCTCTGCGGACTGCTATTTCGCTGTGGTTCATCCAATCATCTACATGACTAACAAGGCTGTGAGGAACTGGGGAGCCTTGTACTGCATGGTCATTTGGGCATATTGCCTGGGTACTGGGATCACTATCTTCTTCTTGGACCTACAGATACAGAACCCCGTCTACCTGGTCACCTTTTACATAGCTCTTCCTGTTATCATCTTCTGCAACATCACGGTACTCCAAGCCTTGTACGCGAACTGGACTGGAAGCATTGGCCAAATGCCAACAAATGCCAACCCGACCAAGAGAAGAGCCTTCTGGATTGTCCTAAATGTTCTGTTGGTGACCGTGGTATGTGGTTTGCCTCAAGGCTGCATCTACACTTATAGGTATGTGGTCACAGAAGACCAGTTCAGGTTTTGGTGTCTGGAGGTTCCCTTGTTGATGATGAACTACACAATCTTTGGGAACATAATACCATTTATGTTTTTGCACTTCTTGTGAAAACCTGGGTAGACATCCAAATGAAGCAATTTCCTTTTAGGATCAATATCGTTTTGTGACTCTGATGTCAACGTTCCTGCCAAAATATGTCAGATGTTTACTTAATTGCCTTTTTCTGTAACATTTCTTGCTCTAAAAAGACCGCGTCTGTGGGATATTAAAAGTACAGGACAGAAATGTACATGGATTAGGTGGGTTTAGTTTTAAGCTCCAGGTCTGTGTGGAGGTAAGAGGGGGTGAAATAATGGAGAGCAGATGGACTTTTTTTAAAAATAAAGAAATAATAGTTTTTATCTGCTGTAACATAATTGTTGAAACTTCTCCAGTGAAAAACATTCTTGAAAAAGAACAGGCCTGCTTTGATTTGACAGAAGGTAAAATCCAGCTATTTTTTCCCCCAGTTAATTAGCTTTTCAACAGTAGGAAAATGACAGCTGGACTTTGTGTTCCTGACTATTGGACCTCTGTTGCCCGTAGAATTCAGAAAGTAAAATGAAAATGTTCTTAAAATCTGCTTTAAAGGTGTTTCCTGTTGCTCTTGAGTGTGGGAAACTGATTGGAGGCGGGTTTTTAAAACCTTGATTACTTTTTACAGCCTGTTGCTTTATAAATAAACGGACTGGACTTGATGTAGTTGCGATGAGGTGTTGCAGAATTGGTAGACTACTTTGTAATGAACAGTTACTATCTGATGTACCCATTAAATGTTCTTAAGAAAACTTATTTTGACACCAGAGGACGATGAAGGAGCTCCTAACAGCCCCATGTGTGCGGACTCAAGCCCTGGCAGGTTACAAGGCTGCACAAAATTTTAAACAACTCATTCAGCTCATTGGCGAATTAGCTCATTTGTCTAAAATCAGCGACAATACAAATAAAATTCAGAGCTGTGGTCCACCGGGTTCACTGCGTGATGTGGGTATTGTCAGGAATCAGGTGGTATGTGCGATAGCCTCTTCAATACAGACCTTCCTCACAGAAAGGTGAGGATCAGAGAATGAAGGCGACCTTTTACCTGGACAGGAATCAAACTAACACCTCCGAACATTCAACCATGCAACAAAAAGTTCTGAAGCGCAACAAAATTCATCATCCTCAGTTTCTAAATATTTCTGGCTGTTTTGTTAGTGTCTTTAACATCGATATGGGTTGTTCTTCATTTGGAACATTTACAGTTCCAGGTAGATTTTGAAAGAAGGGAAAAATCTTTCTGAAACTGTGTTAACATTGATGAGCGTTTCTTGCTTTTAATTCATTAAAAAATTGTGGTAGAGTTTAATTATTTTCAAAAATTATTATTGCAAAAAAATTTGTATTTTCCCATAAAAACTTTCATACAGTTTACACATGTTCCTATTATCCTTTCTATGATTTCTCGCATGCTCCCTGATCCTGGTATTCCAACCACAAATTTTATTTATGCTTTATAGGCTTAGAAATGCTAACACACCAAACATTTGTCAAAGTCACACAGATCTCTACACCCACCCATTTTTCCTATTTGAGGTCTGTGTGAGAAATCACCAGACTGTGCTGGACAGCTGCCCTAATGAGAACGGCATTGAAGGCCCCAGACGTCTGGTTCCATTCACTTCCAATGTGAACACTTATTTCTCTAGACTGGAACTTTTCACACCAAACCACGTTGGCATTCCCATACAAGTGCAACAGCTGAAAATGTCAAATATTGTCAAATCACAGCCACCGTTCATCCCATTCCCAGAGACTCAGGAAGGAAAGCAGGCTACTCAGATGCTCCACCTGAACAGTAGTTAAATATTACAGACTGAAACTCTGGGCCGACACACTCACATTTCCAGCATGTTTAAGGGAGGTGCCTATTCTTGATCACTGAGGTTATTTTTATACTTGGTTGCTGTTTTCTGCCCAGAGACGAGTGTCCAGCTGAAGGCGAGGCCCACACTGAGCAGTAACCTGAGGTCGTTCACTGCAGTCCCACTCCACTGCTGACACAGCTAACTGCCACTTTTAGCACCAAATGCCCCCTGACTCCAGCTCTCCTGGCCCACGTAAACAAGAGCAGAGAGAAGGAAACACGGCTGTAGACCACAGCTGTGAATACACAAATGTAATCCACAGGGTAAGACGGATAGATCACAGAGGTCCAACAAACATTGAGCCTCTACTATTAGGAGGAATTAAACTGTTTGAACAGCAGTAAAAACAAAAAGGTCTTGGGAATAGAAAAGGGGATGATAAAAAGATGACTCCATCCAGTGGTCAATTTATACACACAAGTCTACATCCCAATACTAATTAGGGAATTTAACGAGTTTAAGGGGCATTTATTAAAGACGTACAGTTGGCATGATCTCGGTACTGACCAACAGAACGAGTGGCTTTGGAGCAGCAATTACACTAAACTGACTAATGCTGGTTTGATGCACATGGGTGACGCCATTTATAGGTCCATAAACTATTTGCATGAAATGCCCCGATGGATCAGGTTCATTTCATTTCCCCGAGCATATGCTCATATACGGGCTACACAAACTTCCCGTTTTTTATTGTTAAAGTGGCAGCTCTCGTTCGCCATCTAGTGGCTTGGGGGCCCCAAGCAGCTGCCTGCCCTGCCTGCTGACAAGGTGCGCCTCTGCTGATAACAGATAACCTATGGGCCACCATGTTAACGTTTGACTGTTAAAATAAATCAACTTAAAATTAGGCTTCTCAACTCAAAACCCTACAATTTTTTCACATGGGCTGTCCCATTACTACAAGGTGTCCCCCTGACATTTCATAATTATTCGTTTGAACCCCCCCACACACACATATTTAACATAATTAATTAGTTCTCTCAGAACTGTGGAATCTTGAATTTTGGCATGCAATGTGCATGTTTTTTCATGAGTAATATGTTTTAAATATAATATTTTACAAATTTTACACCTGTGAGAAAAGCCATGCCTAAAATGGCACTTATTTGGTCATCGTATACATTTTTTAGAACAAATCATGTTTGTTTCCAGGGGAGACATGCATCAAACAATGCAATCCAGGAAGCTACTCAATGGCAATAGAGGAAGTAAAATAAAAGGAGTGCATCGATTTCCCCACAGATGATGAACGAACAGACCTGTGAAGAAAGTGACTGCTGTGGTTAAATAGTTCAGTGCACGTTTTTATTTATTTATGAAGAAAAAAAAAACAAAAAACAAATGTTCCAGAAAAAAAAGAGGTTGCAGTGAAGGACAATCTCTTAAGCATCAGCACGAAGAAGCCCATGCGATGCAGAGATTAACCACACACTTAAAAGATAAATTAAAAATGTTACTTATATTAAATACATATACAGATTTATTTTGCTCAACAATGACAAGCAGATATGCTGAGCCTTTATTCATTACATTAAAAAGAATGCATCATTTGTGTATAAAAGTTTGAATCTAAACTTGCAAAAGAAAAAAGAGGACAGGGAAGCGTGCCTCAGTACAAAAACCCAGCTTGTGCTTCCGCGCCCGTCCAGGTCCTTTAAAAAAAAGCTCACCGAATCAGCCGCCGAAAGCAGCATGGCTACAGCGCCGCGTCAGGGCCGGGGGAGGGAGAAAGGGGTTATGGGAAATACTCATCACCCATTCAGCGTTTTACAGGCTAATCTCTAATCTGTACTGCATCACAAATAAGGTCCAAAAATTAGTTGTTTTAATATTGAAATTGCAAATTAAAGTGTAAAATTGAAATCACAAAAGCTGCCGTAAAAATTATGTCTTCAGTTTATACACTTCCAGCATTGTGGCGTTTTAGAATAAGTACAATTTTAGAATAACTTCGTAAGATCCAGGGTTCAAAGTCCTGGTCTGCTCTGCGGAAAAAGACCAGCAGCGTAACTGAGAGGAATTAAACAGAAATCGCAACACAGGGCTGAAAAAATTACAGTTAGATACCCACCCACCCCTCCAACTCCTCAGCCCTAATGTTCACTACTAGGTCATCATTATGATGGGAAAAAACAACAAACACCCCCCCCCCACCCCCAAAAGACAGAAAAAAAGCAGGCCAGTGGGAGAGACTGAATTCTGTCAGTAAAAGCATTTTTGTTTAATAAATTTTACAGCCGGTACCTTAAATTGAAATTCTGAGATAGAATTAGCTTTCCAGATTGTACTTTTTATTTCCAGTGTAGTGATGTGGGCGGAGTTTCCACAGGCTCCACCTCACTGCCATAGGTAGCATCAAAATTTGGGGAACTCTTTATTGTTTTATCTTTAACTGCTCAGTGCTGAAAAGTCATAATAGGCAGACGCGTGGTATTACACAGTTATATATCGGCTAATTCACAGAATTCAGTCGATTCCCAGTAAGAAACCAGCAGTTCGTGACGGTAGGTGACTACATGATACACATGTGGCAAACAGGGAGGAGGTTTAGAAACGCTGGAGTATTCCTTTACAGGAAGCAATGTATCGAGTTCAGTGAATATTAAAAGGAAGCACTTGTTGGTACCGAAGCTCAGGTTATATAAACATGTAGTGTGAAGAGGGAGGAGGATGAGTATTTGTTGATTGTGCAGCATTAAACTGTTTGTGAGCTACAGGAGAGAACAGAGTTATGGAATTGATATTATAAACGTTTAATTTACCAGCTCAAATTTATATAGTCGAATTTCACAATCAACTTGCAAATCATTGTTTCACCATCGTTGTTCTCACATGAATTTTCTCTGCTGACCGAATACATTTTTCTTTATTAGATTAATTTAAGTTACTTTACTACCCAAGCCAGCAGTCCCCTATAGGTCAGAAAAACGAAAACCTGACGGAATCTCCTGATTTCTGTGGGTGGACTGAATAATTCACAATCAGACGCTGAGGTTCTACAATGGAAGAACTGGGTACATTCTCAAATGCCAGGAGCTGTGGAAGTGTGGGTGAGTGTTTTTACATGGCTTTCACTTTAATTTGCTTCATCTTCATCTGCTTCTTCTCCATCTTCTTCTGCTCTCGACGCTGAGCAGCTTCCTGAGAGACACAACAAAAAAAAGGATGAACACACACCTTCAGCCTGGGGTGTTAGAAGAAAAAAGCATCAGTTATCATAAAAATAATATAAATTGTGCATGTGGACCTTCACAAATGAAACAAAAAATCAGGACGCTATGAACATGTTCAGGAAAGTTATTGCTGTCCTTTGTGCGCGTTCCCAGCAGAGCATGCTGGGTAGGACGTTACTGCTAAACCCTGTTTCAGAGTTCATGTTTCTCCTGTAGGAATGATTAGAGTAACTCAGCCGTACTGACACGGATGTTCAGCATTTTAATGGATCACTTTTAATTGGCTAATCTTCACGGTGTCGTGTCGCGCCCCCACCCCCCCCCCCCACCTCCAGACGGCGCTGTCTCTCGGGATCCTCTTCATTCATGATCCGCTCTTTCTCCGCTCTTTTTTTCTCCTCCCGGCGCGTCTGAGCTGCCTCCTGCCTCTGAGCGTGAGTCTGCTTCAAGAAGTTCTCTTCCACACGAGCACGGTTACGATCCGCCTTCTGCTTCCCCTGCACACACACACACACACAAACACACAGACAGACATGGACACACACACACACACACACACACACACACACGCGCGCACAGATACACACAGACAGACATGGACACACACGGACGGACACACACACACACACGGACGGACGGACGGACACACGGACGGACGGACGGACACACGGACGGACGGACGAACACACACACGGACGGACGAACACACACACGGACAAGAAAAACAGTGTTGAAGAGAACACCCAGTTTGGGTGTTGAACACACACTGCAGTATGTTTGTGTGGGTTTGTGAGGACTCACCTCTCTGTTGAGGCGGAGCTTCTTGACTTTGTCGATGCTGTAGATCACCATGTTCATCAGGGGCAGCAGGTTATCCATGTCTTTGGGAGATGTGTTACCCATCCCAGGCACTAGAAATCAGTACATCACATTCATTTGGCAGCTTTTTCCCCCAAGGCAACTAACAATTTGAAGGGACTAAGTGGTAAATCTTTAAATACGGAGTTTCATTAAGAAGCTGTGAGCTTAATCAGAACAGCAAACGTGATTTAGGATGGAGGCATCAGCAGAGGAAGTGCTCTCTGAGTAGAGGAGTCTTCAGGAGGTCTTTGAAGATGCAGAGGCATTCTGCTGCTTTGATTAAATTTGTCAGTTCATTCCTCTCTTTATACAGAACAATCTTAAAGCGATAGTTCACCCTAAAATGAAAATTTGATGTTTATTTGCTTACCCCCAGGGCATCCAAGATGTAGGTGACTTTGTTT
>JBBKCR010000027.1:4712318-4722752 GCA_037577295.1 Ladigesia roloffi | reverse complement strand
ATGTGTGTATAGTGTTTGTGTGTATAGTGTGTGTGTGTATAGTGTTTGTGTGTATAGTGTTTGTGTGTGTGTGTGTGTGTGTGTGTGTGATATGAATAGAGCAGCTCCCGGGTGTAGGGCAGAGGCAGCAGCAGTAATGGAAGCTCTGAATGGGGAGAGGAGGCGGGATTTTAGCTTCGCTTTGCTGTTCCTCAGGGACCTGCACCACCAGCTCCCACAGACAGACGGCACTGTCGCCGCCGCTCCGTGCAGCTCCCCCATTACACCTCTCTACATCTCCGCTGCTGCACTCCTCCCATCCCGAGCCACTGCGTATCCCTCCTCCCTCTTCTTCTCGTCTCTTTCCTTTGCACTCTCTCTCTCTGTACACACACTCGCTCAGCAGCACTGCAGTCAACGCAGCGCAGAAAACTTTTTTCCTCACCCGGAGCACGCAATCTTAAAGAGGCCTGCGGCTGTGACTGAGAGCGCGCATACACACACACACGCACACACACGCACACACACACACACACACACACACACATATCTGCCTGCACTTGCCTGCTAAAACACCGGCTGAAACGAGAACCAATGCTGCAGTCTGTTTGGTGGCTTTGACCTTACTCAGCACACGCATCATAACTCACACCCTTAGACTCTCATGCACGACTGGAGTGCTTTATTTACATTATAACCATCTATGTGATGCAAGGAAAGAAAATATTGAATAGACCTATTACTTTAAACACACGGTTCTGCTCAAATGGAATATTTTCATTAGGGCACAGTGAGTTTTCCCATGTAGAACACTATTAGGATCACTAATCACTGTTCCTTTCACCAAAGCACAGGAGAACCCTATTCTAGAGAACAGAAATAGTCACTGCTCACTCCTGTGTAGAGCAATATTATAGGGAATATAACTGGTTCACTAATCACTCTTCTCTAAACTTGAGCACTGCATCTGTTATAGAGAACAGACGGTTCCCCTAATCACTATTCCCTAAATTGGAACACTACAGAAACAGAAGATTTAATCAAACCTGGAGAAAACTGCTTCTACTGTGACTGCACAGACACAAAGAGCAATATAAAATAGAATATAAAGTCAGAAATACAAAATGCTGAGGTCAGCAAGACGTGTGGATATAAATAACGTATAAAATAAATACTGTAAATGAATAGCATAGATAATAAACACTACTTCAGAGCACAGAAATGGTCAACTGATCTATAGACTCCATGCATTGTGATTATAGTAACATAGTCATCACAGACAGTCCTGTGGGTGGTTAAAACAAACCTGATCTTTTGTGACTGGATGGGGGGATGGGATGTCTATATTATATTTTGGGACATTTGTCAGGACTTTTGCTTAATGTCCAGTAGAGGTCGACCGATATATCGGGTGGCTGATATATTGGACCGATATTTGGCATTTTTTAATATATCGGCATCGGCCGATATCCAAGTGCACTACGCCAATTTACAGACAGGCACCTCTGCGGGCAGCCCAGTATTATTGTTGCTGTGGAACACGGGGACCATACCCCAGCCTCTGTTCCCAGTCAGAGTATTTAGTGAGATTGGAATGATCTATGACGAGAAGAGGAGTCGGCTCACAGGAGAAAATGCAGAACGTTTGTGTTTCCTGCACGACGACCTGCGGCTCTTAAACTGGGAGTACTGGGTGGGAGGAGAAAGACTCGGGGACTGGAATTGGGATTAAAATTGAACATAATACAAAAAGGAAATGTGCATGTTTAAAGAATTTTACCTCAAGAATTGCACGAAATGATTTGAATGCTGCTGTGTTTATTGTTGTCAAGTTTAAGTTATTGTTTAATTGTATTTTTGTTGTTAAGTTTTGTTTTTGTTATTTAACTTTATATTTATATTTAAATAATTCAATAAATGGCAAGTTGAGAAATTTTGTGTATCAATCTTTGTGTTATTAGTGTGATATTTTACATCCAGTAGAGGGGAAACATTCAACTACTGGGCAAAAAAATATCGGCAGCACATATCGGCCATCGGCTGACCTTGACTCCAAAATATCGTCATCGGCATCGGCTACTGAAAAACCCATATCGGTCGACCTCTACTGTCCAGTATACACACACTCTCTCTCTCTCTCCTTCTCCCTCTCTCGCCTCCACCCCCTTCTCTCTCAACCTTTCACTTCCTCCCTATCTTTGTAGAGTTGGGTCAGTTATACATTATTTGACTCTCAGTGCTGAGCTGTCTGTACTAGGGTTCTTCCATGCAGGCTAATTGATGGTAATGCTGTGTTTTGATCCGCTGTCTGAAGCCCTATTCCTCTCTCCACTTACACCTCACTTCGCTCTTCTTTACTCTCATTCTTACTTTTCTCTCTCTCTCTCTCTCTCTTCCTTATTCCTTCTCCCTATTTTATAGGTCATGCTAAAAAGAATCGGAGAATCATTTGCCATTCGGAACAATTCCACATGGTGTCCTTCACATGGGTTTCCTTGGTTTGAAAACTTTATGAACTTTCAGCAATGGGCAATATATCCTACAACACTGCACTAGATTGTGAACTTTTTCAGAAAGACCTGGCAGCATAACATGACAGGAAAGTAGGTCTCCAGGAGGAAGGATGGGTGACCACTGATAGTTTTGGCAAAAAATATAATAAAAAAAAAAAGTTTTACACCTACCATGTCATTCATCAACTAAGAAAAAAAATCTCTCAAATGAGCGTCAGTATCAAATCTTGTGTTTTTAGTTGAGAATTTTGATCTCATTATTCTCATTATTTGCTTCAGCCATTGCACTGTACAAAAGTAAACTGTACTAAAAATAACGAGTCATTTCATTAAAGAACCTCCCAACTGAAGGAGAGAAATGAAGCACTATGTGCTAAATGCTAAATGGCCTAAAACTGTTTACTTGCATGTAGTTTGTATCTGCCTGGCTAATGTTACAACTAATTGAAGTCCAAAACCTTTTTAATTTAGAACTGGAACTTAATTCTGACATTGTTAACAAACACCATACATCGATAGTCACTCATATTCCTACAAATTTTCTCAACTCTATATCCACCTATTTGTTAAGGTGTAGCAGGGTCGTAGACACAGTATGGCTTAGCATGAGCTGTAAAAGCAAAAAAAATAGAACGAATAAAGTAGCGAATGCTGCAGGCAGCCATGATAGACAACAGGGTCTGTTTTCACAAACCAGCTCAGGAGTGGATGTGCTGTTCTACAGTCAGTTTTTGTGAAAATGGGGAGTCCTTTTGACAGCTTTGTGAAAACCAGCCCTAGTCTCATCTGAAATGGCTGCCTGTAGTGGTACCGTCCAGTTTTCTATCTTAAAATAAGTATCAAGTGAGTCTTGGCCTGTTTCCTGTCTGCAGCCTGGTAGACATGGCACCTCTGTGACAGTGGTGTACATAGAGCATGAACCCCCCCCCCCAAAAAATAAGATAAACCTTGTACACAGTATGCAGGGAAATGGAACAAAGTTCTACCAGGACCGTGGTGTACGACAAAGAACAAAAAATGACAAGGACTGGATGGCAAGAAAAAGTGCAAAAAAACCCCACAAGAGCAGAAGTACGTTAATTTACTGGACAACATAAAGTGCATTAACATTGCCTGATGCTGATAGACGACCAGTTGTTTCTGGTATGAAGGTCTGGAGTGAAAGTCAGATGAAACTAAACCTCTGCCCCACAGTATTGGATCCACACAGGCCAATGCGACGGCAGCACCGCTGTCTTTAGAATCCACTCCATTCCTGATCACAACGTCCGTCATCTCAGGCGATGCAGACCATTAGTTTGACAGATTTCAAGTTCAGTTTTGATGCTTGTCCATTACTTCAACAGGAAGATTGTGAGGATTGTGCCTGAGTGGTCGGGCTGTGTTTGCAGGTCGGCAGGACATGACGTGTTTACACTGTCCATTATTCATGAGTAATAAAAGAAAAAATTGATGCAGAGAGCCTGTGCTGATGGATGAGAGGAAGAGTGTGGAAGAGAGCAGAGCCTGAACAGAGAGAGAGAGAGAGAAAGAGAGAGAGAGAGAGCGAGGGATAAAGGAAGGAGGAAAGGGCTCATGAGAATGTGGTCATTCCAAATCTAGTGAAAGTCGTGAACAAAAGAAACTTGAGATGGGTAGAACAGAGGGTGAGTAGGCAAAGTACTTAGAAGAATAAAAGGGGGATTTTACAATGAGGCATAGAAAGAAAGGATGAGCTGAGCCTTTTTTTAGCTGCATAATAGTTTAAGCCTCGTACACTATGGTTCAGAATTACGTGAAGCACCTGATTTTTAAAATGGCCACAAATATGAGGATTATTTGCTTTGCATTCCAGTCCGACAGGAAACAATCATTTTTCCATCATGGCAGGAGGAAAATGAAACCTTTGGAAGATCATCAGATACTGATATTGGTCCAAAACCGAAACAATATATTCTAAAAGCAATGAATATTGTCTGCTCCAGTGCTGCAGCCCTGGATATCACCTGACACTGATGCTGGTCCAATATTGAAACCTTAAATATCATCTGATACCGATAATGAAACCAGTCTGATATCAGTGCTTATCCAGTACTGAAACCTTGTATATCTTCTGATAATGCTGATCCAACACTAAAACTTTAAATAGGGCCTGAAACTGATGCTGATCCAATACGGAAACCTTGAATAGCATCTGAGACTGACACCAATGCTGATTCCAATCAAAAGGGAAATCTTGATTTTTGTCTTATACAGAAAAAGATCCAATGCTGAAATCCTTTAATACCATCTAAGACCAATACTGAGATTCGGAAACTTTGACTATTGTGTGATACTGAAACTCATTTAGTACTGAAACCTTGTTTGTCTCATACTGAAACTCTGTACAGCATCTGATACCGATACTGATTGAGAAGCCTGGAGAGTCAGCCAAACGAACGGTTTCTAACAAACCCACCCGACCTGACCCAGCTGGCGTTCGACCGACCTTAAACGTTTAAATGTGGTTGAAATAATGTCAGTTTATAAAAGAACATTCATTCAACATCAAAACAGCGTTGAATACCAAATGTTTGAAATGGTGTTGTAAACTAACTATGGATTCAACATAGAAATATTAATAAAATTAGAGTTGTACGTATTTCAAGATTGATTAGATTTGCAAAATCGAAACAAAATCCAACGGTTATCCAACACTGACACCTGACGCACCTGACGTTGATACAACGCTGACTCCACTTCATGCCAGCTGGGGAAAGACAGATTGTCTAAAACGATGTACAAGAATCAGAACAGGAAAGGAATTGCGTTACTGGAAACCATTTTGTCCTGCATTTTCTCCAGCACTGATTATCACCCCCAGGTAGTTTAGCTTGTACTCTTTAAGTTTTAACTGTCCATAGTGGCCAGACTGAACTTGTGCCAGAACCTTCTGCCTTTAACTGCAGTCACACACAAATCTCCTGTTCTTAGGCCATGGCATATTGGCATTCATAGACACCCACTCTCTGTGATTTATTGAGCCATTTATCCAGCACTGACTTGACTGCTTGTTTGAATTATGTGCAGCGTATCTAGTGTCTGTCCTAAAAGTGTCCCTGAAGAAAGCAGTGTTGCAGGGAGTGGTGGGATAGGTATGAAAAGAGGGAGTACTGAGTGGTATGTGTGTGTTTGTGTTTGTGTGTGTGTGTGTTTAGCTCTTTCTGAGACACACTGTGTTTGTTGGAACATTTGCCTGCTCTCCACAAGGAGAAATGTTTTTTTTTCTCCTCATAGAACTGCAAGTTTTATTAGAAAAACTGATGAGGTTAATCATAAAAATACATTATTTTCTTGCTGTTTTGACTCTGTTCCAGAACCATAAAAAACCCCCTTCCCTCTCCATGCGGACTTATATAAGAATGAAGCTGCATCAACAGCAAGTTTTTAATGCATTGTTTTGGCAGCGTCACATTGACCCTTCCAGCACTTTAGCCACACCCATTTGCTCTGTGATATGGAGTGTTTCGTGGTTAGATTGAATCACTTCTTATAAATCAGTCTTAAAGGCACTGTAACAGTTCTAGGTATAGAATAAGATAAGATAAAGATGAAAAGAGTTTAGAAAGAGGCCAGCCCTCATATCTTTAGATTCAGGCTTTCTTAGATTTTTTTATTGTGGTCTTGAGGAACAGTACTCCAAGGTTCCTGAAGGACTTTTAAAGTTTCCCAATTCCAGTCCAGTCCCTGAACCGGACCAGTTCCAGAGGAATGTTTCTGCTGGTTAAGACACACAGTGACCTACGTATGAATCATTCAAGCAGAACAAAGAGCGTCTAATTGAAGTCCTGAACCAGTGAAGAACCAGGAGCAGATGGTTCCAGATGATCAGACAGTGATCAGAATACTGGTGGTGCTGAATGATGAGTGGCTGGAACTCCTTATAACTTTAGGCACTTTGCAGCCTATCAGTTAAACATTTGTTCCCGTTTCTTTTGTTTAATCCACTCAGAATGTCAAACATAAGACAGCTTGAAATAAAATCTACTTTTGCACCACAAGGTGATTCGAAGCAAATATAAAGAAATGACTGTATATGGCAATAACACAACACAAGAGAACGCACTTGGAAACTTCAAATAGCGTGAGAGCATGTGTACTGGAATGTTGGGTGACCTGTGCTGCAGTGGTGTGAGCTGGGAGGTGATGCTGCGTGTGTGTGTGTGTGTGTGTGTGTGTGTGTTGTACTGAGCCTGAGCTCCAGAGACACGCTAATGCTAACACTGACACTTCTTCACCCTACAGAATGCACCACTCTGTATTTATCACAGGTGTTCTGTGTGAGACAACAAAATATCAGCATTGGGTTAGTAAAACACAGCAGTGCATTGATCTCTGAAGTCTTTGGGGTCTGCTGTGTGCGCTTGTCCAGCGTTAGGATGGCTCGGCATGCACTTCCAGCTTGCGTTTTCCAAAGAGCTAATGCAGACAAAAAACTCCTTCAGGAACAGGGGAGCAGAGAGAACGTCATGTACAGTGTAAAAGTCTTGAGGAAACCCTTGTTTCTTTATCATTTGCTTACATAGACCCAGACCTTGTATTTTTTTATGTGGTCTTGAGGAACAGTTCTCCAGGCTTCCTGAAGGACTTTTAGAGTCCAGTCCCTGAACCGGACCAGTTTCTGAGTGACCTACATATGAATCATTCAAGCAGAACCAAGAAATGAAGTCCTGAACCAGTGAAGAACCAGGAGCAGACGGTTCCAGATGATAGGGCGGTGATCAGTATACTGGTGGTGCTGAATGCTGAGTAGTTGGAAGCTCCTTTATCTAGGCTCCTTGTATCTTTAGGCACTGTGGATCTTGCAACCTGTCGCAGTAAAACATTTGTTCACATTTCTTTAATCTATTCAAGATGTCTTACAGGACTAAAATAGTACTTTTGCACCAACAAGGTGATTCAAAGCAAAATATAAAGGAATTTATAGCGGTGGGTCAAAACTTTTTAACAGTATTTTTGTTTACACTCTAAAAGTTTATACTTAAATTGGGTGCTTTTCAGACCAGGTTAGACGATGAGGAATAACCCAGATTATTATGATTATGATTCTGTATTTTAAATTAATAAGTTAAAAACACATTATAAAATTAGGTTTCACCTCAGTAATTACAACCTTACACAGATGCACCAATTACCACAGCATCAGAAATCTCATCATTAAAGATAATGTCTCTTATTCAAGTGAACCAGAATATGGTGCCTGTTTGCCTCTTAAAAGTTCTTCACCAATATTTCTACATAAATAATTTAAGATAACACATAATTAATAGCAGTTTGGCCTGAAATGCACCAATCTGAAAGTCAGAAATGGAACCAAATGTCTGATAAATTTGATGCGTCTAAAAGCTCTGTTACAGAAAGTAGGTGATGAATACACTGCCTGATGTTTTGAGAAGGGTTTGGCAGAAATGTAAAAAACGCTACATTGGCATAATAGGTGCAGGGCACCGTGAGGCAAAATTGCTTACAAATAAAGTTTATTTTGTTCATATTTGCCACTATTGTACCATCATCAACATGAAATTCAAACATTTGTGTAGATTCTTGGCAAAAATGGAGAAGAAACACTGGACAACAAGAATATAAGTATTTTTCTACACTATATTGATCCCAGAGGAAAAGTTCTCTGATTGTAATCTTTTAACTGACTTACGCAGTCGAATGCCGACAATGGAGAGGGTGTGTGGAGAGGGTATCTTGCTTAACGGTACCTTTGTGCTGCCATAGGCAGTCCTGGGTTTCAAACCTAAAGCCTTTTGTTTAAACACTGAGTTAATACAATTTAATGGATTCATATATTGTATAAAAATATTTGAGAAGATAAACACATGAGCTTCCACAGCCAAGCTACTGTGAAGGACAATAAAAAATATGTTTGTCTCTCCCAAACTAAAGCAAAGTCCTGAAAACACAAAGTCCCGGAGATTTTAAAGGTATTCATAGAAGTGACTGGTGCTAAAATCTTTTAGTGCATCTGCCCAGGGACTAAAAGCAGTGGAGAGTGGAGAGTGTGTTTTCTGTCTCTGGGCAGCGTTAGGTCCGGCACTTCGGGAGCCCTCTCTGTTCCTCACTTATCCTTTAAATATTTAAACACCCGATGTTCTCTGTTTTCTTCTTTTTGACAGGAAAGTAGTTCTGGAACGGCAAAAGTGCAGGACACAGATCTTCACAGCTGTAGATCTCACAGCCTTCACAACCATTCATCTCTCAGTGTCAAAGAAATGACCTTAATTGTGACTTAATTAGGGTCCAATGTGAACTACACTAATGCGACAGAAATGACTGGACAGAATTTATTTTGAAAATAAAGTCCTGGATTTCTGAGGACTGATGGGTCCTGGAGGCCAGTGGTGTGGAGGTTGGGGGATGGAAACAAAAGAGGACATGCAGGCATGCTACAGGTGTGTTAAGGTGGTTCATAGGCATGTGCTCAGATTTCAACCAAGACAGACGGAAGCAAAGGTAGCAATGTTTATTCCGTAGATCAGCAGAAGACAGAAATTAGAGACGGACAGAATTCCGAAACCAGCGTCCGATTGGAGTTGTCCTACCAAAAATCCGAGTCTGAGAGTCAAACCCAAATTTTCTGAGTCCAGTAAGGCAAACTGTATGCAGTTTGAGATATTTTGTCATGTGACTTAGATCTAGGCATAAAGAGTTGTGGCCAAAAGGGGCGGAGTCATTGGATCTGACACGTGCACCGTTCTTTCACATACGGATTTCTCAAAAAACAAAATGTTCTCTTCCAGCGAGAGAGAAAGACAGAAGGGCCCCCTGTTCTACTGTAATAATATCTACTGTAGAGGTTTTAGCATTACTGTGCCTTTAGTTAACTTTGAACACATGAACATGGTGCCGGATCTGGTCTAGGAGGCGTCAAATCAGGACAATAAATAAAGATAGACAATAAAAACGACATTTTTATTGCAAAACACATTATTTTTTACGTTTCAAACTTCTTCGGATTTATTTTGGCAGAAAACAAGAATTCTTTAACTGATATTTTTCTATTTAATTAAAATCGACTCTAACCGAATCCAAACTGCAGTTAAATAATTGCTTTACACTATTGGAGCGTTTTGCCTATGTTTTGAAAATTACTCCAGAACTTCATTGGCCGGAAGTTAGTGCAAACGTAGATGAAAATCGCTCTAATGGATTATAATCAGTTCAGAGGTTGATGCAGTTGGATGCCTGCCTTCAGATCGATGCATCATAATGCACTGGTGCATTTTTACAACCCTAAAACACACACAAAGCGACTTCCGGCCAGTGTGGAGGAGTCTAGCGCCGGGGTGTATCCGGGGTGTATCCGGGGTGTATCTGGAGCAGGCTGTGTTTGTGCGCGAGAGGGTGATGGCGGTTGATGTTGCCGTTGATGGTGTGTTGGATCGGCACACAAACGGCACTTCATCAGGATTTTGAGGGCAGGCCGAGATGAGATGGGCTCGTCAAATTAGTTCATGCTAATCGGGTTGGGGAATTGGTTTATTCTCCCAGGAAGCATCAGTCCTTCATTTGACTGCTCCTCATCCGTCAGGGGACCATTGACCTGACTGGTGCTATTTGAGAACCGTCCTTAAAGACGGGACTTTTTAGGCGCTTCTGTCATATACTTGAGTGTTTAAGTAACTCTGTGTGTGTGTGTGTGTGTGTGTGTGTGTGTGTGTGTGTGTGTGAGCGACGAAAAGGTTCTTTGAGAGATGTGAGAAGAACCGTTTTAGTTCTCTACAGAACCGCATGTGTATGACTGCGAGTGTGTGGAACCTAGTGTCAAACTATACATAATGTCAATCTTATTTGACCTTTTTATTTATTTTAGGAATATTATTCGACTTTGTAGTGGAGCTGCACACACACACACACACACACACACACACACACACACACACACACACACACACACACACACACACACACACAC
>JBBKCR010000027.1:4660653-4686714 GCA_037577295.1 Ladigesia roloffi | reverse complement strand
GCCACTAGTGGGAGCTCTTTTTGAAATACTGCTGTGGCATTTGTAAAACAAAACAAAAAAACAAATTGTGATGACATATTTCATAATTCTCATTTTCCTGTTTTGTCCTTGTCTCTGTCTCTGTCTGTCTCTGTCTGTCTGTCTGCCTTTTGTGTTTCATAAACACCTACTGCACTTTATTTCATCTCATTCCAATTTGGGTTTTCCTCCCTCTGCTATTTTCTTCATTGGAATTTTTGTTTTGTTTTCTTTTGTTTTTATTTTTTGACAATTTTATGGCCTTACTTTTGACCACCACCATAAAACTCCCTTCCTTAATAACGTCTAAAACACTTTCTAATTTCTCATCATCCACCTGTAAACACTAAAACCAAACCTAAACATCTCCTGGGGAAACAAAAACCTAATTAATCATAAAACCTTCCCTAAAATCACCCACGTGTCCGGTAAACACTCCAGCCACTGGCTATGAGAAGTCCCGAAGCCTGAATAACATATCGGGGATGACGGGGGCTCCACTGCGACTGACTCCCGTTACCCCAATTAACAGCTCTCCCTATGAAACCTTCGAGTCTCCTGGCCCTCTCCGCCGCTGTCGTTCCCCCATCCCTTCCATTTTGTAATGCAACAAAGAAGAGTAGGGAGAGAAAAAGACGAACCACATCTAGAACTACAAATAAACACAACCTCCAGAGACACTCTACGAAATTCACCATGAGGCGACATTAATATATTACTACCAGTGATAATGATAATAACTATTCACAGTGCACCACAATTTTAAAAGCTAAGGCTGATCTAGGTTGAGATGGGTCGGGCTAGGATGGTTTGGGTTTATTTGGGTTCTTGGATTGGTTTCGGGTGAATCGATGTCGTAGGATTGGATTAGATCGGGTTGGGTTGTTTTAGTGCGTTAAACTATATGATGTTCTCAGTATCTTGCCTCAAAGTGGTTTTGGAAATGGTGTAGCTGACTCTTAAATGCTAAAGCAGTTTAAAGATTCAGCTGAGCTTTCTCAGTAACCAAATTCATACACATAAGCTTCAGGCAATATGCCTGACTGGCAACTATAAAGAAGTACATGCTGTTTTAATGCAGCAATATTATGCCTTATTGAAAATATGAAATCCATCGCAATTAAAAACCATCATTGCTCATCTCTCAGTGATGAGCATTCTCTAGGTAACATAGGTGATTAGAACATTTACCCATTTAGTGAGCTGACAGTAGTTGGCTTCTCTTGCCTGTTTGCTGGTATTGTAGAGAATATAGGCCATGATGCCGTAGATATACTCACCGAGGGACAAGATAAGGGCCCTTCTGATGCACCACCGTAGGCCTTGAAGTGAACTCGCTTGATTGCAAAGCTTGGGATGATGCAGTCAAAGGCCTTAGAAAACATTCAGTAGTCATATTGCATGCAAGAACACAGCAAAGTTAAAGCAAGTAGTACATAACTAAAGAATCAAGTAATAGAAAATCCCCTTTAAGGACGTCTTCATCTACCCGTATGAATAAATAGCATAACCTGTTAGTGTCACAATTTCACGCAAGGATATTTGCCATCGACCTTTTGAGTCAGTCAGGACTCCAGTATTAGTATCCACGTGTAAATTCTAGTTACAGTGGATGCAGTTATTATCATTATCATGTTTAATATTATGAGTTTGAGGACGATGGAAAATGCTGACGTCATTTCTGTGCAATACTAACTCTTACGACCACATCGGAGAAGCTAGCACCGGGCGCTTAAAGTATCTTACATTAAAAAATACTAAAAATTAGGTGGTACATGGACATTATATTAAGAAATAAGCTGACTATTTTTATATCAGGCATCGGGGACTGTAGATATGGGTACGCGGGTGGGTTTTGGGTGGAGTTTCTGCGAGGACCTTATTGGATATCAGGTAGAAAAATGTAAATCTGCTATCTAGCTCTTCTGCTTCAAGACTGCATTGAGACTTGGATTGCCCCTCCTTCACAAGAACCAGAAAAAATGAGATAGAGAGCCAGAAAAAAAGGAGGAGCAATCTTACCAAGGGCCTATGACCTTCTGCACTGCTTCAGGACCACCCCTCTCCCCCCCTTGCCGCTTTACAGACTAGTGCATGAAGGAAACGTCTTACTCTACAATCTTCCTACGTCACTTGCTTATAGATATGACATATCAAGAATGGAGCTGAGCTGTACCCCTCCCTCCTTCATCACCCTGCCGCTGTGGTGAACCGGACACTGGTCTCTAGGGTACCCCAACAAGGGCAATTCCAGACTGGAACTCTTCATCCTCCTCTTCCTCCTCCTTCTCCTCCCTCTTATCGCCACCATTATCATTCATCCCCTCATTAAGGCCATCCATCCCCTGGATACTGTGATTCTGATCATTTGAATGCAGTAAATTTTTGAGTTCACTCTTTGGTTTTCCTCCTTGATTTCTCTCTTTTTTATTTCTTTCCTTCCCTGTTCTTTCCTTTTCCTTTTCTTTTGACCTCCTCTGTCTCTTGGATGCTGATCCTCCCATTCCGATAAAAAAAGGAGGGAACGTTGAATGGATGCTGGACTGACAGCGGTCAGTAGGAGAAGAAAAAAACAGAAAGGATCATTAAATGCAAAATGTGTTATGCAAAATACAAATTTTCAGAGAGAGAGAGAAAGAGAGAGATTGTGAAAAAGGAGAGAGAGAGAGAGAGATGTATTTTTGATCACATTGATCTGTTGCACATCTGTGACTGTGATGATCAGATCTAAGACATTGTCCGCACTCTGTAGTGAAAACTTCACTGTAACAGCAGCTTACGAAGCTATTTGTGGGTTTTTTTGTTTGGTTTTTATTTCTTGGTTTTAAAGAATGTTCTAGATAACAAGAAATGACAACACTGTACTGAACAATGTAGATTCCAGTAGCATTCCTTACGTTGATCATGATTGTAATGGCATTTTATTTGGTCATTTTGCAACAAGAAACGTTTATATGCTCAAGCTGATCATTGATGCCGCCCCTGCCATCCTGTCCACTGTTACACATGTGAACTGAGCCGTGTGAAGCCATGTTAACGAGTTATTTTTTAATCTATGAATAGTTTAGCCATTGCAATGGTAGAACATGTAACGTTCAGGCTTCACTTTGTGTTTAATGTCATCTAATGCACAGTCGTGCGCAAAAGTTTGAACATTCCCAGTCCAATGACATGCTTTGTCGAAGTGAAAATAATTGAACACGAATGACATTGTATGCCATTTTTCATGTTTTTTTACTCAGTTATACACATTAGACAGTAATGACAGTATGTTAACATGTTACTTTCAGCCAGTAAACAGTGATATTGTGCGTTAAGATATTCAGAAGTATGTTCTCTGTAGAGGATCTGTACTTATTTTCAAATCGATAAAACATGTGACTTGACTGGGCCAGGGGCAACTTTTGTTTAAAACTCATATTTCTCACCTTTCGTTTTAAGTCCTCTTATTTTTCCTCTCATAAATAAAGTTATGAGAGTGGGAAAAAGAGTGATGTTGCCCTTCACGTACGTATGACCATAGGAGAATTGGTCCGTACTACAATACTACCAGGAATGAAGTGTAGCATGTAGCATATATACATAATACTATAGATTGTGCATTTGTATATACACACACACACACACATTCACACTCAAATGAACTATATATACAGTCCATTTGTGTATATTTGCAACAGCTCATGTTGCTGTACTTGACACAACCTTGGAGCCCATTCTGTCTCAGCTTTAATTAATGAAGGCTTCAGACCAGTGTGATCACCGTAACAGGACAGAGCTGAGCAATAAGAATTGAAGACAGCGGCCCTGGCCTTAGTGAATTAACGTCCAACCTGCTGATGATCTCCCCGGCTGATTTTATCCACCATTTGGCAGATTTGTTTTTAAATATAAGTACTTACAGAGGTTAGGAAATTGCACATTCTTGTGCTTGCACTGCATTATGGGTAGTTAAAAAAGATAAAACCTGACCAAGAGTGGAGATGAATGAGGTGAAATTCAGGTTGAGCTCAGATCCATCAGATGTCTCTGTATCTCATCCATTTCCCCGCCCGCTTCATCCTTTATTTCCCCTCCATGCTCTTCATCGCGTAAGAGGATGAAAACTCAGGCCTACACCAGGTCTCAATGATGTGTACAGTTTTTAAGGAATGACTTTGTACTTCACAAATGCATGTTTTTTCCCTTTGCGAGCAATAAGGAATATGTCTGTATGATCCTTAAGAAGTGTGTTTTGATAAGAAAACTGGTTTTATCTCAAGCGTTATGTATGTGTATTTTCATATGGGTGTGTACATATGGATGTATGAATATTAATATGCACATACATATTAATGACTTGCATGTCTGAGGTTTTCGAAAAACAAAACAACGACAACAAAAAAAAAGATTGGTGTTTTGTTACCAATCTCTTTGCTGTTCTGACTAAACTGCTGAAGGGGCGGGGCTTAGTTCTGCATGCTAAGATGCTATTGGGTGGCAGAGACCAGTGTAACTGAAAAATGGGGATTTGTTTTTATTGAGTGAGGTTTTATTGGGGTGTTTCTGACTTCTGTGAACGTGTTCTGTTTCATTTTTGTTTTTCTTTTTCTCTGTTAAGTCAGTACTCGGTGGTCTTGTAATCATTTCATGATTTATTCTTTTTTTTTCATCTTTTCACAGAGAACTATTCTGAAAGTCCAGTGCTTATCAGATATATGCAAAAAGAAGCTGTAACTGTGAACTAATCTAGAACAGAAAGCTCCACTCCTCCTTTCACGTATGCATTCCCAAACGAACCTGACCCCCCCTCCCTCTCAGTGCTGTAACAGTGGTTCCTTTCTCACTGACTCCTCCACCTTTATCTCCGGTCTCTCCGTCCATTACTGTTTCCTCCCACTTCTGTCCTCATCTGTATCATACCACCCGCTTCTGCTACTTCCACGGTACCCAGAACAGGTGATTCCATCCTGCACTCTTACCTGACACATATTGTAATTGTGTTAGTGCCAGGGCGTGTCCCCCTTGGGCCCCCTGTTGGACACTGATAGTGGAATCACTGGAGCATTTAACCAGGGGTGAACTGATGTAGCAGTTGCTATCTTAGATTTGTATATAAACGTTGGACACTTTAGCAGAATAAGTCAAAGATGCCTGCCCGGAATGTTTACCTGTCCTGAGGTACATTCAGACTATCGGCTGGAGTTTGGACTCTCTGACCTACACTGTCCGAGCCGCCAGCTACTGTATGTTCTCTTTTAGCGAAAGTGAGGCAGCAGAACCTTACCCAGCGCGAGAAGCTAAACCTGAAGAGGTGACTAAATGGGAGCGATGATTGCGATGATAATAACGATAGGAATGATGCTACTACAGCCTTCAGCAGTGCATGTTGCCTTGCATACTACTGGAATGCTTAGTGCTGCATCCTCGTGCATCTTGTGATTTTTTCTGTATGCATCTATTAGCAAAACGTCCCAGGGGTAGAGCTAGGCCAGGCAGAGCAGGAGGAAACAGATTTTCATCTCGTCTGAAAGACAACAGGAGGGTCCTGTCAGATTGGAGTGTCACCGACTTGGTGTCGGGAATGATGTTCATAACCTGTGGCTTCACAGAGCCCATCTTAAATCCAGCCATTGTATGTAATATTTCTCATTACTAATGTTACGTTTAGAAATTTTTACTCAATTTATCAGTTTTTCTCAAAATATTTCATGAAACAGTATATTTTCCACATTTTTTTAATCTACATTAAGACTTAACTGTCTTAGCTGAAATTTTTCTTGAAATAATGTGCATTATTTGTGCTATTTCTTAAAATTAGCAGATAAATCTGCATTAGTTCTTGAAATCTTTGTGTTATTTCTATAAACAAGCAACATAATGTAAAATAAGCTCAGTGGAGATACTGACCTGAAGCAAGTAAAAAGACACATTATTTTGTTATTCATACAGCAGTCTTGTAATAAGAAATATTATATATTTTGGAGAGATTTAGGACTTTACTTGCGGTGGAGAAGCTCTAGTCTTTGGATTTTAGAAGAATATACATTTTTGTAGTGAATCAGGGAATGCAGATTAGTATCCATCGCCCATTCTCCTCTCTGTCTCCTGTCAACCTTTATTCCTCCCCTGTCACAACTCAGGTATATCTCTCTCTCTCTCTCTGTGGGTCTTTACCAGTGCTTCCAAAAAAGATGTCATTCAGAATAAAAAAAGAGAGAGAGAGAGAAAGGGGAAAAATTATAAACAAAAAGACGGATTTTATTGTCTCAGCATGTGCACTTAGAAATATGAATGTCGATCTGTTTTTGTTCCCATCACCAAAACGAAAAGTCTTCCTTTTGCCCGCAGTGTCCTTGTGCCCCCCCACCCCCCACCCCCCATGTATTCTTCTCTCCACTCCCACCCTCCGTTCTTCACATCCTCCCAGTCAGATCAGTCATTTAGTTGATTTATTTCTTTTATTGTAAATTCTATTTTATTTGAATGTTTCGTTGACGTTATTACAATCTCGATACACTGACTTCACGATGACAGTGACGGCCAAAACGTCCTGGATAAGAAAGCAATCAAGCTTTTGTCAGAATCTCAGACTGTGATGTGGATTACCAACACCGCAGTCACGCAGAAAACGGGACTGAACCGCACGCGAGGTGAAAGGGTGAAAGACAGACGGACAGATTGTGTGTGTGAGGGGAAAACGAGTGTGTGTTGAAAGAGGATTGGCGACAGAGAGGAAGAAAGACACTGCCCCACCCCCCTCAGCCCCCCCCCCACCCCCCAAGAAATGGAGGACAGTTTGGGGAAGAAAGAAACAAAAGGAAAGGAAAAAGTGGAGGAAGGAAGGAAGCGGCTCGCTTCTCAGTGTAAGGATGTGTATTTGGTGTTCCGTGTGCCTGTGTGTGTGTGTCCCCTGCTCTGTGTCTTCATGTGGCGCACTCGACCGTCTGCTTTCGTGTTTTGTGTGAACTTTTTGGATTCAGTTCTTTCGTTTTTAATTGTATGTTGGTTTTATTTCTTTTTTTTTTTCCTGCTGTACTCACATTCTTCGCTGTGTGTCATTCTTTTTCCACTCGCCGTGTCTCAAGCACTGCACTGGTTTCTCTATTCCCTATGCTGTGGGCAGCAGTTGCTCTGTATTCAGTTAAGAGTCAAAACAGTAAGGGCACTCCATAGGGAATAGGGGGTCATTTTGGGACGCACCCTTTTCGTTGTTGGCGTCAAGGGGCTTCACTGAACCTTCGCTTCCTTCTGGTCAGTCCTAGAGGCCCCTAGTCCTGCAAGATGGCAACCATTCGGCCAATCAGTGACTTTTTGTTTGTTTGTTTGTTTTGGATTAAAAAAACAAACGGGAGGATGTTAAACCCCCTGTTGAGCAGATCTTGTGGCCTTCAAAGACTGGAACTCTCATTAGAGAGTGTGTGTGTGTGTGCGCTACAACAATTTGTGTGAGAGTTTTTGAGTTCCTTGCATGTGTGTGTCTCTGTGTGTGTGCTAATCAAACAGGCTTCTGTGAGTGTTTCTAACATTTACAGTACAAGCTTTTCTTTTTAATTTTGCTTTTTCTGTGCGCACGTTAAATGAACGGTTCAGCAGAAAGTCAAATGTACGCAGATTTGCACTCACCCAAGAAGTGGGATCAGCCAAGACTTGTCTGGAGGTGAAATTTTGCAGAGTTGCTTGGACTTGTCAGTGTGGTTTTGGAAGCAGAATAACTGATTGAGTGGGTCGGGTGAGTCTGGACTTTTGTCCACATTTTTCCTCAATTTTGACCACAGGTGTCAAATTCTGACTCTCACAGAGACCGATGTGCATCACACACAGGCATATGGTTGCAGTGTATGTTGTGTATAGATGCACATGTCTTATATTCAGAAATTTAAATGTTATGCATCAATAGAAACAACAAAAATCACGAATGACATCTAGAGCATCCATGCCTGCACACACCTGTTGTCTAAACTGACTGACAGAGTTTGAGCTCAGGGCAAGTTATAGCATCCTATAAACCACAACAAGTCTGTTCCACCTTAATCAAAAGCTGAATGCTGGTTGTAAAAACCTCCGATATATTTACAGAAAAGATTGCTAAACATGACAGAAAAAATGTGGAGATCACACGTCGTGGCTGATCGACTGTGTGTGATGTAATCCCAAAATCGCGTACAGTCGATTTTTTTGCTGAGCCGTTCCTTTAAGGTGGGCACTTTCATGAATAGCTTTTGGTTTGTTTTACATTGTTTCACCTGGATCTTGGACGATGCAATTTACAGAAATCAACTATATCCATGTGAATTGCGAACATGTGCTGTGCTCATAAAAGTGTTCTTGGCTTCCACCACTTTTTTTTTTTACTGTTAAATTGCTTCAGTTAAACCTGAAACCAAGAAGTGCTCTAACCTCTCTTTATAATGTGTAACTAAGATTCAGTCTTTCCTTTCTTTGATTTCTCTTTCCTCCATTTCCCTACTCTCTCCATCTTTCTCTCTCTCTCTCTCTCTCTCTCTCTCTCTCTCTGTCTCTGTCTCCTACAGTGCTGAGTTTCTGAACTGACCTCTTTCTTCCTTAAAGAAGATCCCCCCCGCCCCCTACACCCCCCCTTCTCCCCGCTCTCATGGCATAGCAAATCCAGAGGCCACCGCCAGAGTCACCAAGAGACTGAGAAAACCCGAAGGCAGAAGGGAGAGAAGGAGAAGCGAGAGAGGAGACGAGTGTGGTGCTCGTAAGTCTTCATGAAAAAAGCAGGAACGCTCATCTCATAAATGCTACCTCGGACTGGATCGGCCCAAGCACAGCCGTGTCGACACCTGGAGGATGTGGGACTTTGCACAGTCTTCCAAACTGAATCATCATTTCAGTCCTAGACAGCTGTGCTTAATCGCATGCACATCAGCGCAGCCCAACAATACCTTTCCGCAAACCTGCCCATGCTTTATGACTGAGACTCAACTGGGCAGAAGAGGATTTTGAATAGAGCGCTATAAGAAACATCGCCTTTTTTATGTTAAATTGACGCTAGACCCATTGGCTTCCCTCATATCTAAGCTTCCAATGCAAGCTAAGGCCAGTATTGTTAAGATACAGCCCTGAAATTTTTGTGGAAAGAATATCATACATGTTCCAGCTCTCTCCAGCAGGGCGCTGTTGACTCCGTCTGCCAGACGCTGGCACGTATGTCCAATGACGGTGGTCCACCTGGATGTACAACCAAACGTTTCATCTCAAACCTCCTGGATTCCATTTGCACTGCAAACAAGGACAGTTAAACCTCCATCCAACAGACAGCTTCTCCAAAAACGAGCTCACTACACCCTCAGACCTTCAGACATTACTTCGAGCACTACACAGGGAAAGGACTTCAGCCTCTGTTTCAGTCTTTCTTCTCATTCTTTCTCTTCCTCTCTTCCCATACTTCTCCCGCGCACACACCTCAGCGTTTCTCCTCTGTAGATGAACTGCATGGCATGAAAAAAAAAATCTAGGGGAAGAGAGTAGAAAACAAAGCTCAGGATGGAGAAACGTGAAATCCAAAGTCCTGACTGCTTCTTTCGTTCAGAAGGGGGAACTCTGGGTAAATCCACAGCCCAGATCAGGTGTGTTAAGGGATCAGGGTAGACGGGACAATGCAAATCATCTGGGAAAGAGGACAAGAGTGGCACTTTTGCATCAAGGCAGTGGCCATGGAACACAAAAAATGGATAGAAGGCTGAGTGAACTTTGAAACACTTGAGAAAAAAAAAAGAATGAAAATTGAAAATGCATTTTCTGACTTTGTTTACCAGCATGACTAAACTGCATGACTCGACTTCCACAAGCCCCAAACCCCCTCCCAAAAAAGAGGGCTTGGAATTATTTAAGAACAAAATCATGGGAAAACAATACAGATTTATGTCATATGCAACTAAATTTAGGGACAAAAACAGATGTATTTAAAAAAAAAAAGATGTTCTATATTTTGTTTTGTTTTTTTGTTCGTTTTTTTTTTAAATACAGAAAATAATGAAAAAAATATATATGATTGCAAGACACAGTCAGACCTATGCTTTAGATATGCTACCCCCAATGAAATCATCGCTGATCAGTGAGATTATTTACCATTTCAACTGGAACTCCAGCTGCTTCCCCTCATCACTCTCTGCCCCTCATCACTCCAGCTCTCCCGAACTCTTTGTTTTGCTGCTGACACCTGCAGACCATTCTGGACATTACATCCTCCCGCGGTCAGTCTGTGATTTGACGCTCTCAGTGCAGTAGCTTTGGAGGCTTAATGCTCACGGGTGTGGTGTGTGAGGGTCTGGGGTGGCTTCTTCATCTTGGAAATCTTTTGAATGTTTCGTTTGTCCATAACTCACAACTCATGTCTTTTCAAGTCTTTCTTTTCGTTTAGCTGTCGGGCGTGCAGGTTCTCCTAGATGGTGAAGCCGTCCTTGCCAGCCAGAAGTCCTCAGGAGAACACACTTACTGAAGCAGTGTAGAAATACAGTAATACAGATAGTAGCAGCTATATGTAATAGCAATGCTTTTTTTAAATCTGTCACTTTAAAGTTTGAAGTGACGTTAATTATCGCGTAAAGGCTTTTCACACCTACAGGCTTTAGGTGGGTCTGTAAACAAGGGTCATTGATGGTTTTCAGAACTAAATGCAGTTTGAGATAAGCAGTACTGTCTTCATTTATTGCATCCTTAGTTCGACACAGTTATTAATCGACATACTATAGTGCACTCAGAGCCGTATACATGTAAGAATGGCCTCTAAATTCCCAAGTGCACCGTGGTGGATTGAGCCAAAACAAAAGAATAAAAAAAGGTGCTTTTCAAGTCTTCCTCTGCAGCTCCTCCCAGGTGGGACTGGATCGCATGAAATGGATACTGCTTATTCAATATATGTGGCTCAATATGTCATGGAATGAACAAAAGTCATTGGGTTCTTACTCAAGTTTGTCACTGTAGAGCTGAAACATGATAATGGATGTTTAAATTAGTTTGCATGCTCTTCATTCCCACGTCAGCGGGATCGGGCCAGGATGGGAACTGAGTTGAGTAACTACTGTACCTATGCAAGACTGTTGCAAGACACGTCATTCAAACAGGCAGCGTACTCAGGCCAGTTAGGTGTGGGACGATCGAGGGGCCGGGTGAAGTCCAGCACACAGGCCGCTACATCCCTGTGCTTTAGAAAGGACAGAACAACCTCTAGGTCAAGCCAGACAAGGGCTACACAAACCAGAGATGGTTTTGCTGCACCTTCCCAAAGCACTGGGTCCACAGAGACTGGAATGCTGAGGGCAGCGGAGCAGGTGTCCACTAGCTATTTTAGTGATTTCCCCATTCTACCACAAACGTCCGGGTTTCTTTCTTCCTCTCATGAAGTTGATAGAGGAACCAGAGGAGATGATCTGGGCGCTTTTGACACTCTGATGTGTGTGTAGCAAATAGGTCATCAGGTGATTCCTGATCTGAAATCCAAGATGTGAGCAAGGGATTGGCGAAGGCTTGGGATGTTTATCCTGTGGAGAAGGGAGTGTTTGAGATCATGCTGGGTTATTTCTGTTGACGCCAATTAGTCAGAGCAATAATCTGGTTCCACCTTGCTGTCGCCTAGCCTCCCCTTCACCGTTGGTAGGAATATCCAGAGTGATCGAGAGGCTGCATCGATGAATTTCCCTTTGCCTCCATGACTCGTGTTCCGCCATGTCAGCGGGTGAAGCTTCGAGCGAGTGTGTGTGTGCCCGTGTGTGTACGTGTGTGGCTGTCAGGGTTTTCAGTCGCACTCGACCCCGAGGTGACGAGCGAGACCACGCCCTCCTAACGACTGACAGCTCAACACTCGCATAACTTTTACTTGAAACCCAAATATCAGAACATATCAGAAAGGATTCGAACAAAGCCAGAATCAGTCTTCACAATCTCTCTCTCTTTCTCTCTCTCTCTCTCTCTCTTTCGCTCTCTCTCCTGTATGCATTTCTCCGCATCCCTCTCTCCCCTGCTCCCAGTCCTTCTCTATTTTTGAGAAAGAAGCTCTTTTGCATCCCTTGTTCTTGTGTTTTTCTATCATATTGTTTGAAGTTGAATTATACTGCATGCATGGGATAAAAAAAGAGAGAACATTAACTTATTTGTGAATGGTCAGAATGAGGTAACCATCTTTTTCTCCTGGACCCTCTGTCTGCCACTCAGATTTGGCCGGCGAGGAAGAAAGCAGATACGTGTGTAAACTGATCGTCTTTTCTGGCGAACCGAGTGGTGTTAGTAACTTTGTTTTACAGAGTATTGCTGGCAGGAATTGATGCCTCAGCTCATCACAATTCAATAAGTAAGAACAGCTTCTAGAACACAAAACATCTGCAATAGTGTGAGCGGATTGGCTCGGACCTGTGGGGGACATCCAGAGCTACTACTTGAATTCATTCAGCATTTTGTGTTCCTCATCTAAACGCCGGCTCTTCGTCATCTCATATATATTTATATTAAGATGTTGCACTTTAAGGTTGGTTGCCTGCTTTTGCTCTGCCCGCTGTTTGTTCTTCCTTTGTGTATTTTGGCTCAGTTATACTGGGAGAGTTCACTGCACTTCCATCACTATATGGATGAAATATCTGCAGCACTGCAGTTCGCGAACCTGATCCGTACGTGGACCACCTTACCCTCTCACTGGCGCTCTAATCTGAGAGAGACAGAGCAAGAGAACAGAGAACAAGATGGTTACTAAAAGAATGGACGGTTTATGCTATTAAGACCGATGCTGGACAGTTTTATTGTCATTATTTAAAAAAAAAACAGAAAAAAACAACAGAACTGTATAAAATATATTTCAATGGAATGTTTATTATTTACCTTTTATATTTTTGAAACATGTAAAGAAAAAAAAAATAATAAACTGTAATAATTTAACAGTTTGAGGAAAAACCGAGACTTAAAACATTATACTACTAAAGGTATGAATGTTTGAAGGTGAATGCTAACCTACCTGATAAAAGTCCTCATTACCAATAGGAAAAAAATAAAAATGAAACGGTCAAAAATACAGGGGGGAAAAAATGAAAGTTCAATTTAAAATGAAAAGCCTATAAAAAAAATCAATAAAAATAATAAAAGCTCATGCCAAAATTTTCAACATGTGTCCTGTTTTCCTTGCTTTTTAATGAGCATTTAACAACTTTTGTTACGTCAGCATGTCAATCATGACATGTAAGGAACTTTAAGTTGTGTGCGCTGTGTTGTGTTGGGTGTTTTAGAAATGCTTTATCAAGGACCATCTACTGATGAAACATTGTCTAAAAACTGATTTCCACTGATTTTCTACATGGCACTTGATTTTGTCGCTGTTTTCCTGGGTTCAGAATGGAAAAGCTTATGCCAGCCTGAAGAAATTATGCCACCATACACTTTCACTGGAGGAATAGAATTATTGTGACCAAAAAACACTGTCTGCTGGTTTAAATGACAGCTACACAAACCTATTTTGATGGTAACCTACAGCTCGGGGGGAAAAAAATAAAGAGACCAGAGCACTAAAATTAGCAATGGAAAAATGGGAAACTCTCTGCTCACAGTGAGATTAGTTGATGGTGAAACACCTCTAGAAAGTTAATTACTGCCATTTTATTTGAGTGAACAAGAGTTTTGTTTTCTTTAAATTACTCCAGTTCTGTATACGCTGCATCATTTCCCTTATTTTGTTGCTTTTGTCATTTCCTTTAAAATTATGCTTTAAAGAACAAAGTTTTCATTTGAAAATTAGGAGAAATATAGTCAGCAGATCTTAAAAACTGTAAAGCACCATAAACAAAATCACTCCTGAACTGCCACTCCCCCATAAATAAACCTACTTTCTCTTAATTCATTATATACTGTACTTTATAGCATTGCTACATCTGTTATAATTTGCCTCTGTTTAATGTGCTTGTAAAGGTTTGAATTGTGTCCAACTGATGAAGCCGATGGACTTCGGAATACTACGTAACAGCATTAAATGGAATTCCTCTTTATCTCTTCCCAAATTTAATTCTCAAAGTAAGCACTCGGTCCTCGGCAAAATGTTTAATGCTCTTTGTTTGGGGCATTTTGTGATACTGTAATTGATTAATGATATCTTAAACAAAGTCATTTAGTAGAAAAAGGCTGTTTTAATAAACCATCTGATACAAATTCCAGTAAAACACAAAGGAAAACAGTTTTCTGAACAGGACTACAGATGTTGGGAGCTCCAGTAATGCAGCTAACTAAAGCATCTTGAAATCAAAGCCATGACCTGTTGCAATTTCATATTTAAAAAAGTGTAAGTGGATATAATGTATAACTATAGAGTAAAAACAACTTTATCTGTAATGTCAAGCTACTTTATCACCATAAACCAAAAATATTTTCACTTTTTATTTACACACCATAAACAAAATCAGACCTGTTTAAAAGGACACTGGCCAAATTTTGATAGCATTGCTACATCTGTTATAATTTGCCTCTGTCACATTGTGCTGCTGTAGATTTTATAGAGGGATTTACTGGTTAGAGACAAAGAAGTCTCTTTCTAATGATTTAAAAGGAGGAGATACATTTTTAAAAGATTTTAGAGACTGTTGATACAGTTTGAAGTACTGTTTGCTAGCTGGTTGAATTCTTCCTTAAACAAAAAGGTCTGATCACCAGTTGAGTTACTACTACATTACTTATGCTGGTACTCTTTTTCGAGACTCTTTGTTGAGTGCCACATTGATGACTGTGGGATGTATTAGCATGGTGTATGTTGGGTATTGTCGGTAACAGAACACAAACATGAAAACAATTTAATGTGAATAGTGTTCAACTGATGAAGTTGAGGGACTTTGGAATAGTACGTAACACAACAAACAGCATTACATGGAATTCCTCTTTATCTCTTCCCAAATTTAATTCTCAAAGTAAATCCTCGGTCCTTGTCAAAAAGTTTAACGCTCTTTGTTTGTGATACTGTAAGTGATCAATGATATATTCAACATAGTCATTTAATAATAAAAAGGCTGTTTTAATAAACCATCTCTAACAAAACCCACTAAAACACAAAGGAAAACAGTTCTCTTAACAGGACTACAGATGTTGGGAGCTCCAGTAATGTAGCTAACTAAAGCACCTTGAAATCAAAGCCATGTACTTTAGCAATTTCATATAAAAATGTATAAATGGATATCAAAGAATAACTACAGAGAGTAAAAAAAAATTATATGTAATGTCAAGCTACATTATCACCATAAACCACTTTAAGTATGTTCTTAAGCCTTTCCTTTTGGTCATGATAGCAAAGGCACCAGGGAAACATACATTAGTTCAGTCGGAGTGCAATAACACATAAATCAAGCTGAAATAATCGGCTGCAGCTTCCTTAGATGTTCAAGTCACGGCTTTCTGTTTACAGATGAGGTAGAAGTTGTTCCTGCTCATTGCCCGAAATGCTTTTGTTAGAGTGTATTATAACAAAAGTGTAAGAAAACATTACAGAACTTTTCACTCAGTCACTTTTCACTTGTTCTTACTTTTCACTACTCTCACTTTCTTTTCAGATTCCAAAAGCTTCACAATCCTCATAATTACAAAACTGTAGAAAAATACATTTAAGTTACATTATACCCAGTTGTAATCTCACCCTCATTGTAATATATGTAATATATATATATATCATATTATCTTTGTGGTATAGAACTATATGACTCATGAGTATTGGTGAATCTCCCGAGGCACTATGGATGGATGTCAGCCCGGCTGTCTGAACTGGCTTGTTTCAAAAGTGTTTATCAATGAGCACCATCCCTGTAAATGCAAAACAAAGTAAAGTAAATAAGTAAAAAAATAAAGTAAAAGTAAATGTCTTTGCACCTAGGCCTGTCATGATAAACAACAAATCAATTAACTGCACGATAATTAAAATGAGGTCGATAATTTTCCAGCCGCAATCATTTTCTCCTGTTTTTCTCTACCAAAAACTTCACAACAGATTTCACTGCGGTGCATTGGTCTCTACCGCCCCCTCTCGTTTCCTTAGGGTAATGAGGCGTGAACTCTCCTGGCATTAGGCTCTCCTAGCATAAATGCTAACTCTCGTGTCAAAGCCGAACGCGACAGATTCAGTGTGGGAGCACTTAGGATTTAAACAGAATGGACATGGTAAACCACTGTGCTAGCCAGTATGTCGCATTTGTGGTTAAACAGTAGCAAGAGCAGGGGTGAAGAAACTGAAACTCATCCCCGCAGGACACGTGCAGCCCGTTGTTTTTTTATCCGGCCCGACAATGATCGGTGTCCGGGTCTCGGGCCGTTAAGTCGCAGTCCGGGCCGGGCGGGACCGGGCACGCCGTATGAAGTTACTCAAATTAGGTACGCATTTAATCTGTGAATATCACTTACGCCACTACGTACGGCCGTCCCACTTACAGGACGGGAAGGTTTTTTTTTTTCTTTCAGAGACGGTTCTCTCAGCTCCCACACGGCTCTTAGTTTATCGTTACTGTGGAATCATATTTTAGCCAACATATCAATGCTTTGTGCGTTGATAAGCCCTTAGATTGTTTTACAGTTGATTTTATACAAAAAGATTTGGATTTTATGTTGTTATTGTTGGCGGTTCTGCTTTCATATTATAATGTTTCTGATTGACACAATCCAGTTCTCACACCGAGTGTTTCCTGCCATCTCAATCTTTCACAAATCTGAATCTAAATCCAAACAAATACTTTTATAGGATTATTTTACATATACATAAACACTTACTGAATATTCTTATACTTTTGATTATCAATAGCAGCTTTTCAAAATATCTACTTTTTACAAAGGGAGAAAATTAATTTTACACAGAATTAATTTCAGATTCAGATTTCTCATGTGGCCCCCTGTGGAAATGTATTGCCCAGCCCTGAGCAAGAGAATGTTTAGCACAACTTGACACACTGCTACTCCTGAGCGCTCCTGCCTTAAGCCACACAAAGTCAAGGTATGCTGACTGTCTTACAATGTCTTCCACTCCCAGGGGTATATGTTCTTTAGAAGTCAAGGTTTATGTATCTTCAAAAGGATGCATTTGCATTATTATGTCATTATCATTACATCAGTTGAAAAGGGACACAACAATATTATTGTTTATCGCAATACTTTCTGGAACAATGTATCATCCAGCTAATTTTTTTATCATTACAGACCTATTTGCACCATCACTTTGCTTTTAGCCTGTAAAGCTATATATTCGTCTCTATCATTACAAGCCTCAGATGACATCCCTATACGGTGGGGGTAATAACAATGTGTAATAATGTTTTGATCCTCTGCTGAATTTTTACGTTTGCTGATTTACAAAAAATTGGACCAAATTTCTAAATAAAGAGTTAGATTCATTTTTATGGAGAGAGACATAATATCAACCCTATCAAACCCAGACGGCTTTTTGGTCTTGCCCAAGGTGGGGGAAAGGCTGGAATGGAAGAAACTAATTCTGAAGACAGGTGTGCTTTAAACACATAACGAGTTCAGATCAGGTGTATCAATTTATAACTTACATGTTTTTTCTTCAATTTTGTTCAATTAATCTCTCTCCATAAAAATTAAACTAAACTAGACACTGTTTTTTTGTAAGTCAGTAAACTTACAACTTCAGCAGCAGGTTAAATATCTGTTCTCACACCTCCTGTTCGCCTCTTTCTCCAACTTGCGCTCTTTCTACTTGAGTCTGTTAATCCTCCACACAATAATTCCACCCAACAGAGCTCCGGCGATAAACACCAGGCCCAGTCCAGCAGAAGGAGCGATGCTGCGGAAGGAGGAGGCAGAAAATCGCTCGATGGAAAATTGTGTCACTGCTGAAATGCTGCTAATCTGTCAGTAGAGAACAGAGAACAAAGATAAACATAAGTAAAGTAAGTAAAGAGACCATACTGTCATATGCAAACACACCACAGCACACAGTGTGAACAGCACGAAAAGTAATCCATTACCTACACAGTACACATTATATAGACTGGTCTTTTTTTTTTGTTAGAAGACAAATGTACAAATTCAGCATGGGAACAAATACTTATTTCCCTCTGAATCTGCAAAATCAGCCTGGTTTTAATACATGATGATACAAAAACCAATCCATGTAAATCAGAATCCAGCAGTTTAGCCCCGCCCATTACTAATGAAGCCATAAGGAATGTTTCAGCCTGGACTGCTTAATTAAAAAGGCACAATACAGGGCAGCTATCCTGAGGTTATTTACATATATTAGACTTAGACACAGCTGTTTAAATGTAAGGCATAAAGAAAGACTGGGAATGACATTTTTGTGTACAGAGCACACAAAAATAAAAATAAAATTCAGAACTTCTAAACCCTGCAATTCAATCATACAGTTTGTGCAGGAGCTAAATAACATAACTGAAAAAGTTATTTTCTATAAAGCACAAGGACATGTAGAACATAGTAAACCAAACCCGGTCCTTGCAGGTCTGCTCTACCATTACTTGTCCTCTGAATCTGTATTTAGGAAACTGGCTGAATAATTGCAGGGTTTCTTACAAACCCCCTCCTGGACACATAGCTACTCCTGAGAGGTACTGCCTTAAGCCACACAAAGTCAAGGTATGCTGTATTACAATGTCTTGCACTCCCAGGGATATGTGATCTTTAGAAGTCAAGTTTTATGGATATTTGAAAGGGTGCATTTGCATTATTATGTCATTATCATAACATCAATAGAAATGGACACAATGACAATATTATTGTTTATCGCAATAATTTCTGGGACAAATTATCGTCCTGCAAAATTTGTTATTGTTACAGGCCTACTCCTTACCTTCCTAACCATCTTTTACAGGTGTTGTCTTCTGTGTCCTTATTGTTGTAGTTAGGTATCAGTGACGGTACTGATCAGGTGTACTGAGCTACAGTACCACATGCTATTGGGGGATGCTGAAATAAATCTTGCTTTACAGGTCCTTGAGACTGTTGTGGATTACTTGAGCACTGTTGTACGTCTCTAAATGCCGTAAATGTAAATTTGAATGGGAAAATGTATATATGATCTTATATAATTTTTTATTATTATAATAATGTGAGCATTTGAGGGTCTTTTAGAGAGTTTTAATTACTAGCTCTGTCTTACCCATCCACCCATGAGGCAAATCCACTGCAGTAGTTTGTTCCTGAAGAACTCCAGGCTTAAAAACAGCATGTCTGATAACACTGAGGGCAGGCAAGCAAGCACCATCTGATAAATAAAGATAGACGAATAAAGATACACACATTTACACTCATACACTATACAATTCGAGAGGATGCGAGTCAAAACCAGCAGGACCTTAGCAGCCAGTCTTCCGATAGAGTGGAACAGAACGATAATTCTTCCCCAGTTTATGTTGTCGTCACTGAAGACACTCTCCGCGAGCTTCATGAAAATGCTCTTATCAGCCACACGTGCGACTCCATCGATCATGCTGTGGAGAGGACAGGAGAGAAAAAGAGGGAGGTCAGTTCTGATCAACTTGAACAAAAGAATGTGTGTGATGAAGTTTTCACTTATGGAGAATATTTTTGTTTAGATCTCTCACAATTAACTCAGTATGCAGTTTACTAGAACTTGGTGAATCTGCAAAGGGTAGAAGGAGAGTGACGCAAATTTTTAATTCTACACCTGGTAACCCTTACAGTAAGTAACCCTGGACACCTCAGATTATAAGCTTTTTTTGCGGCAGTGTCTTTCATGCAGGGTTCACAAGATGGCCGATGTATGTTACTAAAACCTTCCTCTTTGGATGTAAACTGGGCAGTCCTAAGTTTGGGTCAAATAGCATTAGCAGTCCTCTCAACAGTTTCAAGGCTGCTGGGGTTCCACCAAATTCTGGGCCCTATGCACAAGCAGATGCCCATGGGCCCCTCCCCTCACTTGAGGCCCTGGTAAATTAGGGCCCTGGTAATTTAGACCCCACTACGACACCCCTGGGTTCCACCCTCCCTCACAGCTTTAACAACCTGGGTTAAACTCAGATTTCTCTGCGTTCAAGTGAAAACAAATGGTCGAATGCAACTAGCAAGCATAAATGACTATGAATGTTGGCGAAGAACCTACGCTGAAATAAACTTTGGTTGTGGGTGGTGTTGTCAGAGCAATACACAAGTTTTTTTTATAAGTGTAAAGAGTCCATTTGTCACATAGTGTAAACAACGTGAACTTCTTTCTGTTCATTTAACCCACACCCCAATTGAAGCAGGGGGCTGCCTTCAACGAGGGGATCCCATAGAGTAGACTGCATTCGCAGTCCTGGGATTCAAACCCACAACCTTCTGATCACTGGTGCTCCCTAACCACCAGGCAACCAGCTACCCCAGTTTATAAAAACACATAAAATACTACATGATGTGATTTACTCATTATAACGTGGATCTTCATTCAGATGGTCGCCGATCACTTTGATGGTTTCTGCCAGCTGTTTAAACAGCCTCTCATCCTGAGGGTTGGTTAATGGTTTAGGTTTTGGAAGAGGAAGTGAAGAGACATCCTTAGTCACATTCTTCACCTGATCCGTCACCACTCTGAAATAAGAACAAAGACATAGTAAACATAGTAAAAGCAGGACACTAGACCTCAACAAACACAGAGGGCCGCATCAGGGGCCAAAGTTCAAACAATGAAACCAACATTTATTCTTCATCACACTGCACCATCAGACCTCAGGAACTAAATAAGCTGCATCACACGTCAGAACAAGAATCAGAAAACTTAATTGATTCCGGAGGAAATTGCTTATGTAATGATGCAAAGACACAGTGTAGGGCCTGGTACAGAATCAGAGTACCAGTCAGGCACTACCGGGCCGCCCTGTCCAGATCTACACTCCAGAATTTCACACAGTATTTGGATCCCAGGTAGTATATTTAGACCAACCCATAATAATTCATTGTAAATACTGAATCATTAGTGCTTGTTGTTGAATGGTTTATAGTAAATCCTAAATTCTTGCATCCATTTGTTTTTCCATGTGGGTCACCTCTAATCCTATGAGCAAAGATCATTCACCCATTTTCTCTATTACAATTGAAAGATTTGTGTGTCGTTTGGACGCCCTCCCATTGTTATGTAATAATGAAGAAATTTGCAAGGAACTGCCCCTCACCTCTTGAGCCCCACCCACTAGAGTAGTTGAAGATCCGCCATAAGAAGAGCCCTATGGCTACAGGCAAAGGCAAGTCACCATGAAGTGTTGTGTTCATCTAAATCTGGATCCAACTCGGCACCGAACTTATAGGTCTGGATAGCAAACTCAAACAGCCTTTTTAAGTACTATATAGATCCTTTCTCTTTAAGAGTATTTTAGAGTATTATTCAGAGATTGCTTATAGATAACAGTTAAGAATAAACATGGCTAAAAAACATAAGTGTAATTTATACATATTTTTTCCATTGCCATTATGCATTTAAGAGCATTCTGTGCTTGATCCATGGCCCTCCAGAATCAGTGTCTTTAATTCTTAACATGTTTAGATGTAAGGCATCAGTTCAGAGTTAAACTGTATGAATGCGATTTTTATCCTCCAACTTTAAGTTCAAAAGGCTTCGGCTTTATTGCCACCTCTGGTGGACATGGAGCCTGTCCTGGATGTGCTGAATGTGTTTTGTTTTGAGTAATGGTTTCACCCTGGTCCTGCCCCCTGGTCAGTTTTCTCACCTGTCAATTTCTAACACCGTTTTTCCCTGTTCATCTTTATTGTTTTGCATCAATAAAGTCCTTTCTTCACAATGATATTGATTGCTAACTTTCATATTGCTTATGATCTGAGCTTTTTCTTTTTTTTTTATCAACCATAAATGCCAAGAAAACATTTTATAGTACAGAATCACATGATATTCAATCTGATCTCAATTTTTCCGGAAAACACGAAGGATGTTTTTTTCTAAAGGTACGTTAAGTAGAATAAAATACAAAGTCATGATGTTATGAAAGTAATTAATAAAATATAGCTATTGCTCTTGGACCAGAGGAAAGGGTTGACGAAGCAAGTCTGCTCACGTCACAAGAAATGACTCATATATAAATATAGTACCAGTGTGGAACTTCACTTCCTCATACCTAGAGAGCTCACACACTGGTTGTATTTTCATCGCTAACAATCCACAGATTCATACTAGTTGCTGATTTGTTTATAGTACTTACTGAATAATCCATGCTAGTTGCTGAATAATTTACAGTAGATTCAAAATAATGAATAGTAGATACTGAATCATTTTTAGTAGTATCTGAATACGTCTGGTGTTAAAGCAACGACTTTCACACGCTCTACTTGTTGACTCATTTATGATTCGATGATTTTGTAACACTGGACAAACCCTGGAGTATCTGAGCAGCCCTGAGTACAGTTTACTAAAAAAATAATTACATCCACAGAGAGTGTGTTTGCTCAAAACATCCACAATGCTCTGATCAGTAAAGGCAGTTCTGTAACTCCGAGGAACTCCAGCTCGCCTGTGTGTGTGTATATGCATTTGTGTGTATGTATGATTGTGCGTGTGTATGTGTATATGCGTGTGTATATGTATGCGTACATGTGTGTGTCTGTGTGTATATGTATGCGTGTACGTATGTGAAAGTGAAACGTGAAAGTGAAATGGTCTATTCTGTCATATATGAACACACCACATCACAAAGTGTGAACATGTGTATGTGTGTGCATATGTATGTATAAATGTGTGTATGTATGTATGTGTGTATATATGACTGCTTGTGTGTGTGTGTGTGCGTGTTTATGTATGAGTGTGAATGTGCAGGTATGTGTGTTTTTGCATTTGTTTGTGTGATTGTCTGTCTGTGTGTGTTTACTTTCACTTTCGATTGGTCATGAAGACTTAGCTCATTATTGTCTACCCATGTTCACACGTTTCTTCTCTTCAAGCACTGCCATCACTATACTAGTCCAAAACTGCACTGCCATTCCTATATATATCATGTCTGATATTGATCATATGAAGAAGCTCTGATATGATTCCACCTGATAAATCTTTAGAGCTGGTTTAATCTCACCTGCACAGAATGGGCTTCACGATTAAACTGATGTAGATCAATAGGAAACACGGAGAACAACAACAGTGAAGTAACGAGATGAAAACCTACCTCATAAGAAGAGCTTCTCCTATCTGGTCATCTGTGTGAGAGAGAGAGAGAGATCATCTAAGACCTGTGTTGCTGTCAGAGCTCTCCAATTGAACATCAGAAATATACTCACCAGAAGTCCCTTCACATGCCATGTCTCACAAGAGTGATTGGTCTCCTGTCGAGGTTCTTCTGAGATGGATTTCCTTCTCTCTCTCATACACTCTCTCTCCCCCTCTCTCTCTCTGTCTGGTCTGTGTGTGAGTGACTTGGAGAGAAAACTTAATGAACTTCTCGGAACTCACGGCACGGCAGCGCACGCGCAGTTCACATGAAACTGAACTGCGCATGCTCCCGGGTGTTACGCTGTGGCGCTACTAAATTGGCAAAAGTATAGGGACACCTGACCATTACTCAAAAACGAACATTGCATTGAAACACACAGACTTCAATATGGAGTCTTTCCCCCTTTACTGCTGTACCAGCTTCCACTTGTCTTTCCACAAGATGCTTTTCTGTGTTTCTGTGGGATTTTGTTTACATTTGTTATGTACAACAATTATGAAATCAGGCATTGATGTTGAATTTAAATGAGAATGTCTGGCTCACAATCTCCGTTCCAGTTCATCCCAAATCAGTCCGTTTGAGCATGTTAGTAGCACACATCCTTGTCAAAATGACACATTTCCTAGTTAAAATGTTTTTTTAGAAACCCTCAACCACATTCTTGCTAGTACACACTGATGTAGCATTAGTTAAAATAACATTTGAGAGATCTTTAATTGGAGTAGGCCTAATGTTTGGCAACAACGCTATTACGTTTAGTAACAAACACATTTTGAATATCTAAAGGTGACGCCTCTTTAAAAGAAAAAGTGAATTATAACTAGTAACAACTGTATTAAAGATATCTGAAACGAAATATTTTCCTAGTGAGATATGTATTTCTGGAATGTTCATTTTGAATGAGAAGAATTCAATTATGGATACCAGACATAAATATCCAGTCTAACTATTAACAGCTTGCCATATACTCCTCCTCAAAGACATTCACTAACATGACAATTAACTGGCGAGGTGAACAAGGTGTTTCTGAGCAGGGAAATCACCAAAACCTGCTGCACCTCTCCAGGACTGGAGTTCGACACCTCTGCTGTAGCTGTAGATTCAGAAAGTGCAGTAGACGCTGTAAATCTGTAGGTGGCAGTAATGTGATTTCAGCCTGAGCTCGCAGCCCTGGAAGGAGAAGAGGAAGTCAGACAGGAGGAGTTTTCGAGAATGACAGGAGGAGTGAGTTCAGAGTTCAGGCTCTGATTTCATGCGCTGGTGCTTCATCTGTCATTTGGCAGAATAATCTGAAGCTGCGATTTTATCCTCTTCGTTTAACGAGCCCGGGCCCTCCAGCTTGGCGTGCTGATCCGGTTCTGCTGCAGACAGTCCTGTGTGGAGGTTCTTCTAGAGGTTCTTATGGCAGGCAGCACCTGGACAGTGCAGAACATTTTTGAGAGCATGGAGTTCGGAGTGTCCCCTCCCAGCTCTGCGGCTGCTGCTCGGGTAAATAGACTCAAATTTTACATCTTTAGGGACTTTACGGCTGCACATTATGGCGATTAATGACCTGTACTAGGCTTTTAATTAAGTACTGTAACTCACGAGACAAGCATGTGAGACCCACTTCAGACGATTAGTCTTTTTCCCACCCGTTTTCCGACATGTCCCGCCCTTCCTGCGCCAGGATTGTCTAGCCGCGCCTTACACCCTGTACACAGATAGGCTGTTGTTCCCTATTGGCTGACAGTTAGCCAATCAGGACAAGTGCCGCATGAGGTGGGGCTAGTAGCGGTCGCAGACTGGAGAAATACGGGTGGGTTTTTTGAAAAACTGTTTTAATGTAGCGAGACGGGAATGACTGTACGAGGGTGTAAAGTTCAGACCAGTTTAGTGAAGATTCTCCCGAACGCCTGTATTGCTTTACAGACTAATAATAAACACAACCTGTCCTAAATGTGATTTTCTCATAGAAATTTGATGGTGCTATGATATCAGAGTCAGAAAACTGCACTGATCCCAAAGAAAGGCCTTGCAATAAGGCTCGTGGTTAGAGAGAACACAGCTTACTAAGTAAAAAAAAGTCTTAATATCACTGAAACACAAAGAGAGGACATCAAATCTTTGACTTAAATGTAAAATTTGTATAGAAATTATATCGAATGCTTTCTATTTATATAGTTCAGCACTTTTTATTTATAATTCATTTAGTGTAACGCGGTTTAACAAAACATACAATAGAGTATACCTAACAGAGGTCACAATTTATTTATTTGTTTCTTTTTTATAAGCAGTAAACGTGGATAAAAATGTGCGGCAGTGTGTTCTCTGCGCTTTTTCTCACCCCAAAATCAGTAACGTGTTATCTGAAAAGAGAGTTTAAGAGCCATGAATGTGTGCACTCACAGAAAAAAAACTATGCAGGAATTATATTAAATTAATTCATTCATTCATGTGGCAGATTCTTCTCTCTCTCTCTCTCTCTCACTCACTCTCTCTCTTGCTCTGTCTCTCTCACTATTTTTCTCCCTCTCTCACTCTGTCTCTCTTTCTCAGTCTCTCTCTCTCTCTCTCTCTCTCCCTCTCTCTCTCTCTCTCTTGCTCTGTCAGGGGTGGAACTTTGGGGTGGCCGGTGAATCCTGGCCACCCTATTGGCCACCCCAATCATAGCATTATAGTTGTCCGTATTTTTTCCTGCACTGCAACATTTCTACCTGGGCACTTCTGCTGCACACATTTATTCCAAATATTGTTGTGGTGTGTGGATTATGAACCTTAAATAAACCGTCCAGCCCAGTAATTTTGGACAGGTGCGGAATCCTATTAGTCCCTCTAACTAATAACTGTAAGACTGTTCGTGTAACTAATGACTGTAAGACTGTCTCTGTAACTAATGACTTTAAGACTGTCTCTGTAACTAATGACTTTAAGACTG
>JBBKCR010000027.1:4633505-4646598 GCA_037577295.1 Ladigesia roloffi | reverse complement strand
ACAAATGTGGGTTAAATGGCAACAGACACATACATATTTTTATTTTATTTGCACATTTTATTTACATTTTTGTGTGTGTACATCTAACTTCTAACATGTTTGGTTGGCAAAATAAGTGTCTTAAATTCACATTTTACAAATGTTATCAATTTTTTTTATCAATTTTACAAATGTGGGTTAAATGGCAACAGACACATACATATTTTTATTTTATTTGCACATTTTATTTACATTTTTGTGTGTATACGTCTAACTTCTAACATGTTTAGTTAGCAAAATAAGTGTCTTAAATTCACATTAGAGTGTTTTCTATGTCTGGAATGGATGTACAGTATTCTTGAGTCTATGAGGTAACAGTAATATAATCAGATAACCTTGTTGGAATTGTGAAATAGGCTTGATTGAAATTTTAGATTTTGTCTATTCTACTATTTTGACTGTGTTAAATAGAATTGCATTAATATAAAAGACTAAAATACAACTTTCATTGACTAAAGCTAGACGAAAATACTCGTGGATCATTCTGACTAAAATAAGACTAAAATGCTCAGACCTTTAGTCGACAAAAACTTGATTTGACTAAAAAGAGTCTGGACGTGACTAAGACTTATAAAAACATAAAATGACAACTTGACGCAAAGACTCAACATCTAAGCCTCCTTGTATTTTTGTATAGTCCTTGTTTTAGGTGGTCATATCCAATTTCCTTTTTATATATTACAATGAAATGCATGCAGATTAGTTTTAATAATCGGTGTAAAAAGTGCAGACAAACTAGTTATCTAATGGGATAGCCTGCTAGAAGTGTGTGCTGCAGAATAATTCAAACTTAACAATGTAACAGGTTAATATAAAAGACTATAAAATATTTAACTAATGTACACTACACACAAGATCTAAAACATTAAAACAAATTGCTAGAAATTATATTTTGTGGCTAAAACCGAGGTAAAGTCAAGCTTGGCTGTTGCCATATCTTCCTCAAGTAAAATACCCACTCAAACATCCACATGATGAAAGAAAATGTGATTAGACCACACAAACATTCTGATCAGTTTACGGCTTTGCCACCCAATACCCAGCAAGCTGCAAAACAGTGTGATACTGGATATAGGAAAAAAAAATGCTTCATTGATCCACATGCCTAAGAACATGGTATGTTTTTTGTGGTCAGTGAATATTTAATGCATCCTCTGCTGCATGCTCCTAGTAACCGGAGAACTTCAAGAAGAGCAAATGCTGAGCAAATGCTGAGTCACAATGTCTTCAGGCCATGAGAGTTTCCACTGTGTAGGTGGGTATGACCTACACAATTGACGTAAATATTGTTGCAGACCAGGTATGTCCCTTGGGGGCGGAGGTGTACCCTTATGGCAGTGGCCTCTTTCAGCAGGATAATCAAACACTGAGCAAGACATTTCAAAGCAAACTGCTCCATGGAGACTGCCCTCTGTAGTTTGGGAATGGACATTGCTTTGGATAAAAGCATCTGGTAAATACCGTAAAACCCCATATGGTGCACCAGAACACACCATCACCGACAGGCCTCACACTCCCAATAGATCTAACACCCCACATCACTGCTTATGGCTGCCCAGTGAGGACAGGCCAATAGAGTGCCGAGAAGCAAGGCCGAGGTTAACCAGAACACTGGGCCCGGGGCGGAGCATACATCAGCGGAGTGACCCTGGATACACAGGTGAGCAAACAAGGACCAGGTGAAACTAATCAAAGTTGTACAAAAACCAATAGTAGGATTTAGGAAGGGTAACAAAATAAAAGTTCCATGAAACTGAGGAAAACGTGGCAGGACGTTACAGCACACCCCCTCCAATTCATCACAACAAGGATGCAAATTGTAAAAAGGCCAAGGAGCTAGAGGGGGGATGAACACACCAGTGACCAAGAATACAGGTAAAATGCACAAACAGGAAGTCAATGGTATAAGTAGTGACAAAATAGACTAGTGTGTGACAACAAAATAGACAGAAACTATTTATTGGAAAGTAAAACCGGAGCAAAATGGTAGAAAAGATGAACAGAAACATTGCTTATGTACAGAAAACAACAGATTATTACTTATATACAGAGTATTGCTTGTTAGCCCAGAGGGTGTAACAGGACAGACAGAAGCACAGCAAAGATGTAGGTCTAGCAAGTTAAACAAGATGGAAGGTACAAAGTCGTGACTGACGGTTTAAGGAATTACACACAGGGGATGGGGCCTGAACAGTGGCAATCAGGAGATGAAACAGAATACTAGGTGCGGTAATTGTAGAATGACTATGGGACACAAGGGTAAGGTGTTGAAAGGGTGGATTAGACATGGAGGGAAATCAAGGGGGTAAAACAAGTCCAGGGAGTGGCTGGAAAGTGTGCGGGAAATGACTGGGAGGTAATAGGAGAGAATGATAGAAACATGTGAAAGGATATTAGACAGGCCAGAGCACCATATGAAATGGGGGAATTGGAAAAACTGAGGAGTTTGAGGTTGGGGACAAACCGATAGACGTGGAAGGAAAAACTGAAAGGAAAACCTGAAAGGGCCTGAAGTGTGACACAAAATCAAACAGCGTGACAAGGGGAAGACAGAAGAAAGCACAACAGGAATACCATTTTCACCTGATAACCATTTAAATTGTAGTTTTTGGTCAGTCAAAACAAGGAAGGCCATTGGTTGTTAAATAAAGTGTAATGCTTTCACCTCAAATTTAGAAGATTAGGGTAAGTAAAGTGTAATAAAGAGTCTCGGGAAGCTGAGGCAATACAATAGGTGACGATTAACCGGGTAACAAAAGTCAACACTGAGGAACCCAGAGTCACCCTAGTGGGATATAGGTTAACATGACAAAGGATCTGGTGACAGAAACAGAGACCAATATGCTTCAAGGCAAACTGAGACATTAAAGAAGTTCTATCCAAACTTCTTACAGAAAGAAACCCTTTGCCTGAGGTTCTGGTCAGGTTGACTGATTGCTGATTGTTGCCATTTCTTTAACGCTTAAAGAAGCAGATCATAATCAAGTTTGTTTGACAGTAAACTTCCCAGATTAGCAAGCTGCTGGGACCCTGCCTCTGCCAAATAACGCTTCTCCCCCTGCATGTTTTTGGTCTGGTTTGTTTACTTTAAACCAAGATGACATCATGTATCTGTTCTTCTTTGTTTACTAACTAATACATACCCAAACACCTTCCCATCATGTCTTTTCATGCATCTTGGCAAATGACTGAAATACATTATTGTGGCTTTGTGTTATTTCAGTATAATAAGTAAACTATGGATTCCTATCATGTGGGGTGAGCGTAATGTTCAGAAGAGACACCTGTGTGGTTAGAATGTCCCTGGATGTACATCTAGTAGAAATGTGGATAAGTAGATAGACTGATTGTTTTTCAATTTTGGCCCAAACACACTTGGCTCTAATATTCAGAAGTATACATTGAGCCAATAATGCATCTGAGATCCTTTTTTCCATTTCTCTCACTATTTCTCTCACTGCTCCATGTTTGTTTCCAGCTCTGGTCCTTGAGTTTTCCATTTCCCAAAACTCCCCTGATCCAGCTAATTAGCAAGGCCCTCCTGGGCTGAACAGGTGAGTCGGAGCAGAAGAAAACACTAACTGTGGTGGTGAAACACTGATGATCACTGTGTACTGGTGTATATGTTTTTAACCTTAGAGTCCATAGAAAGGCTGGAAATAAATACAAAATGCATTTATAAATATTTCATTTTTATGTAAATAAAAAGGTGGACCACAGTCCAGGGCAGTGATCATCCTTTGTGCTGCATTTATATTTCATCTTTTAAGATGACAGAGTTTAAATGAGCTTTGTCACTGTTCATCATAAGTAGATACTTCACCTGATATGGGGCTCTCACGCCTATTCACGCTGTCAGTTAGTTTCTCGCAGCCGATTGGCTGCTGCAGCCCTGTATCTTTCTCCACTGTGACAATAAATACTCCTGTCTCACACCTTCGTGAAGGTCCACAAGAAGTTCTTGCTTCACCGGTGGTTGGTCGGGTCTACTTTCTCCATCCAACACTCCATCTAAAATAGAGTTTATTTTTCTATTTTGGTTTTGATAAGAAAAAGTAGAAACTCAGACGAAAATGGAGACTTCTCAGATCCGTCAGAACTACCATTATGACTGTGAAGCTGCAATCAACAGGATGGTGAACATGGAGTTTTACGCCTCCTACACCTACACCTCCATGGTGAGATATATTTGACTTAGAGTCATTATGTTAGCCGTAATAAAATAATGTGTAAAAAACAAACATGATGGAACAAATTGGTTTTAAAAACTCCAGGTTTTTCTCACCTGTGTTGTTATTATCTCCTCCAACAGGCCTTCTACTTCTCCAGGGACGATGTAGCCCTTGAGGGTTTCGCCCATTTCTTCAAGGAGAACAGCCATGAGGAGCGCGAGCATGCAGAGAAGCTGCTCTCCTTCCAGAACAAGAGAGGAGGACGCGTTTTCCTCCAGGACATCACGGTAGGACACCAGGACAGTCCCGAGAGAGGGAGAAGAAGGGCCATGAATATATATTTACAACATATTTTGTTCATGCATCTACCTAACCATCCAGTCCCCCCATATCTCTTATGTGTACTCATTTTTGTAACCTCTAATGATGTTGGTTTGTTAATATTTTAACGTGGCTTGTTGATTTCTAGCACTGTGTACTGCAGTACAGTAATGTCGTTGGAGTACACTGTGAAATGATATAAGGAGGACCTGGCAAACTATAAACCAGTGCTTCCCCAATATAATCCACCAGATCATCCAAGAAACAGCACAACTGATCATTAGCTGTCGCCATCTTCTTCCTTCACTCTGACTTCCACATTGAATAGTCCTACTATAGAGTCGTGTAAATGTTCAGGTTCAAGCATCAGAACTGAGTTGTTTTTCCCCTCAGAAACCTGAGCGTGACGAGTGGGGCAGTGGACTGGAGGCCATGCAGTGTGCTCTGCAGCTGGAGAAGAAGGTGAACCAGGCTCTGCTGGACCTACACAAGATCTCTTCTGAGAAAGGAGACCCTCATGTGAGTCATAGTTTACAACCAGTATTTGAATTTTGCTGAATGTTGCAGGTTAATGATGAATGCCTAATTGTGTAATGGCCATTTCCTATAACTCTGGACTAATGATTCCTGTTTTTACAAAGGAAACATTTTTATGTATAGATTTAAAATGGCAAGAGTGAATAATCGGATTCTTGCTCTGTCTAATAGACTTTGGCTAATTTGGCTGGAAATTATGGGGCACCGCATGTAAAAAAAAGTAGGGGTGTCATTATTTTAATTATTAAATTATTTAACACAATGTTCACACAATTTTCACACATTTAGAGCTAAATGTGTTTAAAAAACAGTGTTATGTTTTGTTATATTTTCTTGCTGCTTAAATTATGAATGTATATGTAAAATCTAAATATAAATGTTAAATCAAAATCTAAATTTGAAATGTTCAATTTAAATGTTGAATCTAAATGTAAATGTTGAATCTAAATCTTAATTTTAAATGTTGCTTTTCCAAACAGCATGAGATATGCTAACTGGCCATGCCACTTGATCACAATTGGCGGTTACTTAACAGGAGGCTGGACTGCGATATCCCCTCACCAGCATGAAAGACTTGCCTTTAATGATCTCAAATCTCTCTAAATGTTTGATATAAAATATATATCTCACACTGTAAATGTGAAATTTCACAGTTATTATAGCCTCGGCGATCCGGGGCCTCAGCGATTATTAAATTGTACACCTCATCTGGGTGCTTTGTGTGTTTTTTCGAGGTGAAATCTTTGCCATTGACCAAATTAATGTGAAGCCTTTAGAATTAGACAAAAATAGGAATTATGTACCTCTTTTCCCCTTTGGCCTTTAACAGCTTATCAAACATCTTGATACATATAACATTTTAAAATTTGCACCTCAAAGAACTACCAAGTTATGTTCTGGCCCAATTGAATGATTATGTTCTGTCCAACAGCTGTGTGACTTCCTGGAGTCTCACTATCTGGACAAACAGGTGGAGGCCATCAAGAAGCTCGGTGACCACATCACCAACCTTACCAAGATGGACGCTGGGAACAACAAGGTTGCCGAGTACCTGTTCGACAAGCACACCCTGGGGAGCTAAATCAGGCTCCAGGTTTCACCTGCTGTTGAAGATCTTCAGTAGCTTCATGCTTTAGTGTGCCCTCTCTGTCCTGTCAGGAAGATCATTATGGTGGTGGAGGATAACTGCATGTTCACACTAAACTGTAACTGAATCTGACGAATAAATATTCTGTGCTGGGAACTGATGTGTGGATGTGTTGCTGCAGGAAAAGGATTTGTCACTTTTTAGTGACTGGATTACACCGTATCAGCATAATTCAAAAAATGTCTTTCCTCAAACTGGGAGATAAAAATCAATATTGTGTTACAATTTGAAGCATGTGCGTTAGCTATATATATTGCGGTATATTATTTTATTCTGTATATACATATGTCAAAATGACTGAACATACTCACATACCAGATACACTGCAGCAGAATTAACACACTTAAAAAAGTATAAAATGCCATTTTAAAACATTTATTGTGCAAAACTTATGAATAAAAATTAGTAATAATTTTAGTAGTAATTTCTACAATGTGTAAAGTTGTCATTCACTTTGGCATTTTAGTTTGGCTAAAATGTTTGCGGGTTCGTCTGACGCTGTTAAACTCTGCAGCCCGATATGTAGTTTCGTGTATTTGTCTGTGGGAACAGTAATTATTCTCTCTAGATTGTTTGCATGTCGGCCGTCTTGTTTGGTAGTTCTAAACCGAAAGCATTGTAGTTCTATATTGAAAAGGTTTTGTTCTTTGTAAATTTACAGTTGACATTATTGTTTTAAAAATCCTCCTGTTGTGGCGCCAAAGGCAGGAGAGGGTTCCGGCAGAAATTTCACTCACCTGGAGACACGAACGTAGAAAAAACGCCCAATTGCACGATGCATTACTGTTGGCCGGCATACTTGGCAGATTATATTTTTTGCTCAATATTGGACCACCCAATACAATTTCTTATACGGTTTCCACCGCCCACCCCACCTCAAACCTAAAAATATTGTAATCCATTTACAGTAATGAAGGTCCAGTGCAGCACCACCTTGCATGCCTTTGCTTTGGACCAAGTCCATTTTAACTTTTTGAACAGATTAGGTAAGTACATTGTTTCTACGTGGCACTTTAAGATTTGTCCTACATGGGAAGTGTGGAATAAATGAAATATTACTATTATTAAGACAGTACGTTATCTGCATCATTGTTATTTAAGAGAAATTCCACTGTTGAAACTTTATCATTTATGGTTAATATATAAATAAAGTGAGAAACACTTAAGTGGTGAATGGAACTAAATGTCTGAAGAGTTTAATGTCCCTAAAAGACAACAGACACTAAAAGTGCTCGACTTTCTCCACTGCTGTAATCGACACTCTCCTCTTGCAATGAGACCAGATGGATGGTAAAACAGTGTTGTACCAAATCACATTGAAAAAGAACTAATTCAAAATACAGTTCATTCAAATAAAAATGAACTAGTTCACATTCATAGTTCATTATTACAAAAAATTGAACGAAGTTCACAGCTGAAAAATTCACGTTTGTAATTTTCAATACAAAATTTGTTTATCTGAACCTCCTTCAATCTTCACCTTCTATCTGTCGTATGACTGAACATAACCTAAGTTACATTGAAAACAATTTTGAGGTTGAGAATATATCTTCCCATTTAAGCAATCCATCATGTTATGGTGAAAGTGGAAAAAATGAGGTGCAGGTATACTGTTTATGGAATTTTTATTCAGAAATGTTTTTTAATTTTTTCAAAGTGCTCAGAAAATAATATAACTAAATGTTAACTAACAGCCATTGCCTTTTCTTAAACCTATTGAAAATCCTTTGTAGTGAATCAGAGGAGCTGACTCCCATTGATTGAGAGATGCTTTCCAATTTTTTCTCAACATAAAACGCATTCTTATGTACCAGGTTTGGCTAAAATATGAGGCGACAGATGATAATAAACTGAGAGCTGATTGGGAGCCAAAAGAACTGGCTCTTCTTTGGGAGCCGTGCCACAAGAGCCGGCCCTCTGAAAATAGCGAACTGCGTTCAGTCTCATGAGAGTATACTTCTCTCATGGTTCTGTTCATAATTTGTCAACAGACTCAGAGTTCAGTTCAGATTTGACTAAATATAGAAACATATTCAATGAACAACATTCATTAAATGCGTTCATGCACAACACTGGTAAAACACTACTAGACGTTTGTTAAAGATATTTTATTGCCATTTTGTTTAAGAGTGAACGAGAGATTTGTTTTCTTTTAATTGTTCAAGTTCTGTAAACGCTGCATAATTTCTCTTATTTCGATATTTTGTCATTTCCTTTAAAACCATGCTTTAAAGAACAGTATATTTTTATGAGGAAATATTTTCAGCAGTTCTTAAAAAAAAAGGCAAAGCTGTTCAGTTCAATACCTCCAGCTATAAAAGATATAACCTGAGAAACTGAACATTTTTGCTTTTACTTTTCTCTTACTTTTTTCCAGAGCTCTATAAAATGTACAGCTGTGTCTTGCACTCTACTTCAGTCTTTAAAAAATGTAGACACTTTATGACCCAGATTATTGTTCTAAATGACTGCACTGTATGTTGTCCTGTGATATTGTACTGTTTGCTTTTGTTGCACTTTACATTTCTGCACTCTGTGTAGTCTTGTCATGCACTTGAGTGGTTTTTGTTGTGGTGTTGCCCTGGAGGACCGGTGTTGTATAAGCGGGACATAGTACCGGTCATACTGTAACTCTACCTCTTGCACATTCAGTGTACATGTCAATCTCACCCTGTTAAACATACGACATCCTGAAATTTCTACCTCTTTAAATATTCTAGCTTGTCTCCAACAATTTTTAAAAACTCTATGTCTAGTTTAAAATCATATTGCACATTGTCTAATTTAAAATGTATATTGTTTAATGTTTATTCTTTTAGTACTCTCAGTTATTTATTGTCTATCTCATGTGCATATTTATTCTTAATTCTCTGTCCTGTTGTTACTGTTTGCACTGAAAAAACCTGGAGCCACGTCGTCTCGTCTCTCTATGTACCTGCACAGTGTATAGAAGAGATGACAAAAAAGTTGACTTTGACTTTGACTTTTGTGTTTCTCTGTGTACTGTGTGTAGATTGATTGAAATGACAAAAAATACCGAACTGACTTCAAATGATCAAGACCCCATTTTCATGTACCTCCACTCATCTATATAAAATATAGTTGAGTTTTTGTCAGTTCGATCTACGGCTCAATCTGTATTATTGGGGTTTAGGAAATAGAAGCACAATAAAGTAGTTGAATTTACTTATTAGAAGTAGTGAATATATATGGGAAGGAACAAGGCTGCCTAGAAAGGTCCCTGCATACGAAAATGCAAAACCTATCCTTCAGCTATATTTATTTGTGATTTTTTTTATTATATGAGAGTTTATGTGTATATGTACTATTAATACACCATAATTTAGGAAAGCCTTCATATGAATTAAGGAGCCATTCGTTTGTGAAACTTACCCCTTAGTTTTACCTTTAAATTTGATTTTAGGCTTGAATATGAAATCCCTTAATCCTAAATTTAAGGCAGTAATTCAGGAGGTTCTATTATTTTAGGGGCAAAATTTAAACAGTAAGGGAAACATGCACTTTTTCCCTTAATTTGCCTGCTTTCAAAATACAGGTCAAAATAGTGTTCATAGTATCTGATAGGACTGAAACATTGGACATGGACATGATACAGATCTGAGAAAAGGCTGTCTCAGAGTGTGTCAGCACAGTTTCTGATGGAGAGAGTTTCTCTATGTAGGTTTAACATGAAACATGTAATCACAGTATTTATCGTCTAAAGATGTGACCGGCAGGTTCACCTTGTGTTTAGTAAAAATAAAAACAGTTACCATTATTAAATTAATGTATTAATATGCATTATTAACCCACACTGAGCTGCACATGCTGAATCATGCTTTAAGTAGAGATCTCAGTTGTACTCGGAAAATCCAACTGCTGATGTAAGAAGATGAACAGATTACACTGAAGAAAGAGTCTGTTGCGAATCATAAATATGCAGGTCTTCTGGTAGTAATTTGAATTAGGTAACTTGTCAGATGATTACAAACTAATGAATAAAAATATAACAAAGAGAAAATAATTTAATGAATAATATTGCATGAAAGGGGTGCAAAATAAAAGAATTTGTCTATGTAATAAATGTGATGTAAGGACACGAACAGATTACAGATAGGAAAGTGCCTGTGCTGAAGTATAAATCTGAAGGTCTTTTGGGAGCCATTCTAATAAATTGATTTGAACCATTATTTCTTACAATAATTAAATCACACTGACAATTAAAAAGATTAATCCATTTGGGGAACACCCCACAATGTCTGCTGCTTTACCCCTCTTCTGACTCTGACCTCTACATTTCGTTTGAGGCATTTTTCAGTTTCTCTTATTGATCTATATTTATAAAAGTCCCCAACTCTGGTCCTGGAGTTTTCCATTCTTTCAAAACTCCTGATTCAGCTAATGATCAAGGATCTGCTGAGTGGAGGGGATGTGTTGGAGCAGAGAAAACACCAAACAGTAGAGAGCAGTAGAACCTCCAGGACCAAGCTGAACCACTGCTCAACACCAATTATTCTAAACCTGGATTATTTTATTTAAATCTGTTTTTTTGTCTATGGGTCCTCACAAATGTTGGGAAACTAATGCAGTGCATTTCTGAACATTGCTTCCATAAGCAGAAGGTCAGTGATCGACCTCTACTTTGTGTCTACGTTTCATCTTCTAAGGTTACAGACCTGAAAAGAGCTGCGTCACTGTTCGTCATCAGAAGAAACGTCACCACTTCTGAGACACTTACTCTGCATTACTGGTTTTCTTGGGACTGGCTGCTCCTCCTTCTGCCCAGTCATGCTGTCGTTAGGTTCTCGCAGCTGATTGGCTGCTGCAGCCCTGTATCTTTCTCCACTGTGACAATAAATACTCAGAGCAAAGCTTCCTGTCTCACACCTTCGGGAAGATTCACAAGAAGTTCTTGCTTCAACAGTGATTGGACGGGACTTCTTTCTCCATCCCACGTTCTTTATAAAACAGAGTTTATTTTTCTACTTTGGTTTTGATAAGAAAAAGGAGAAACTCAGCCGACATGCAGACGTCTCAGATCCGTCAGAACTACCACCGCGACTGCGAGGCCGCCATCAACAGGATGGTGAACATGGAGTTTTTCGCCTCCTACACCTACACCTCCATGGTGAGTTATCTCACTTAGTTTTGCAACATTGGTTTAAAAGCCCTTTATAATAGTCTTACCAGTGGTGTTTTATTCTTCCAACAGGCCTTCTACTTCTCCAGGGATGATGTAGCCCTTGACGGTTTCGCCGATTTCTTCAAGGAGAACAGCCATGAGGAGCGCGAGCATGCAGAGAAGCTGCTCTCCTTCCAGAACAAGAGAGGAGGACGCGTCTTCCTCCAGGACATCAAGGTACACTGTGAAGGCTGAAACCGCATGTCATGGCTTACTTGTCTGAATCTGAGTTCTCATATTTTCTGTTTGTGTCCAGAAATCTAAATCTAACTTTTTGTTCATCTTCAGAAACCTGAGCGTGACGAGTGGGGCAGTGGATTGGAGGCCATGCAGTGTGCTCTGCAGCTGGAGAAGAATGTGAACCAGGCTCTGCTGGACCTGCACAAGATCTCTTCTGAGAATGGAGACCCTCATGTGAGTGTTTAGGTTATACTAGATGTCTGTTAATATTGTACTCACACCGCACCAAGTCTGTAAACGCTCTCTTTCTACTCACAGTGACTGCTGTGATAAACCAAAACATTTGGTTCTCCACAACAGCCATAAAAATATAGAGACTGTCCCAGACACTGAGCCACTTTTTAACATCTCTTTTGACATTTTAGATGAGTACTTCTTTATTTTGTTTTTCCGAACAGCTGTGTGACTTCCTGGAGTCTCACTACCTGCACGAGCAGGTGGAGGCCATCAAGAAGCTCGGTGACCACATCACCAACCTCACCAAAATGGACGCTGGGAACAACAAGATGGCCGAGTACCTGTTCGACAAGCACACCCTGGGGAGCAAGAGCTAAATCTGTCCTGAGGCTTCACACAAGGCCTACAATGTCCATCAGTTTCAAATTCTAATTAGAAATGTCTGTAATGGCCATGCCAAGTTGTGCTAAAGCTCTTGAGTTAAAAGATTATGATCAGTTCCATGTTTGACTGTTAATGTTTAAGTGTCGCTTCTCTGAATGCGTGCACTAAACTTTAAACCTGACTTGAATCAGATGAATAAACATTTTTGAGCTGAACATGTGACTGGAGTGTTTATATACCACACATTGCACTCAGAGGGTACATTGTTGCATCAGCAATTAAAATGTGCTTTAATGAGCCCTCAGTCCTGGCATGTCATCCAAAACCGAAACAAATCTTGATCAGTTTTTTACCACTTTCTCCTTTGTTTGCATTTATTCTAAAGTTACGATTTATAGCAGAAAGATACCATCACACACTGAGAAAAATCACTTTAAACAATTTTCATGGAGGTCTAAGACTTTTGCACAGTACTGTACTGCTGTTCATAAGATAATTCGTTAAGTATTAGGTTCAAGGGTCAATTACAAAACAGGATAATTTTTTTTTTATATGAAAAAGATTTTCTGTGCATTTTTGTATACAGTAAATAATCTTCTTTGATTTTTAAAATTTCGATGTAGCTTTAATGAAGTTAGAAATTACTAGGGATGCACTTAAAGGGTTTTTTTGGGCCAAAACCAAAAACCAAAAATAAGGAAACACACTGGCCGAAAACCGAAACTTAAAACTAAAATAAATTTAATTATTTTTTTTATTAACCTGTACAAAATTTTTTTAGCATTAAAGCAATAGTTCACCAAAAAATGAAAATTTGTTGTTTATTTGCTTACCCCCAGGGCATCCAAGTCGAAGGTGACTTTGTTTCCTCAGCAGAACACAAACGCAGATTAT
>JBBKCR010000027.1:4607493-4621697 GCA_037577295.1 Ladigesia roloffi | reverse complement strand
TCAAATTTTATTTATATTTCTATGTTGAATCCATAGTTAGTTAACAACACCATTTCAACCATTTGGTATTCAATGTTTTTTCATAAACTGACATAATTTCAACCACATTTAAGCGTTTAAGGTCGGTCAAACGCCAGCTGGGAAGCTTCTCATCTGAAGAACTGGAAATTTTGCTGGATGAAGAGAATGTCAAATAAGACAACACTCTTCGCCAGCTTTAGAAACAATATCCATAACAACACTAAATAAGATATATGGAGTGACACAGCCAAAAAGAAGTCTTCCTCCGGTTCAGGTGCACGCAGAAACTGGCAGGATGTACGCTAAAAATGGCACAACTTTTCATGCCATGCCAAAGCCAGAGCTGCTGCAGTCCGATCAGACCGGGCAGGGACAAATCCCTGGCATGGCGCAGAAGGGTGTCGGTAACAGCGCGGATGCGCCTCCACACAGAGGTCCTTCTGAGGCCAGAACCTTCTCCCATGACCTCTATGAAGCTCCCAGTAGCAAAAAAATGGAGCGCTGCAAGTAGCTGGACATCGGGACTTAATGCACAGCTACGACGCGTTGGTCTGGCAAGCGCAGGTCTGAGCAGGTCCAGAAGCTCCATAATCTGTTGCCTTGGAAGGCAAAACTTAAATCGCCACCTCAGGCAAAATATAAAAAGGGCTGGAGTTTTGCCTTATGAAAAAAGACACATGAACGACATGGCCCCGCGACCGGCACAACAACAGGTTGTATCGCTGCCATAGTTGGTTTCTGGACACCACCATGATTACACATTTATACGGTAGCCGCTTAGACCCAAATTGTTTGCCACCTTTTCAATATTAAAAGTGGTTGCCAATTTTTATGCATTAATCACATTTGAAATGCTAATTAACAGTCATTCACTTAGTTCTGATATTAAAATAAAATTCTTAAATATGCCTGGACTATATTCCCTCACTGAAACAACATTAATAACGTGCCATTATTTGACTTGCATACACTGCTGATTACTAAAGACTGCTGCTCAGTGGCGGCCACTAGCGGCTTGAGCTGAAACTACGCTAAGAGACAGCTAAAGAGTGGTCCGGACCAACCTTACGTGGGACGTACGTAAGATATACTTAGTGTACGAAAACTTTGGGGAACAATCCATAACGTTAAGAGAAAAGTTAAGATAAACTTCAGCACTACTTAGCGATAAGAAGCTTTCGAGAAACCGGGCCCAGGTTTGTGGCATGTTTTTCCAGTTCTTTTCTCATCCAAAAGTCTGCACCTCCTTAATGATAATCTGGATGCAATTTTAGTGGGTCAAGAGAACTTTAGGAGTTCTGTTTATGGAACATTTGGATGACTGTTGAGTTGGATGCCATCTAAAGGTATTGTTAACAAACATCAAATAAACAAACATCACTCCACCCTCTAAAAGCATTATTGAGAAAATCTTTGCCCGTCCGCTTCTGTGGATGCTGCAGAAGATGTGAAAATGAAAGCAATTATGAAATTCCTAAATGTATTATTATAATCTCCTGACTAGACAGAACAAAGGGAAAAATAATTGATATGCATGGTCAGCAATTTTGCAGATTTGCCCCATATTTTGTCTTGCCCTGACCAGCCCAAATTTCACCCCTACCCTGAGGACTGAGATACATTATTTGAATTCCCTTTCTTCTGTCTGTATTTCTCTACTACTACAGAAGCAACGTTGAAGAAGAAACGCAGACCATTTTGATTGATGTTTATTGTTCTTTATTTATCACAGGCAATAATAATAGTGCACTTTTATTTGAATTATAATACAGACATTTCTTTTTCCTCATCTCCTGTCTTTTTTTTACCCCCAATGTAATGACGTCCATCCTCATTTGAAAAAACATTGTTTTCTACTGTGCGTGGGGGTGAGGGGAGAGAGAGAAAGAGAGAGAGAGAGAGAGTGACAGAGAGAGAGAGTACAGATTTACAATCTTATCTGGTATTATCAATAATGATGACGACGATAATCAATAATCATCAGTAAGTATAGCATGGATAAGGAATGAAGACGTGAGTAATGCTTACTGCTTTACAGAGAACAGACTGGGTAGATGAGTGTATACGCAGGGCAGGCAGGGGGATTATGATGCTAGAAAACAGGAGGAGATAAAGGATAATGAGTGAAAGAGAGTACATTGAGGTATATAAATTGTAATAAAAAGGGATTTAGGATACATGTGAAGGAGTGTAAGTGTGACAAAACACAATTCAGTGCATGTGGGAGGAGGGGTCGAGGGTGAGGATGAACACGAACAGGTTGTTCAAAGCCGAGAACAGAAGGCGAGTGCAAAGGACAGAGAGACGGTGTGTCTTACTGACGTCCCCATGCTCCGCCCACAAATGCCTTTCTTCGTAGCTACTGTTGACTGGTTGGATAAACAGAACCAAACATCAAAAAATCTTGTTAATAAGAAAATCTCATGAGAAAATACCCCAGAGTCTCTTTATACGCAACTTTCCAGCTGACATATAAATGTGACAATTTCTCAGTTACTTATAGACATGTTAAGCTGTTTCTTCACTTTAAATCATCCTTGCAATGAAGCTGGAACCATCTTCTGTGTTCTTCTCAAAAACATATGTATAACTGTTGCCCTAACAGTTCACGAAAAGTAACTGTAATATGTATTGTGTTCTACGAAGTTCCTACTTTTCATTTTTTAAGTTTCAAATTGTGTAATATAGATAGTTCGTTACTACTCAACACTGGTTTTAGCTAGGACTGATTAAAATTAACAATTAAAATCTTGTATATATCCACTGTATACAGTAATCAAGTACAAGCCTGATTTTCTATGTCGAGGTTCAAGTAAACAAACTGACTGGCGCCCTCTAAAGGCATTATTCACAAACATCAAATTAATGGACATCTCTCACTGTTAGACATCACAGATAAAAATTTGATTTATCTGACCATTTTGTATGCAAATCAATAATGTGAACCCAATTACACACTGTTAATAAATAATTTTTAAGGATAATTACAGTAATGTTTGGCCAACCATGAGACATTTGCTATGAAATACAACATTTGTGGTCAGAGTATGGACAGGTCAATGGAGTTTCACATTCACACACAGCTGGTGTCCACACCGCCTGTGTCTTTTCCCTCCACCCAGCCAAACCGAACGTTAACGCCTATATATACACACGCAGACTGACCTCAGGGCTACCTCTGGCCTGCCCTTCACCTCTGTGAGATTTTGTGCATTAGTTCAGACTGAGCTGCGACTGCATGGGAAAGGCTAGGAATTCATATGCCAACCACTTCGAATGCTTCTGTTTAAGGCATTTATTTAAGTCCAGACTGGATTCCCTCCTCATTTCCCTCCGGGACCGATTCCCAATGTGCCTAGACATCTAAAGACTATTAACTGTTGTGCTGTTCAGGATACTTATTTTCTTTATGACATGATTTATATGATATTCGCTTCTGTGATGATGGGACAGTATCGCCACATTTCAGATTTATCATTCATAAACACTAGACTGGAGCTAAACATGGGGTTTACAGGTCCACAATGAAACCTTCTGTCAAAGATCAACTCTTAAAAGGATCAACTAGCCTCCATTTCAGCCATGTTTTTAACAAGCCCTCAATGAATTTGCATACACAAGTGACGAGATAGGTTTTTTTCCAAAATAATAGCTCACCTCAGTGAACTCATCAGCCAGTAGATTGTTTTGCAAGCCAAGCTAACATCAGTTAGCTTATTAGAATAGCAACTTTAGTACAAAAGTATGTTAGGCTAGCCTTGATGAGTTAATTAACAAATTAATTTTATTGCACCACGTTCATTGAGAAACGTTGTTTTGTGTACTGTGTGTGTATATGGATGAAATAACAATAAAACCTACTTGACTTGACATTGTACTTCAATCAGCTAAGCTAACCTCAGTGAGCTAATTAGCAAATTCATTTTGTGTTGCATTAATTATTTGTAATATACGTATTTTTAAGTATTTTGAATATGTTACTTGACATTTTTTAGGTTTAAAAAGATCATAATTGGGTAGATTACTTTTCTACTGAGTTGATTCGAGCTCCATTAACAACATTCACCTGAGCAAAGACAACTTAGAACCAGGACTCATTATCCTTTCACACTGTTCTCATTGAGCTTAGGGCTGTCTCTGCTTCCTTGAGTGGCTGATACATATGTTAATGGTTATTTTTTACTTATTCTCCCTCCACTGGTGCAATGTGCTGTCATAAAAGCTCGGATAAGATTTTGGAGATGTGGCAAAAGCCAATATATTTATATGAGTGACGGAAAACACACATTTATGATGCTTTATACGACCTGGGCGAGGATGTAACAGAGTAAAAAAGATCAGTGGTCGAGTTGTAAGTCGAGGGGATGTTAAAAACAGCAATGAAACAGAGGGCTGGTCTTTTTTTTATGCATTCCAGTCAACAGTTTAAGCATACATTTTTTTAAGTGGTCCTCGGATGGTTTTTAAAGTGTACTGAGAATGGAGGTGTTTGGTGGGTGGTATGAGAAGGAATGGGGAAAAGGTAGGACCAGGATAAAGACCTTGCTTTCCTTGCTGTGTTCATTGCTTTTTTATGTACGCCTCAGGAGAGATAAGGTTTCAGGAGGGAGCGGAGTGTGTGAGAGGGGAGCGGAGTGTGTGAGAGAGGGGCGGTTAGATCAGAGGAAAGACTGACTGGAGAAAGTTCCTTAAGGTAGAGATTCAGGATCAGGCCCAAAACCTAAGCGTAACGCTAATTAACTTAAAAGTAAACGTCCCACGGATCCTCAATCTGCACTCAGCTATGAACTTCACTGGTTCGCGTGGGATGGGGCGGGGCAGGGAGCGGATGTTTTGGATACAATTCTCTTTTTTTAGAACAGTGCATTCCAGGTTTTAAAGTCCAGATATCATTCAATTCATCTCATATTATCTGTGTGAAGAAGGACATTGTCACCAACAGCAGACGTCCAACGTTTTGTGTGTGTGTGTGTGTGTATGTGTGTGAATACTGCTCGTTTTCAGTACATGGGACTTGCCTCACATACACACGAGTCCGAAGCTTTGGGCTTTTATGGGTAACATTCTGAATGACGGAGGGAGAGAACGAGGGATGTCCTTCCCTACATCCTCGTCTCCTGTACCTCTCTGAAGGTCTTTTTCAGTTTGTGACCGTTTTCATTTCTTTGTCATTTTTCAGGAATTGCTAATTCATGAATCTTGGTAGATTTCTCAAAATGTACTTCTGGTTTTCTTCGTTGTTTTTACCTTGTTTTGTTTTCAGTTAAAAGAAACAAAAAAAGAGTGAAATTAAAAAAATTAAAAAAAAACAAAACCTCAAAACAGAAACCAAAAAGGGTGGACTGTTTGTGTCCTAGCTTTAATTCACATTTGGGAAAACAAAAACAAACGCGACATATATATCCATCCCTTTCGCATTCAGGTGGCTTTGCTGGTCCACAGCTAATGTGCCTGCCATTCTTAGCCGACCAAATAAATAACACAGTAAGAAAATAAAAAAATAAAAAAATAGATAGATAACTAAATAGATAAATGGCAACTTATAAAAATAAATGTACTTAGATAAACGTATAGCTTTAAATCAAATAAATAGCTTCAAATAGCCTTTTTTTCTATATTGACATTCACTTGGTTTTTAGATTTGACGGCGAAGACCTTCCAGAGGTTTCCCAGAGACGACCTTTTTGACCGTTACTGTCTTTTGGCCGCCTCTTCCCAAAGAAGCAGTGCAGATTCTTTTCATTATCCTCATCGTACTCTTCTTGTCCAGATTTTTTTTTTTCATCATTTTGTTCTGAAAGAGTAAAAGCAGCTTTAAATACCAACTTTCAGAACTGTCCAGTCATTGTGGGGTGCTTCCTGTCTGGCAGATTCAAGCAGGAAATTCCCCTCTGAATTTCAGCTGGACGCGAAGAGTCGAGGATCTACTGAGGACGTTTCCAGTTAGTCCAAAACATGTAACAAGTAAGCGTTTCACTTAAAGAAGGCATCAATTTCACTGATATTTTCCTTGTGACGACCGCAGGATCTGGAGTGATTACTCTTCGTTAATCAGTACCGCAATTAACTAAAGCTGCCGCTTTGGGTTTGAAATCTGACCGGAAAATCTGGGCTCTCTCCGAAAATCGATTTCCTGATCGACCTGTGTATTGTTTTTCTTGGTTTTCTGTTCGTTTGGCGTCCAAACATTCTTCTCCAGCAGTGCCGTGTTTGCGATGGCGAAGGTGATGACGATGATGGTGATGATGGAGATTGAAGATGATGATAAAAAAACACAATCATTTCTGTCCCCACTTCCTGTCTGCTCCTCTGCTGATTGTTAACTAGTTTGTGGCGGTTATAGTTATAGCTTACTACTGGCTTTCAGTGCTCCGTTTCCTTCGCGAGATATTCTTGACATTTTGTTCTTGATATCTGAGATTTGAGATCCGTTGTACTTTTGAGGCGCGAGTGACATCATAGTTCCAGCCGTTTGAGAGTTTCTCCACATATCCAGGTGCTTCTCGGTGAGTAAGGTCATCCATGTCTGTCTCTCTCAGCTGGATTTGGACTAAAGGTTTACTGTTAGCGATGAGGGTTCTAGAGAGGAGTGTGTCTGTGATTGAGGGATTGTGGGTAAAGAGGGGGTTTGAGGGTACAGGAGTGGGTCCCAGCCCACTCTGTCCTGCTGAGTTCTCCCTCAGGGTTGAGACTGGGTTCCGTTGGAGGACAGAAGGCGGGTCTTGTCCTTGCCGGACCCCCTGCGCTGAAGGACTCCTCCGCCGCCCGCGGTACTGGCCGCCTCCCCGCGCTCCGCCCTCTCACCACGGTCTCCGCCCCCTTCTGAGCGGCGGGAGTTTTGCCGGGTGGGTGTGCCGGGGGTTCGGGACGAGAGACCGTTCTTCTCATCTGAGGACGAGATTCGGAGGGATCAGCACATGCTGACAGCTAATGTTCCTTACAGTGGGTCCTCTACAGCAGGGGTGTCCAGCTCTGGTCCTGGAGGGTCGTGGTCCGGCACGTTTGGTCATTTCCTGCTCAGAAACACCTGATTCTCCTTGGCAGTTAAGTGTCAGGTTCAGTGAATGTTTTTGAGGGGGAGAACCATCAAACTGTGCTGGACGCCAGCCCTCCAGGACACCCCTGCTCTACAGAATCTACACATTTCATCACATAACATTTTCAAAGAAGAAAAGAACAAAAAATGAAGAGGTAAGAAGTGAACATAAGAGAAGAAAAGTGAAATTATGTAACATTAAGGAAGAGAACGAATAGAAGTAAGGAGAACAGAAGAGATAAAAGACGGAAACAGAACAAAAGAGGAAAGAAGTGAATATGACAGAAGAGAAGAGACAAGGAGAAAGGAGGAGAGAAGAGAGAGAAGAGAAGAAAAGAAAAGAGTGAGTAGAGAGGAAGAAAGAGAAAATAGAAGACAAGATGACTGAAGAGAGTAGAGGAAAACAGAAGAGAGAGAGATAGAGAGAAGAGAGGAGGAGAGAGAGAGGAGAAGCTGAGGAAAGAAAGAGGAAAGAAGAGAAGATGTGAGAAAAGAGGAGAAGAGTAGAGAAGGGAAGAGAAAAGAAGAGAAGAGAGGAGAAGAGAAGAGAAGAGAAGAGAAGAGAAGAATCTCTGTAGCCTCGTGTTTGTGTTGGTGTATGTGGATGCACTGACAGAGGTTCTCACCAACTAGTGCCTGGACAGAGGGCTGGTCATGAGAGCTGAGCAGCTGGGCCTGGATGGTCTCCACCACTCGTTTAAACCTGCGGCTAGGACCTGAGAGACATAAACAGAAACACACACACACAGAAACATACACACGCACTCAAATCAAAACCTAATACAAATACTTGGTTAAACAGCAACTCCATTTCTCCATTTTAATATTTCCTTACCTGATATGAGAGTAAAGGTGACGCTGTAAATGCCCGTCTCTCTCTTTCCCTCTCTCTCCCGCTCTCTTTCTCGTTCCCTCTCCCCCTCAGAGAAGGCGATGTCCACCTGGAACTTGATTGGCTTCTGGAAGACAGATGAACTTCCGGACATTTTATACTCGGCTCGGAAACTAGTCTGAGAGATTACACTGTGGCTCAGGGAGGGAATCTGGAGGAGAGAAAGAAGAATTCAGTTCTAGTTGATGATGAATAAAAAAGACAATTGAAAAGAGGACAAAATAAAAGAATATAGAAAAGAATAGAAAAGAAAGTGAGCTAAAGAGGTGAGAAAGAAGAGGAGAGAGGAGTAAAGAGAGAGAAGAAAGACAGAAAATAGAACTAATCTGAGGATATGATAAAGGGAGAAGAAGAGAGAAGAAAAGAGGTAAAAAAAGAAGACAAGAGAAGAGGAGACAAACGAACGGAAGAGAAGAGAAGAGAAGAGAGAGAACAGAAGGGAATAGAATAGAAGAGAGAGAACAGAAGGGAATAGAATAGAAGAGAAGGGGAGAGAAGAGAAGGGGTGAGAAAGAAGAGAAGAGAAGACAAGCGAAGGGAATAGAAGTGAAGTGAAGAGTAGAGGTGAGAAGATGTGAGAATGAAGAAAAGAGTAGAAAAGAGAAGAGAAGAGAAAAGAAAAGAAGAGAAGAGAAGAGAAGAGAAGAGAAGAGAAGGCAAGAGAAGAGAAGAGAAGAGAAGAGAAGAGAAGAGAAAAGAAGAGAATGTAAGAGAAGAAAAGAGAAGAGAAGAAAAGAAAAAAGAAGAAAAGAGAAGAGAAGAGAACAGAAGAAAAGAGAAGAGAAGAGAAGAGAAGTAAAGAGAAGAGAAGAGAAGAGAAGACAAGAGAAGACAAGAGAAGAGAAGAGAAGAGAAGAGAAGTAAAGAGAAGAGAACAGAAGAGAACTGAAGAGAAGACAAGAGAAGAGAAGTAAAGAGAAGAGAACAGAAGAGAAGAGAAGAGAAGAGAAGAGAAGAAAAGAAAAGAGAAGAAAAGAGAAGAGAACAGAAGAAAAGAGAAGAGAAGACAACAGAAAAGAAGAGAAGAGAAGAGAAGAGAAGAGAAGTAAAGAGAAGAGAACAGAAGAGAACTGAAGAGAAGAGAAGACAAGAGAAGACAAGAGAAGAGAAGTAAAGAGAAGAGAACAGAAGAGAACTGAAGAGAAGAGAAGACAAGAGAAGACAAGAGAAGAGAAGTAAAGAGAAGAGAACAGAAGAGAAGAGAAGAGAAGAGAAGAAAAGAGAAGAGAAGAGAACAGAAGAAAAGAGAAGAGAAGACAACAGAAAAGAAGAGAAGAGAAGAGAAGAGAAGAGAAGAGAAAAGAAGAGAAGAGAACAGAACAGAACAGAAGAAAAGAGAAGAGAAGAGAAGAGAAGAGAAGAGAAGAGAAGAAGAGAAGAGAAGAGTTCACTCACTGATAGAAAGGCGTGGACAATGTCAGCTTTGATAGAGCTGAGCGGTTTGTCTCTGATCACCACAAAAATCTGCTCCTCCTTCTCCAGACTAATGAAGTTTCCAAACCAGGACTTCTTCGCCAGCCTTTAGAAGACAGACAACTGAGTTAACACAGACACACACACCACACACACACCACACACACACCCAGAGAAGGTTCTCCAAACTGTCCCTCCATGCCTGATACTCACTCTGGGCTCGACTCCGGGGTGAGACTGGACATGTCTTCTGATGTAGGAACTACGGAAACAGACAGTGGTGAAGCATGCAGGAAATCTTTATTGAACACACTGTGGTGGCACATTATGCATATTCAATTCATAGAAGGCTCGTTAATTGACTAATTAGTGGAGTGTTAAGGGAAAACACCAGAACAAGCAGGTCAGAACCTGTGTGAACACTATTCCAGCCCAGAGAGCGCAGCTCACCCTGCAGCTTGCGTCGGTGGAAGCGCGGCGAGCCCAGCAGGTTGTTCTTAAAGGAGTTCAGGCGCGTCCTCCAGTGGGCGGAGCTGCTGCCGGCCATGCCTCCGCCCCCTCCGCCAGGGCTGGAGGGCGGGGTCAGGGACATGGAGCCGCCGGCCACTCCGCTGCCGCCCCCTTCGGCTCGGGAGGAGGAGGAGGAAGAGGAGGAGGAGGGCGGGGTGGGAGAGGGGTGCTGGGGGTGGTGCACGGGGGTCCCGAGGGGGGTGGGGAGCGGGGAGCCCTGCGGGGTGACCTGCGACACATGGGCAGAGTTAGGATAGACGCTCTTAGTGACGGATTTGAGGACAGAGGAGGGTGCGGGGAAGAAGAAGAAGCGAGGCATGGGGGAGAGGAGCGGGGACGGGGACGGGGAGGGGGAGGGGGGCGTCTGCAGTGGGAGGGAATTCATGGACTGCAGGTGGGGGCGCTCGGACGCCGCCTTGGACGGCAGCGTCTGGGTTTTTTGGTCGGCCGCGCGGGGGGCCGCCCGGGGTGTGGCGACGCCACCTCCCGCCTTGGGGTCTTTAGACTGGGCGGCGGAAGCAGAAGTGACCTCTGATTGGCTGAACGTGAAAACGGGACTCTGACGAGGCGGGAGAGAGAAAGGACAGAGAGGGATGGAGAAAGACAGAAGAAAGGATGGAGGGATGGGAAGAGAGAGCAATGGTAATGAGAGTTAATGAAAAGCTATGGCTCGTGATTAGCAAAGAACAGAGTTAAACTGAGCATGGAACTGAATTAGGACAAAATGGCACACAGTTCTGAACAGACCAAGAACACACAAGTCCCTGAGCTCTAGCAGGTTCAAGCGATGGTTTCGCGAAATATCGCTTTTTCTCGATTTTGCACAAAATGTGCTCAACCAGTCAAAACCAGTTTGGGGGAGGGATTAGCATTGGGTGGTGTAATGCTAACCATGATATTAGTGACAAAATTATATTATTATATCCAATAATTGGTCAAGCACACAGTTCTGTCCAATTACAGTCACTGATATAAGAGTGGCGCTAAAATTAAGACAGAAATTAGGGGCAGAAAATGCTATGCATGTTTGGTTTTAGCTGTCACTCAAGCAGCAGTCCCTCAAATTTGCCGACACTTTGTACTTTCATTCCCTAAAGAAGAGTCATTTTGACATCAGTTAAATGAACTAAGCCAGTACTGTAGTATGTAGTAGGTTATGCGTCCACTAACAGCTTCAGTATTCAGTTCTAAACAAACTAAACAGTCAAAACATCCTACGGTTTTCCACTGGAGCTATGACGCTAATGTACAGTACCATCGTAAGCACCTGCGATAAACAAAAATACTATTGTTTAGATAAGCAGCTTGTTTTCTTCCACATTAATTGGCCAACATATACTAAATACTTCTAAAAAGATTCAAATGTAAATAACGTTCGACAGCAAATAATGATTATATGTTCAGTATATCAGAAAATTCAGTACTTTAGCCCTTAATCCACTTTAATCTGTGCACTTTTCCCTAAAATTCCTTTAAGGGATATGAAGGTCAATATTAAGATCATTTTAAGGAGTAAAATTAAGGCATTTGGTTTCGTAGTGTTAATTATAATTTAATTATAGGTATTAGAAGTCTACACCGCACCAACTAGCATCAACTAAACCCAGGCTGAAATCTTAACTCTTGAGCCTGAACCTGGATTCATTTATGTGATTTCCAACCCTGTGTGCATCAGTATAACATGCTTTCAACATTCTCTTTCAGCGAAAACATACTTTAGTTTACGTTCAAAGATAACAGCATGTCATACAGAGTCAGAAGCTGCACAGCCAAGTCTGGGACTGACTACAGAACCCTTTTATTTATTTAAATCTGTTACAGTGCGTTAATATTCACAGAGGTTTCATGTGACATGTTTTATCCTCTGTACATTTTCCCCCCACACTGGATCCTCTGGTTTATGAGGAAATTCAACAGTAAACAAGCAAATATTGCTTCATACAGGACACAAACATGCTACCACTCCCACACACTGAAACGACACGGAAGCGAGTCTACCATTAAACTTTAACAATCTTCTGGAACAACGCCAACCACTCACATTGCAGATAAGCAGCGTAAGCAGCATATTTTACAAATTGCCCTGGTTTGTTCGGAGAGTTATGGCATTGGTGCCAAACTTCTGTAATATTTGGCGTGCAGCGGTGTTCACTTGTGTGTAATATTCATATTTTGATGTTTTAATGACATGTGAACAGTGGAAAAGGGCAGGTTAAGCTAAAAATCAAGTGTGCAAAATTCGCCAATTAATCAAGCTGTATCCAGTTGGCATAGTTAAGTGTTCAAATGTGGCTTCTTCAGTTTAAAACCACAGCCACAAGTCTGCCATTGTCAACAAACATTAGACATCCAAAAAATTCCAAACTGAGTCCATTAAAATTTCACTAAAACCAGATCCAGCTCCTAATTAAGGTTATACAATTTAGTTCATGTGATTCAGGAGACATTATGAGCTATATAAAATGACACTCGACCAGTTTTCCTAAACAAGTCATCCTAAACAGATCAGGAGGTTTTTGTTTTACATTTTTATCAAGACAATTTGAGTGACCACTGATTGCTAACGTTTGTTATCAGCATTAGCCTTGTAGCTCCACTGCTAAACCAAATAAGTACAGTTTGGACTTCAAAGATTGGTCTTAGATGATCAATCACATCTGGAGTCAGTAGAAAACTGTTAATTGTGTGTTCCTGTTCCTTGAAAGGATTAATAACACAGTTTGATGATTTAGAAAATGAAGTTAGCAAACTGGTAGGTTATAAGTTAGCATTACTTGTTAGCTCATTAGCCTCCAAAGCAGAGATAAAGACAGACAGTGTACTTGGGGTGAAAGAAATGGTGTGTAAATGTGATTTTTTAACAAGCCATCCTTTTAGACTGTCATTGTATGGGCTGTGAGTTAATAAATACACTGAACTGTGAAAAGGGTTAGATTCCAAAGTGAATGTGCAGTGTGTTTGTGTGTGTGAGTGTATGGTGTGAGTCATGGCTCCAAATGGGACAGTATGAGATAGATGGAGTCTAATAAAACAGCAATTAAATCCAGTTTAGATTTACTGCCCTTGTTATATTACAGTATGAAGTTCTGACCACGACCATATATGACAGCAGTTAAAAACGCAGTGTGTGTGGACGCGTCCACTGCTGAGGACAGTAACTTACTCTGGGGCTGCTGAGAGGGCTGGACGAGAGACCTGTCGAAGCTCCACTGACCGAGCGAGATCTACCAGAAAAACACACAAGAAACATCAGATCAGATCCTGTCCAGGGTGTTTAAAGTGGAGTAAAGTGGACCTGTGTAAACACAGCGTGAATGCTGGGAAATTCTTTCTCTGTAGTCAACCCCTTTCACTAAGTGAAGCAGGCAGGAACACAGCGGCTGGGGAACAGTGTAGGTATGGTCTCTTGCTCAAGGGAACCTCAATGGCGCCTCTGGCAGACCTGGGATTCAAACCCACAACCCTCTGATTGCAGAGGAAACTCTCTAACCACCAGGCCACCACCTGTATAAGTGTGTTACATAATATTTAATGTTTTGTTTGTTCTGCGACTTTATTTTTGACTTGGTTCGTACAAACCATCCCGTTTCCATACAGCTGTGTTGAGCTTCGGAAATGTTTAAAAAATATAATAAAAGGAAAATAAAAACATACAAAAAAATAACAAATCAAAATTTGTACACCAAAATTACAGTGTAGAACATTATTTATATTGTACTTATTTATATTTATATTATTTGCATGTACAGGCTATGTAGATACTTCATGACTTCATAACACATATAAAAGTCCTATATCATGATATAATTTTAGAATTAAAGGGGTTAGTCTCTTTAAACACCCTCACTGTAACCCTGAACCGTTCCAGGCATCACCCTGAAGGTGTGTGAGCGAGGGCTAATGTCCGAATCAGTCAGATGTTAAACTGACTTTACCTTTCCAGCCCCAAGCACAAAGTCTGAGTCAGTGGTCACCGTCCTGAGAATGTGTTGCAAAACAGGAACATCCAAGGATGAAGATGAAGATGTCTACAAAAATATCAGTCTTCCGCAGACTGTGATTTCAGCAATCTAATAAGATTATTACTAAATCTCACTGTGAGAACATGGATGTACTAAAATTCAGTCAGTGTGTGTAGATGTATGATAGTATGTGTGAAAGTGTGTATAATGGTGTGTGTGATGGTGTGTAGATGAATGATGGTGGGAGATGATGATTTTTTTCTGGTAACACCACACTTTAACATAAGTAAACAATGCCTGTGTGTGTGTGTGTGTGTGTGTGTGTGTGTGTGTGTGTGTGTGTGTGTGTGTGTGTGTGTGTGTGTGTGTG
>JBBKCR010000027.1:4579833-4597766 GCA_037577295.1 Ladigesia roloffi | reverse complement strand
CTCGCCTAGCCTCTGAAGGAAGTGACTTGGAAGGACGTGTCCTGCCAAGGAAGGATCCTTGACATTGAGAAACGCCTTGTGTCTTCACACCGCGACGCGGGTTCATGGACATGAGTGTTGCGATTTCGGTTTTGTATTGCATATCGTTACAGCCCTAATATATATATATAAAGAAAAGATCATCTGAACCTCATCCTGATGTGATGAACCTCTAGACATCCTGGCATGCAAGAATATTAAAGGAAGCTCCTCTACACCACAGCAAAAACAAAGTGATACCAAAAGTTATCAAAAGAAATCAAAGCTGCACTTTAGTCCAGTTTAATCATCTGGAGGAGCAGGTCCATTCACCAGAGCCCTCAGAAAGCTTCCCTTCCCTGTTTTATTGTGACAATTGATGTTTCTGTGATTTGGAGCGTTTTAGGATTCTGATGTTCAAAAATTTCCCATTTTTTTCAGATTTTACTGTTCAACAGCACAGATTTCCATCCCCTCATGACCTCACACTCCTTTACTGAAGATCCACACATTATTAGTACAAAGTTCAAGAGATAAAATAGAAAGGGCCCTGCAGATAGGGTGAGATAATCTCATCAGGAGGGGCTGTACAGTGGCCTGTTAGTGTAATCACCCTGTCTGGGCTGATACTGGAATTGTTGGATTACGAAAGCTTGTATCTCTGTTTTTGTTTTTTTTTACATTTTTTATATATATAATGTAAAAAGACCAATTACTCCTCACACCTGAACTATGCTGAACAAATAGATATAAATGTTCAAAAAATGCACAAGTTATGTTTCCTCATCCTCCTGTAAAGTTTCTTTTGCTCTAATAGCACAAGTAGGAAGATGAAAATGAAACTTTTTCACAGTGTTTTTCACATTTGCCACTATTTTACCATCATCAACATGACAAACCTTACGAAGACATGTGCCGTCACTGGAGGTCCATAGGAAATAAAATGGCAGTATTTGATTCAGAGACATGACGCCTGGTTCCATTTAACACCACTGTAATTAAGAGGCGGCCCACTGGACCTAAAACAATCGTTTCCACACCAGATGCTGCTATAAACACTGTATAAATAATGTATCATGTCCAGTTTAAGTTATGTCTATAAATGAGGTAGCTATTAGACCGACTACAAGGGGCAGCTGAACCCTGAACCTTTCGGGGGTGGGAGCAAGGACAGCCCCCCTCTAGCGTTTAAATTTCTTTCAGGCTGAGTAGAAGTTTCCACACCCCACACTGCAGCAGACAGAGAGAAAGACATGGCCACAGGTATGTAAACTTTTTACTGTTGGAGGCAAATAGCTGGTTAATGATGGCTGTCATTGATTTGGCTCTGTGCTCTATCAGGTTAAACCTTAAAATTGAGCCTAGAATTATGAATTATAGCCATTTTATTTCCTTTTGTCCCCCAGTGGACTTACACGTGTGCTTTTCTGTAATGTAAACGTTGGTAAAATGTCAAGCCGCCCTGCGCTTCACCATGGTAATACCGAGTTTCAGGCATCACACAATGTCTAGAGGACTATTTCATGTAATAATAATTTTTCTGTGAAGGTGCTTTTGGGATCATTAAACTCTTTAGTCCTCTGGTTCCATTCACCTCCACTGTAAGCAGTTCTAACAGAGAAAGGCCCACATAGTTACAAAGTAGCCCAAAATCAGTGTAGGTACCTGAGCACCATAAGCATATCTCTTAGAACCGCTCAAACTGTCAGTCAATCTTGACAACCCCGCCCCCTGAGCATGGACAGCCCACTGTGAAGATCAATATCTGTAACTGAGACTGAGACAAACTTACATTGTCTTTAAAAATCAGAAAAAGAATCAGAGAGCTTTATTGATCCCAAAGGAAACTACTTAAGTTACGACTGCACAGACACACAGAGACAAAGAGTAAAGAACAATATACAGAATAAAAATCTCCAGAAAATACTCAGCACTAAATTCAATCTACACAAAATGCTGGGGTCATAAATACTATAGGTGGATATAAATATTATAGACAAATAAATACAATTTCTGATGAAGTAGTTTATTAATTAACACCAATAGTTTGTTCGTATGTTTTGCACTTTGTCAAACTTTTTAATTGTTTACTTTCAGTTGACATATTCAGGGAACTGTCTTCATAAATGGAACGTGAGAGTGTGAATAACCTTTTAAACCTTTAAGTAACCTCCATATAACATTCAAACAAGCCTTAAATTGTAAAACTAACCTAGCATGAAGGTTAATGAAACCTTTAAATACTAATTACTAATGTTAATACCCAGAATTAGTTCCAATTCTGACATGAATGTGTGTCAAAACCAGTCCGAATTCATTTTCACTATTTTCAGCCTCTCATTGTCCCTTATAACTGAACAGTCTGTGTTTGTTACTGTGTCTTTAATGCTGATCTATGTAAAGGATAATCAGAGTAAATGGATTTACTTCACCTGGTTGGTTTTTATGACTTCATAAAAGCAACAGGTTGTATAACTAACATAGAGTGTAACTTAGAATAGTGAATTAATCAAGGAATTTAGAAGATTAATTACACATTTTCTCCACAAAAGAAGGTTTAAATGAAGGCCGTTTTGTATTCCATTCCAAATCGTCAACCATCAAATCTGCAGCATGAAGGGAAAAATCAAAAGACTACCGTTTGATGTACTGTTACCCTAGATGGAAAGGTATTGTGTATATGAGAGCTTGAACAGTGTGAAACAAAGTGAACATTGTGTCCTCTGCATTTAGTCTGTTCCTTAAGTGAAGCAGTGTGCAGCCAACAGTGGTTTATTGGTCAAGGGTACCTCTGGGATTCAAACCTACAACCTTCTGATCACAGTGGCAGCTCCCTAATCACCAGGGCACCAGCTGCCCTAACTTTTAAATGACTTTTATAATGAACAATTATAAAAATAAACTATTATATACGTTTTATATGTATAATATAAATCATTTACTCTGGTCTTCTCTTGTACCAACAGAAATGCAGGATTTGCGGATCGTCCTTGTTGGGAAAACCGGGGCTGGTAAAAGTACCACAGGAAACATCATCCTCGGCAGGAACGCTTTCCAGAAAGATGCCAGTTCTTTGTCAGTTACAAAGGTGTGCCAGTCCGCCACCAACACATTCCACAACTGGAACCTGGTGGTGGTGGACACCCCCGGGTGGTTCGACACAGAGCTTTCCGAGGCTGAAATCATCCAGGAAACAATCCGGTGCATTGACATGTCCTACCCGGGGCCTCACGTGTTCCTGCTGGTCATGCCGATCGGCCGCTTCACCGAGGAGGAGGTCAATACTGTCCAGATGATTCAGGAGGTCTTTGGGCAAGGAGCCACCAAATACATGATGATTCTGTTCACAAGAGGAGATGACTTGGAGGGTAAAAGCATTGAGGACTACCTCACCAACGGCAAGGAGGAGCTCAGGACCCTGGTGGACAAGTGCGAGAGGCGATACCACGTGTTCAACAACAAAGAGGAGACCAGCCGCAACCAAGTGCACTCGCTACTGACCAAGATCCAGGAGATGGTCCGAAACAACGGCAGCAGCTGCTACACCAACACCACGTACCAGCTGCTGGATACGTACAAGAGAAAGGAGGACGAGATCCATAGGAAGATGAGGAGCATCGAGAGGGAGATGCAGATGAAAGAGGCAGAGTTCCAGTGGAACATGGTGCTCATGCAGCGAGAGCAGCAGAAGCAGAAGCTGAAAGAGGCCCAGCTGAGGGAGCAGCTCCTGGAGGGCGAGATCAAAAGGGCTCACGAGGAGGCCAAGCTGGTCGCAGCTCTGGAGGAGGTGAAAAACGAGCTGGTCCAGGAGGAGCAGAGGAGAAAAGCCGCTGAGGAGGCCCAAAAATCAGCAGAGGAGCTGGAGCAAAACAGGGAGGAGGAGAGGCAGAGGATGGAAAAGGAGCAGCAAGACATGCTGAAGGTGTACAAAGACAAAATGACAGAGCTGGAGCAGCAGCAGCAGCAGATAAAGGCTGAGAAGGAGGAGAAGATCTGGCGAAGCATCAGAAGAAATCTCTGCTGTAGTATTTCATAATTTATATATAAATAAGGCTATATTTAAATATAATTTTAAGATCTCTTTGAATTTAAACTCTGATTATTCATCTAAATTAATCTCACCCATTTCGGCAGTTTGCTGTCAAAGTATTTTAAAATATATGAATAAATGTTGCCACTGTGAAGATTAGAGCTGGTATATATATATATATTCATCCACACACACAACACACAAACATGTATGTATATATTTATATAAATATGTATATATAGTGGAGAATCTTCATTGCTCAAAATGTGATGGATTATCAGGTGTGGTTGTGTCACTGTTGTAGTGGGATTTGTTTTTTAAATAACCAAGTCATTTCAACAAAAACTCTATGATCAACATTAGAGAACAGTAAGGCACTGTGGCAGAAGACAAGATGGAAATTTTGTGGGCCACAGAATTACAGAACTAATATGAAGTATAGAAGCCCTGGCTTCGAATAACTAAAGCACATCGGCGCCCGTAGGACATCCCTAGCTTCTCACACTGCTCTGGTTTGATCTTGGTCTGTTCCTCTTGCAGTCTCTTCCACAGTTCGGAAACTGTAGTGTCGCTTTATCGCCCAGGATTTTCTGGAGATTCTCAGCTGGGTTTAGATCTGGACTCTGGGCCATATCAGTTCTCTTAACGTCAATGAACTGCTGTACCCTTGTTGCAGTGTGACAGGGTCCTGCACGAAAATGTTTGGGAGACAACTGTAGTGAAGGAATTCCAGCTGCGGTGTTGAACCGATTCTCCACTGAGAGTCTCTGTAAAATCCTGTCCTCTCGTGCATTTCTTTGATACGGACGACCATCCTTTTTGGAGACTTGAATGAACGTGTGTCCTTGAAAATCACAGAATTGGATTGGCAAAACACTCTTAATAATTTAGTAAAGCTTTGTGTCATCTCAGCCACGTACATATAGTAGAAAGTAATTCATCAATTTGATACAATATAATCTGACAAATGTGGGGGGGTGGAATCACATTTTAGCAAAAGTGGGGGTGTTAAATCCCCCCCATCCACCTCGTGTGCTACGCCCCTGCAGTAGAGCTGCAACGAGACACCGAACCCACGATTCATTCGTTTCACGATTTTTGACTCACGATTTGGTTCATATCATGATTCATTTGTGGTGGAGGAGAGGAAAAGTTATGAGGCGCCATTTTGTTTGGATACACCTTATCTGTAACACAAAATTATATACCAATATTCGCTTGAATGAGGACAAGGCTTTGGTGAACCGCACAACAAGACGACATGGAGAAGTTGACTCATCTCTCTTGGTTCAAACAAAAGAAACTCTGCCCAGCTGCCCGGAGCCACAAAACTCACTCAAAACACAATAAAAACAATTACAGAGACTCCGGCGCAGCTTTGTCACAACCCAGCCCGCTTATAGACACTTTTAAGCCCTTTTAAGTGTCATGACTTACATGTACTCACAGCAAATTAATTCAGCAAACAAAGGGTCCGTCTGTGCTTGTATATTCGTAAACTTGTGGGCGTGCTCTTTGAAACTCTTAGACCCTCAGCTATTGGTTAAAGAAAACCATCCTATTACGGCGAGAAACGTGTGTTTCTGGGCAGGAACTGTATACAGAAAGAGTTGGAAGGGGTGTGTCTGTGTCACACCACAACGTGGGTTCATGGATGTGTTGCGATTTCCGTTTTGTACCGTATATTGTTACAGCCCTAACAGACAATGAGAAGAAAAGTCGTCCTCCTTAACCATCAGAGCGAAATAAAACAACATGCCAACAGCAGTCAGCAATCATCAACAGTGAGGTTAAAAGGGGGATTTCTGCTCAGTGTCTGCAGGCATTGTGGGGATTGTATAAAATTCCATAAGCATTTCCACCGGATATAATCTACTTAAGTAAACCCAGAATAACCTGGTTTTTGATTGTAGCCAATAGGAATCTTGCACTTCCACTACCACCAGTGTCAGTTTCTAACAGTAACTAGGAGAACTGCCTAGTTTGTCAACCAAGTAAATTGCGCCAGGTGCCATCGGTAACGGCAAAGTAACAAAGTTTTCTCTAATTGTGATCAGAGCTGTTTTTAAAATTTCTTAATGTTGTTATAATGGGCTTGAAAATACCCTTACATTCTGCAATATGCTCAACACGCTGAAGTTATATTAGTGCCAATTTTGATCCACGCTTTATATACATACAATTCGTTTCTTTTTTATGAACTCCACAGCGCCCTCATGAGGAAGTACAGAAGACACACACACAAACTGTGTACCTTCACATCAATTGTACACAAGATCCTTTAGTGACCATAATGCTGTGGCCTGTGTATAGAATTGTCATCCCTGAGGTGGTCCAGATACCTTTGGGTTTGTATAAATATGCCAAAAGGAGATCAGAGTGAATTTAAGTGGTGGTTAATGTGAACAAATTGGAGGAAAGCTGGATTCATGTGACGTTAGATGTATAATGGTGCCTTTCACAACTCACACTTAACAAGAGCGGCGTGGAATGAGGACAACCAGCAGGAGAGAAATAGAAGTGAAGGCTTTATAACTCAAACAAATTCTGGAGACTCGGTCGTGTTTCATGATACAGTAGGACCTTCTGGAAATCTGTTGTGTTGGACAACAAGGGTTACGATAAGTGCAGGTTCGAGAGTTCGTTCGTGTAGAGTGATTAGAGGTTATGCAGTATTTTTTGGGGTGAGAAAGCGAGATTTTAATACCAGACTGAACCGACATCTTGTGTAGCTGAGAAGTGGGAGGTGACGTGAGGAGGTCTCTTGGTACAAGAACTCTAGCAGCAGCATTTTGAATGTACAGTAGATTTTGTAAAGACTGCAGACAGGCTGATGAAGGAATTATATGAACCCAGAAGAATTTGATTTGAGTGACGTCAGTCAAGGTCGTAGCACGGTGCATTTTAGCGAAGCTGGTAGATGAAGGTTCAATCCAAAGATACACCGTATACAGTACTGCTTCAGTATTTAAACCCTTAATTACAACAATGCATTATCTTTAAGTGTTTGTAGTGTAAAAAACAGACACTGGTCTACAGCGATGTGTATAGATTTTGTTCCATTCCTCCCCCTCATTCAGATTTTACCCATTTGAGTCAGTAAAAGTCCTGATGAACGCTAAAAAAACCAGTTGCACTGTATTACTGATGGACAAGACAGACATGGTTTTGTTCCCCCCCCCCCAACTTTATTCTTTTATTAAAAAAGGCAGAAAAAAATAATCATTGACATACTCCTACCCAGATGTAGTCCAGAAGAGTGATTTACACAACCTAACCTGACAAGCACAAGACAAAAAAAAAAATCTGATGCCCACGATAATACTAAGGAGAACTTTAGACGCCACTTAAGCCCAATCTTGGACAAACTAAGCTTAAACAGTGTTTAAAACATTGGCAATAGGCCAATTCAGCACTGGTTTCCTCAGACATGCATGAAGCCTAGGAATAAGAGCAACATAACGAAGCTCAAGGTTAGACTTAATCAATGTGGAAAACCAAACTTAAATGAGTCACAGACTGTTCTCAGACCAGTTCAGGGACGACATGACGGTTCATGTTTAGGCACAATCCCAAAATCAAGGACGAAGCAAAACTATGGACCATCAGGTGGCCCCAAGACCCAGTTGGAGAACCACTGATGTAACGCACACACCTCCAAGCAAAAACAAACCCCACGTGTTTAAGTGCTGGCACTAACGAGGGGCAGAAGACGAACCCCCCACCTAAGAAAGGAGAAAATTCAGTCCGCAACAGTGGAAGTTCGACCAGGAAAACGGCACCCGTGACAACATTTAAAGTTACTTACATCTTTCAAACAGCCACTTTTTTATTTCCCCTCCTTTACGAGAAGCAAACAAAGGGAAACTGTGGCTTTTCCAGCTTTTATCAGAAAATAACTAGAACGACCCAGCATGGATCATGATATTATGCCACCCTCTAAAAGGAACAAGCAAGCTGCTCCAGGACATGAGCACAGGCTGAAAAGGATGGGAATGGGACAGAGGGCAGGGTTTGGAATTACAGTCTGAATTCATACCAAGATTTTCTTTATGCACTATGGACTTATAAAATGGAATTTCAAAAAAAAAAATTACACCAATGACTGACTTGCCTTTGCTTTTCCCCAGCCTAACCCATGACTAACCGACATGCTAACAGGCTGATGGAAGGGCAATGAAACGGTCACAGGAGGCTCTTCTTAGGAATATCAACTAAATAAAACGAAACAAAACCCGGGGCAGGGATGTGTTGCCGTAACAGGATTCATGACTGCACAACTAGTCAAAGTGACCAAACATGAATACTATTTACAGGCAAGAGGGAGGCAGTGCATGTTTGTGTGTGCAGGTCTTAATAGGAGGTACCCGATCGGTTCACATTGGGCAGGAACTTTCTCAAAGTTTGAGTGACCAAATAAATGTGGTAAAGTAAAAAAAATTTAGACTATTGCACTAAGTAAAAAAAAGTCTCTGCTTGTGTGGACACTGTACATACACTTCGTATAAAAGCTGAACTCTCCATTTTCCACAAGCATAAGACCAGATTCCTCCTTAGAAAGTAAAGAAAAATGTGTCGCACACAACATGCACTGGTCTCCCTCACGAGTTGCCCCAGCCACACACACCCAGACTAATACTAGAGGGTCTCTAGCGCATCCTGTACTCCGACGTCTTGGACATCTCGCAGAGCTGACCCTTAAAGTCGATATCTACAGTGAAGTCCAGGTCTCTCTGTCAAGAAAAATAATAAAAAAAAGATTAGCTGACCAATATTGGCTTGTTCACCAAACTATATCCACCTGAGGATCTCCAGACTGTTGCACTAAGTTTTACAGTGAAAACAAATGACTAACAGCTTTATTCGAATACAGTTTACAGCTTTATTCGAAGGAAAACTTACGTTATTCTTGACGTTAGGTTTCATGCTGATGGTGCCAAAGATCTCCTCTCCTGTCTTCACAGTCAGATAATCGTCAAGATAAAAGACGGTTTGCTTCCAGTGGGTGTATGGAGACTCTGGACCTGATGAAGAACAAGTTCCTACATCAGAAACTGGACAAAAAGTGGTCCGCATCCAAGCCAAATATATATATATATATATTTTATATTGCAGTCTGGTTTGGGTACAGCACTTACAATAGTTTATATCGTGTTTGGGATTTTACCATGGAACACAATGTTCTTTCACCATAAATTTTACACTAATGAAGCACTGGCTAAGTAGCTAACGAGCCTCCTAATGAACCAGGGAGCCCCTTTACACATGCAACACATTCCCTCCAGGACTAGGACCCAGCGGGAACTAGAAATTTTACCAACACTGTTCAGCATTGTCCAAGGCCATTACTGGAGCTCATTTTTTCAGTCTATCGCAAATCCAACAGAAATAAAAAACAAGATATTTTTTAAAACTCCAAAAATCACCAAATCACAGCATGAACGGTCACTCACTGGTGGAAAAACCGGTCCTTTTATGGCAGCGTGTGAACTCGATGTTGAAGTAGGTCACAAGGGCATGGATGTAATCGTTTCTCTTCACCTGCAGACAGAACGGGGAGGTAAAGGACAGGTCCTCGATCTTCACTGTGTAGATGTCCACCTCCTGAGGGAGAAACACAGATCATGAGCTTTTATGGTCAAGAAACCGTTTAGGCAGGGGCTTAAACACACATCTGAAAAACTTTGCTGACTCAACTCTACAGCGCCGGTGGGTTAACACAATGTAATACGACCCTGGTGATTCACATTACATGCATAAACACCATCTACACAGTTTGTAAGGTCTTCTGATAAACATGTAGTTTAAATAGATTCCTTCTAAAAGTTAAAGTTATTTTCCTGTGAAATTCAACTTTTAGAGGGGGTTGAAAATTTTAATTGCCAATGGAATACCCAGTTCACACTAAAAATAAAACCCCCTTATATACACAAGGATCTCAGTGTGTAAGCCCCACCCTTCCCCACTCATTTTAGATAGCAAAGATGCTCTTTGTTGACCATTCTCTCAGCAGACAAGATCAGAAGACAACTTTTAAACCAACGTTGTGCTTAAATTACAATATAACGATCAGCGTAAAAACCTTAATGAGGCAGGCGCTGCTGACGAGCTGTTTGGGGTCGACAACGTCCACCAGTGGTTCCTTAATGGCCACCTCCTTGATGCAGGACATATCAAACCCATAGACATTCTCCCACCCTGGAGGAAACACCATATTTGTTACCTTACATGCCAAAACAATTTGATCAAATGAGGAACAGTGATGCACTCCGAACTCACAGTGGATTTTGTAATCCTTGTATTGCCGGTCCTCAATAGCTGTGACGTAAAGAGTCGCTCTGTCAGGGAAGATGAGCCCATCAGGTTTCTGCAAGAAATTAACATCAACAAGAAGGTTAGTCTTTTTAACCAACTTAGATCAACTGGGTTATGTGCAGAAGTCATGACACCTTGCACACTTACCAGCCACTTGTCCCGAGCATAGATGACCGTGTTGAGCATGGACTCGTAAAAGAGGCAGTAGCCCATCCACTCAGAGATAATGATGTCTACATGCTCCACTGGAAGCTCAACCTCCTCCACCTTGCCCTTGATGATGGTCACGACTGGAGAAACACAGCACAGGTTAACGGTCACAAATTAGGACTATTGAGGGTCTTCACATTACAACATATAAATGGCACCTTTCCACTGGCACCGTGCCATAACGCAAACACGTCTCTTTATTTTAAAAATTGAGCTTTCTGATAACTGGGAAATCGGTAACGTTCAGGACTGTTTGGGCTGAACACAAATTTGAGAGTTCACTTAAATTTTAATTACATTAAATTAAGGTAAACCAGGACATTACTAGCAAGTTCTCTGGGATAGGATTACATTTTACCAATTTAAACGATAAATAGCACAATATATACAGTTTGGACAAAAACTTGAGCTTGTTTGACCCCATGGATGTGGTTTTATGATGATGGAGCATAAAATTTGTGAAGATTCAAAAATTCAAGATTCATTGACAGTGATACAGCTTCATTAATCACAGTACAGTTTAAGTACAGCAGTGCTCAGGCAGACCTGTGAAACAGTGCCATAAATGTATTTTCACTGGAGAGCATGTTTAAGCTGCTGTGCCAAAACGAATATGTTTAAATCAGAATAAGTCTCTTACTATTATCCAGCTTGTTGGCCTTGACGATCTTCACGGCATAGTCCGATATGCTGCTGCACTCAATCTAGGAAAGCAATTACAGTCAGTAACTCCTTTACTGCTTCAATAAAAAGTACACGTTCATGAACTGAGTATTTAAAGGATTGAAGACAGTCCAGAACAGCATCAGACAGAAATGTATGCACAGTTGTCATCAACTAACAGGTTCTAAATGAGTCATTTATCATTCCAAAGAGATCATATATAAGCTTCACACAGATGGTTGGTGATTGAGAACATACCACTAAAACGTATCAGATGTACATTATGGCAGATACTCACTCCAATGACTTTCTTGGCACCAGCCTTGGCGGCGAACATGCACAGGATCCCCGTTCCACTGCCCACATCCAACACAACCTTATCCTTGAACAAATGCTTGTTGTGGAACATGGAGTTCCTGTATGTGAGCGTGCGAACCTCATCCTTAAGCATCTCCTGAAATCAGAAATAAGAAAGGATGATGAAAGAGGAAATCTAAAAGGTGGATCAGGAGTCTCAAGCAGCCAATTCTGAGAAGAAAAAATTCCAACCTCGTGGATGCCGAAGTGGGCATAGGAGTCAAAGTAGTAGTCTTTGGACGTCATGTCCTCAGCAGCGGGCTTTTCTGAGCTTTCTCCCTGGGATACCTCAAGAAACAGAAAAAAGCTTATAATAGATACACATGCACAACTTCTACACACAGTGGCTAGGGTGATCACCCTGAGCAAGGTACCATCCTCCCAGAATGCTGCGTTCATAGCTGCCCACTGCTTCACTTGGTGAATGGGGTAGATGAATTAAAGGTGCTACTATTTCATGCAGCTCACATTGTGTACTGTGGTGTGACAGAATGGTCATATTTACATGTATGCACACGATACAATCTTCAAAATGGTAAAACTGCCGTATGGCAAACCAACATTATGACGACGGGATAATAGAGGTTTAAAGGGAAACTAGAGACAAAGCAAAAAGCATTTTTGTGGCTATCTGCTGTCTGAACACTTGTGAAGATTTGAGCCAAATATGTATTTTTTTATCCATTGGTTCCCTGCAAACAGTAACACGCTAGGCTTTGTGAATCTAAAAGACCTTTCAGTGCAATTCCTCTTCAGGGCTCAAGGGTTAGTCCACCATCCTGCGAGAAGGAAGGAGGACAGGCTGAAAATGTGGACAAAGGCTTACTCTAAGCTAACAGGCACACGTGGTGTGAAAAAGAAATGAGGCCTGGTGGAACAGCTTACCACTACCTTCACTACAGCATCACTGAACCCAAACCAGACCCTCTGCTGGGCTCAGGACCTGTAGCTCATCTCTCTCCAGCCTGGAGCCGGTTCAGAAGAAGCTCCAGTAAGGAGTTCAGAACTTAAACATAGGACTTTCGAAACACACGCGGATATCTAATTAACCCCATAAAAAATCCCTGCTGTAAGGATAAATCCCTACAAGGTACACTGAACTCAATCTGCCGTCTTTCTACCAATTAAGAATAAATGCATTTTTCCTGAGCTGTTTCGAAATGTATGAAATATTTCATTCAGCACTATACCGGTATATGGTTATGTTGAAATGAAAGAGAAACCAATGATAGAAAGAGATGGTGAGAAAGAGAGACAAACAATGAAAGGGAAAATATAAAGCACGAAAAAAGAATACAAAAAGAGTAATAAAAGAGTAAGAATGCTTAGAGTGGGTGGTAGCAGAGTTAGCCTTGCGTGCTAGCCGGGTCCATGCGGTCCCCATTCGCTTGCGTTAGCCCGGCTGCTAACAGGCCGGAACGGTTCAGCGAGAAGGTGGAAAGCAGGTTAAACTGAGACAGGCTGCTGAAATGTGTGTAAGCGGCGGGGTGTGTGGAAGTAAACTAAGTGTGAGGAGAGAGGAGAGAAGCCACGTGTTGAAAGAATGAATGGGCCGTGGGGGCGATGCTAAAATGGACGCTACACTCTTATCCCCCCGGAGCCTGCGCAGCGGCCCGGCCGGCAGAAGCAGAGGGGCAGTGGACACAACACACACACCAGAGACCTCTTAACACGACACTTAAATACGTTAGTCTTCTACCGGCCTTCTCCCCTACTTCTAACAGTCAATTTTTGCCCCACAGCGCCAGCTCACCTCCATTCTGTCCGTCGTCTCCGCCATTTCACCGCGTTTACTGGTGAAGCACGCAGCAGCCAGCCTTCAACTCTCCTCCTGCTCCCGCCCCCACAGACACGCGTTCGGATTGGATCGCTGCATTTAGCCCCGCCCCCAAAACGCCTTATCTCCCGATTCTTCTCACTATTAGCTGTGCATCCAATACTCTGATCTATGATTGGCTGATATTGTATAGGCCAGCCCACAAAGAACGCCTATTCTTCAATATCTGGAGTCTCTGGCTATTAATTCAGTCGTCAGTTCAAGGATTGGGCAGCTGTTGTGTAGGCCCCGCCCTTAAAACGCCCTGGAGCCATTGCCTGTAAATCCAGACATCAACTATGAGTTTAGGCTGCAGCTGTAGATTTATTTTCTGTAAAGTTCTGTTCCACTTGCTATTACAAATCAGTCGTCAAAACAGGGATAGGCTGCTGTTATGTAGTCCCGCCCCTGAACACCGCCCGTTCAAATTGGCTCTAAATCCAGTTATCCACTCTGTGATTGGGCTACGCTGTGTTTCCAAATGCCGTAACCGTGTATGTGTCTGTGTTGCATACGTGTGTATTAGGTAGATTGTGGATATATACGCGACATACAAATATATGTACACTATACTGACAAAAGAATTGGGATGCTTGACCAAGAGGGACTTTTTAAAAAATACATTACGTTTAAATTCATAAACTTTAATATGCAATTGGTCCCCCTTTGCAGCTATAACAGCGTCCACTCTTCTTGGAATGTTTTCCACAATAATATCTGTGGGAATGCATACTGTAGACTGTTCATGATGTTGGATGAATAGGTCTGGAACACAATCTCCATTCCTGTTCATCCAAAAGGTGCTCGGTCTGTGCACTGGGACACAGTCATCCTGGAACAGAAAAGGTTCTTGCTGGGGCCACAAAGTTGGAAGCATGGTGTTTTCCAAAATGTCTTGGTATTCTGTAATGTGAACAAAAATAAATAAACAAATAATTGAAGGAAGAATAGTAATGCTAATAATTAGTATATGTTTCTGGACTACAAGACTAATAAACTCACACTTCCAAAACAATTGTTCATATCTCGCAATAGTTTCAAATGCTCTGCATAATTCAGAGTTTGGGATGAATAAAATCCTTCAGAGTGGGTTTGGTGTGAAACTACAGAGAAACTTACTTTACAATTGTGTTGAAAGGAACCATGGGTCACTTCTAACACAAATATTTGTTTTTTATTTAGTATCCAAACCCAGCAGTAAAGCTACATGTTTTTTCATATGTTGCAATGATGATGGTACAACAGTAGAAATTATATTATATTACATTATAACCATTTCGGGTACTACTTTTCTGTGAATCTTTTTCAAGCACTGAACTCTGTTGACGTCCGGTTCCATTCACCACAAATGTGAACAATTTAGACTCAATAGGTTCCCACAGATCGGAATATTTTACGTAAAACCTCTCTGAATGGTTTTGTTTAAATCTTGATGTTACATTTACTGAAAGGACAGATGTAGAGGCTCATGTGGGGATGCAATCCACATCAACACCAGCAAAAGCAAAGACATGGTGGTGGATTTCAGAAGATCTGGGCCACTCCATCATGGTGTCATGCATCCATGCATCTATTTAAATATGTGTGGATAGATGTATTATAATAGATGGATAGAGGATGGATGCATAGATGCATGGAGGGGTGGATAGATCAGCTCTACCCTTCTAGTAGAAGGCACCAGTGTTTAGGCCCCAGTTTATTAACATGACCCTCGGGTATTCGTTGGAGGTCACTACCTCAATGTCCTTGTTTGATAGGAAACTGAGAGAAGGAGTGGCCCAGATCTTCTGAAATCCACCACCATCTCTTTGCTTTTGCTGGTGTTTATGTGGAGGCAGCTCCTACTGCACCAGCCCACAAAGGCATCCACGAGCTCCTTGTATTTCTTCGCTCCACTTCAGATAAATGCCACGATAGATGTTTCATCAGGGTATTTTTACTCAGGACACCAGAGAGGGATCCTCACCCATCCCCTCCTGCTTGTCCCTGAGTTTAAGAGACTGGATTGCATTAAAATCACTTAAGAAAACAATGAATGAGATTCAATCCTGTTTTCCAGGCTCCCTTTCTTCCAGTGAAGGGAAATCTTAATTATTATTGCAATAATTATCATCCAGTTGAAAGGCATTGTGCATTGTCTTGCATCTTGATGATAATGATTACTATTGTTTTTTTTATTATTAATGGCAAAAATAACAATAATCATAATCATTATAGGTCTAATGATATAGATTATAATCATTTTTATTATGTGATGAGACCTGTAACAAGAAATTATTTGTTAATTAAAGTTCTGCTTGAAGCATTGGGCTAAACTCCCCTCAGGACAGTTTGGTGTTACAGTGTAACGGTGTGACGTCAGATGTTGTTCCGCTTCAGTGATTGGAATTAATGATGTTGTACGTCATTACAAAGCAAAGGAGGCCAGAGTCTCTCCACCCTGACTCATTTATAATGAGTGTATTTATGATACTCCATAACAAATGGCATCATTCCTCCATAAAAAAGCGAACTGTGGTGTGGCACAGTGAGTCAGGATGTTTTATTGGACTCGGCAGGGTGTTCAGGAACTTTAGGGAAAGGTTTGTTCCTAGGGACACTGTATAACCACCTGTTTAATTCTTAAAGATGTAAAGAGATTTAAAAGTGGCCATATAAACATTAATTGTGAACTCTAACATGCAATACACACAAACATGGACACAAAGAGCCTCAAGGACACAAGATAAAAGCAGAATAGAGGCATCAGACATCTGGTTCCATGCAGTACTAGTGAGAACAAATCTAATTGTAAGTTTATCTACAACAGAGCTCTTCATATCAGCCTATTTTGTTACACTGTAACTATTTAAATCAGTGAAGATTACCTTTAATATGATACTCTTGGTTTTTGTTGTAGTTCCTCGAATCTAATGACTAAAAAATTGCATTTTAATTCTAATGTTGTCATACAATCATATCAGTAACATTTACCAAAGATTAATCCCTTTTGTGATCTGGAATTTGCATTTTTATCCTAAAGTATTAAGCCCTAAAGAATAATGTTCTGCTTTATTCAATTTAAAATTTAATCAGTTTATTAGTGTCATAATTAAATGTCTAAAGAGTCATCTCATTGTGAGTTACGATACTAAACTGATTTAAAAATTAAATTACAATAATAAAAACGATTTAATATTGTGTCTGTGAACCTCTTTCAGCCAATCAGAGCGCGCAGTGCTGGCGGGGGGTGGGGCTTCCCGGGAGGAAACTCTCGTATCCGTTCGCGTGTAGTGAAGTTCGAATCAGTTTATAGAATCAGTTCACTCGAAGTGTCGGGTTATATGATTCTAAGATCTGATTCACTTGTTCAGTATTTTTCTTTGAAGTTGCAAAATGGGTTCTGAAAGAAAAGGTCTAGTTTCAGATTAGATTTTGTACTATTTAACCATTATTAACATTACATATAAAAACACAGATGGGTTCACTGGTGGGTTGCGTGGGTTTGGAACAGATAGATAGTGAATTAAAACGATTATTTTGTGTTATGTTATGTTGATGATGGGAGACATTTTCTCTTATCCAAATACAAGGAATTTAAAGCTTACATGAAGTTGTAGCAAGGTTGCAGTGTGCCTGCATTCAGCTTTGAAAACATGACCATCTAAATGCATTAGAATAAGATTTGCATGCATTTTTTTGGTTTGAACTAGGGCGGCTGGTTGACTGCTGGTTAAAGAGCTCCTGTGAGCAGAAGGTTTGAAACCCAGGACTGCTAGTTGCAAAGAATTTCACATAATATGGTGTGGTCTGCTGACGTGAATATAATTCTTTCCTTTCCGCTTTCCTTTAAATAATGTTCAGTAAATATTCACGAGTCTGATTTGTTGCATGCAATTATACTTCCACAACGTACAGTAAAATGTTTTTTTTTTATGACAGGTCCCCTCCTTAACTGTGCTACATTGAAAAAAGAATACAGTAACCGACGACATTCGGTTTCTGTCCATCTATGATTTTCGGACCTCTGAGAACCACTGACTCTGACGTCAGACCTTGTGCTACACTGCACAATAACACCCAAACCTAAACAACCAGCGCTAGGACGAGACCCGGACGGCACAGTCAGCTGAACTCAGAGGCGGGAGGTTAGAAAGTAACCAATCTGAGAATGCCATTTATTTCTCCTTGCTGCTGATTGGCTGCTGCCCCATAATGCTGCAGATCCGAATTTCCCTCATGGAGCATCTCGAGTTTTTTAATGTTTTCCTATTTGTTCTTTTTAAAGCCCTGTATTTTTATTACTGTATTTGACATAATTTATTGTTGTATTTACCTGCTTTTACCTAGGAAAACAACAGCACATACCAAAGAAATTGCACATGCATGAATTACAGTACAGTCTACAGGGGGGGAACATCGATATTTACATTCTAGCACTGCAGGAGTTCAGTGTGAACTGTACAGTACACACTATGAAACACAATGTACTTAAAATATTCTTAATTCTACCTTAATTTATGCACCAAACACCTTAATTTGAAT
>JBBKCR010000027.1:4528041-4546283 GCA_037577295.1 Ladigesia roloffi | reverse complement strand
ACGTGTGTGTGTGTGTGTGTGCTTGAGCATCAAGCCTTGCTGCTGCTGTCTCTCCCCAGACAAGGACAATAGAAACTGAAATATATAGAGGGGAGGGAAGCTGGCTTTGGTTGGTTTGTGTGTGTGTGTGTGTGTGTGTGTGTGTGTGTGGACACCCCCTTACACTCCCCCTGCCCCCCAACCGCACGCGTATTCCCCCCCACCTACTCCCACTCCCCTTCCCTACCCATTTAAACCCCCTCTCCTCCTCCTCCTCCTCCCTTCGCCGTATCCTTCATCCCCCCTCCTCCTCCTTCTCCTCCTCCCTCCATTCCTCTCTCTCTCTCTCACTCACTCACTCTCTTACCCCCCCCCCTCCAGAGCTGCTCCCATTCTTGAGGACTTGCATGTGAAACGGGAGAGATAAACAGACGTGCGGAGCGTTGAGGAACGGACAAGGGGAGAGAGTGTGTGTGTGTGTGTGTGTGCGAGAGAGAGAGAGAGTGAGAGAGAGAGGGAGTGAGAGAGAGAGAGAGAGAGAGACGGTGCATTAGAATTTAGGAAACAACCTCCCTCCCCTCTCCTCCCCTCTCCTCCTCTCCTCCTCCTCCTCCTCCACCTCCACCTCCGCCACCTCCACCACCTCCTCCCCCCTCCCTTGTCTATCTCTCCATCTTCATCCCTCGTTCTTTTTCTTTAATGGATAGGAATTATCCTGGCACAGGTTTTGGTGATCTGGGCGCAGGAACGGGATGGAGTTACGAGCGATCAGCAAAAGCGAGGTAAGAGCAGACACTTTTAATATCAGTCATATTTATCATCATTTTGTCTGATTTCTTTTCGTCGTTTTATTGTATATTTTTTTCTACATCTCGTGCAAGGAGGAGAAGGGAGAGGGGGGGAGGCTGCAACAATGCTACGGTGCCCGTGAGTGCGAATGCGTGCAGCCCTGCAATCCACTCACCGCTGATTATAGGGGTCCAGGTTTATTGTCATTACTGAGAGAGAAGGAGGTGGAGGTGGTGGTGGAGGAGAATGAGGAGGAGGAGGAGGTGTATGAGTTCTCGTGTTGGTGTTGAGGAGGAGGAGGAGGAGGAAAGGAGGGAGGGGGAGTCTTGGAAAATGCAAGGAATGCGATTGAGAGTTAATGCGTGATTCTGGAGGTAGACTGGGGCCGAGACTGAGACTGGAGAGAGAAAAGAGGGGGAGAGGGGGCTGGAAAGAGGGGGGATGGGACTCCGCTACAGCTTGCTCGGTAGCGTATTATCAGAGTCAGAGAGAGAGAGAAAAAAAATCCACAAAAATGCCTGTCTCGTTTTGTGCGTGCGGGCGTACAAATGCGTGTATACGCGTGCACGAGAATTCTCGTGCACCTCCTGTGGCCGTCTCCCGTGCACGCGGGCCGTGTGAGCTGATTTATGACACGCTGTTGTGTGTGTGTGTGTGTGTGTTGACAAAGCACTGTTTTATTTTTGCAGGCGGCCAATTAGGCTACAGCAGTGTGAAGGAGTGTGGAGAGTGTGTGCGCGCGCATGTGTGTGTGTGTCTGTGGTGAGGAGGAAGAAGGGGGGGGGGGGGTCTTATTTTTTTGCAATTTGCAATACTCGACTGCTTGCTACTGTATCCCAGCGTGGCTAATGCTGTGGGGCCTCACGTCTGGCCGCACAGCCCATTGTCTTGGGGGGGAAAAGGGATAAAAGCATAAACAGACATCGCTCAAAAATTCTGGAAGCCTCCCGAGACGGTCTCGCTCCATGTGGCCCAGTTATGGGCACGTTTGTTTGTTCCATGTCGTTTTTGCCTTGTTAGCTTTTAGCATGCATTAACACGTTGACTGCAATGCAACAGCTCCTGCTTTGTGTGTGCTCTCAGCACTTTCGCCACTGTGTCACCTGGACGGGTGATTAAAGCAGAGATACGAAAGGTTATTCCACTGCATATGTTATTTTTATTTATTAATTTGTGCTCTGAATATAATAAAAGGAGCCACATCAGGACCCAGATTACACATGATGTATGAGGGCAGGTGACGTTAAATGTTTGCATTGTTGAACTGAGTGTGAATGATGACTGCACAAGTTGCTTTTTTAAAATGTTTTAGTTCACTAGATATTAAAAAGGCACTCACAGTAGACACGCTGAGTGTCTATTGTGGGTCCTTTTTATGTTTACGTGCTTGATTAGTGTATGATTGACGGTTAGTTGCTCTGTAACACGTCATGACATTAAAATTCCTGGACTGGAGTTCTGGTATGTTGTTTTGTTGTTGTTGACGTCTGCAGCCTATATTATTGCGTTTGTTTTATAAACGATTGTTTTGGGCTCCAAATGTAATGTGTTATTTGTTTTTGCTCAAAATATAAAACTCTGTATGTCTAATGTGGGTCTTTTTTATGTCTAAGTGCTGTGAAATTTTCGAATTATTGTATTGATTAGTGTGTGAATGACAGGCAGTGGCTCTGTGTCATACCAGGACATTACAATTCCCGTACTGGAGTGCAGGGTATGTTGTGGTGGTGTTGTTGTGTGTTTGAGCTCTGCTCATATCTGCAGCCTGCCTCGTATTTTGCACAGCAGCTTTTATTTATTTATTATTATTATTATTTTGCCCTAAATATTAGTATACGAGTGCAGACATTGGTTCTCACTGTACGAGAGCACACGCGTGCACACCGTCCTCGCGGCCTACTTACAGTTCAAAGGCGCGCGGCACGTTAGCAGTCGCCCTGACAACCGGATCAATCAGAGCCCGCGCGAGGAGGACGCCACGTTCCAATCAGATCCTTCAGTTCTGGATCAATAAACCAGCTCTCTACCGCCTGTACCAGTGATAACAACAGCAATCGTGTATTATTGTATCTTTTTATATTCCTACAGATGATATAATAACACCAATACTGCTGCTAATGGCAATAACAACAATAATAACAAAAACAACAATAATAATAACAAAGGATGCTAAATAATTTAACTATTTGCAACCAGATTCCTTAGTTCTGTATCAATAAACCAACTCTCTACCGAGTGTCTAAGTGATAACAACAGCAATCCTGTATTAATGTATCCTTTTATATGCCTACGGATTATATAATAACGCCAATATTACTGCTAAAGGTAATAGCAACAATAACAAAAACAGCAACGATAATAATAACAACGGATGCTAAATCATTTAATTATTTGCAATGAGATTCTCCAGTTCTGTATCAATGAACAGCTCTCTACCAACTGTCCCAGTGATAAAAGCAATCATACTATTTTATGCTTTTATATACCTACGGGTGATATAATAACACCAATACTGCTGCTAATAGTCATAACAATAACAACAACCACAACAACAATAATAACAATGGACACAATAATTTAATTATGTGCAAAATCTAATTATTATTGTGAGCAGTAGTCTTATTGTGTGCCGTATCATGTGCTGCTTTTTATTGGATGCTACATTTGCGCTTAATCTTTATTGTACGTAATAGAGATCAGTGGTAGTTTAGTAGTACTGACCTAAGTTTGATATTTCATGTCATCAGACTACTGCACACATCAATGGGAGCAAAAATCTTTTCATTATGTGCAATATTTTATTATTATCATTATTGTAATATTCTTACCATGTAAACTATGTCAATATTACTGATCTACTGTATATTACACACAACCACTGTGTGTGACGCGAGTAATTCACTGAACTTTATCTCTAGTATATATACCCCAGGGTTTATGAATATAGTGTAGTACAGTGTATTTCATATTGAGTATATTCTCCAGAGTTTTTATTGATTTATTTAGACTTCATATTTTATAGTGTACTTGTCTCTGTGTGTCTGTGCATTTGTAACACAAGCGATTACTTCAGGGATCAATAGAGTTTCTGATTCTCAATAATTATGCCATAAAGTGGTTATAATGCAAGTGTTAGCTGTCCTAATAATAGCAGCACCAATAGTAATATTAGTTGTAACATGTGTTAATATTTTAGGCCTTATGACAGGTTATTTGCATGTTATTTTGTTTGTTTTATACTATTATAGTTGTTATTACTGAATATTTCTTTTATTGCATCCTTATTTTCAGTCATTATTCATAGTGTAATAAAACATAAAACATAGGATATCTTGAAACCTCTAGATATAACTTGTGTTAGTTGTCATATAAGAGTTAAGTACTGTGACTTTCCAGCATCATAAGGCCGATGTTGTGGCTCGTATTGTGTATTTGATGTTATATGGTTCGTGTTCCAGTCCGTATGTGCAAAACCAAGCTGCTAAAAACAGGCTGTTTTGTTTTTTTTGGATTTGTGACATCCCAAAGACCAACCTTTTACAAAATATCTGTCTATTTCAATTAGCTCTATCCATTTTATTGAAGTTACAAGTTGTGTTTTGGCCTGGGCTGCTTTATAAATTACAAGAGTCTTAAAGGCGCAGTGACAACAATGAAGAGAGCAGGACACTTGTCATGGAAACAATGATGTTATTTTAGTACATGAAGCCACACATATGTCATATAGTGGACCTTAAAGTAAAAAACAAAACACAAAATTGTATAATAAGGTCCTTTTAAGTGAAGTATAAGTCAGGCATGAATAATTATGGCACGAAGTGGAAAAATAAAATGCAAATTAGTAGGACTTGGATTTTTAAAAAGGAATATCAGTCAGACGGGAAAAGTTAGGGGGCTTTTCTGAATAGTGTAGTTATTATTAACTCCAAGAAACAATCCAGATCCTAGCTTAGGGGTTTCGATGAAGTTTTGCACCTTTTTCAGGAGCGTGACCCCTGGCAGGTTAAGATATTGGCAGCCTATAGCAGGAACCGGATGCTAGTGGTGGATAAAGTATCGTCTGTGTGGTTGCTGTCTTTTATTCAAATGAATAGGAATGAACCGGGGGTGTTAAATATCAAGTAGCAGCGTGATGTGGTGGCTGATTGGACCAGGTGAGGCTGCTGTGACTCGTTCGGCAGGTACACACTCTCCACTCAACCTCCCTCCTGTAGACTCTGTCCCGGTGGGAGTGATGATTGCTCCTGGGCTGCTGGATAGTTTATGATTGTCTTTTTGAGTCAAGGGCATCTCTCACAGTCCAGGCGGATTGATGGCACCCTGGATCCTTAATGAGCAATTTTTACTCATAAGACAGTCGGACAAGCCCTGGCACCGCCGCCGAGCAGGCTGAGAGCTCTCTGACTGAGACGAAATGAAATTGAATCTCTCCTCTTTTAGTTTGGGAGAGGGAGAGGAATTGTAATTTTGTTTTTTTTTTGTTATTGTTGTTTTGAATTAATATTAGTTTGGAGCGAGAGCGCTGTTGTGGGACTACGTTTCTCCATTAGGCCACGATGAGACATGCTGAGGTATTAAATGAATATGAAGTGAAATAAAATGATGGTTCTTTTTTCCCCCCACCCCCTGCAAGTATTTGCCCCGGCACTCATTCAAATGGGAGCGTCTGCAGCGTCTTGTGCAAATTAACTACACGGCACCTTTAACCTGATAATGCCGGGATTCTGAGCATGTTCGCGCCGCACGTTCGTTTGAATTTGCAGCCGCTCTGAAGAAATTTGGCTCTAATCAAAAACAGATTCACTTTGTTCACTTGAGTGTCCCTGCGTTGCGGTCGGGAAGGTGGCGTCACGTTTTTGGCCCAGGAATTTAGGATATGAGGTCCCATCTTGCGCAGGGCACCCGGGGTCCCACCACACTCTGACACCTCTTCATGTTTCTAATAGAGATTAATGGGCATGATTGAGTTTCTCCGTCAGCCCATAAACATTTTGCACCTGTTAGGGGGGACTGTGTCGAATTACCAGCCATATAATTAGGAGCAGCCCTGTACAGTGAACTTAATTCAGCCTCTAATTCACCCCGTTCTTGCCCCTAAATGTGGAAGTTTCTCCAGAACGGAGATACATGTGGTTTCCTAAGGGCCCCTTCAGTGGGTGGTTCTGTGTAAATTAGATTTGTGTGTGCGTGGAGAACCTCTATTCAACTGTAAAGGTTCCATATCTATCTACAAACCACTCTTTGTTCACACTGCCAGAATTATGCTGAAAAATCCCCTTTAAAATTTGAGGGACCCAAACCCTACATTCTTTAGGATAATTTGTGTAGTTTCATGTACTAAAACAACTGTAATTAATATCTACATCACTGTTTGTCCAATCCCTCCTTATTCTTGACAATTATACAGACCATTTTTGTTACTGTGCCTGCCAGAATGATTTGGAATAAAAATACTCTACATTAGCATAGGCTAGAAGTCAAGAATGTTTTTCCTTCTCCTGTAAAATGACAATGGGGTCCATGTTTTTGTGAACAGTGAGGTTTGCATGACTGTTTACCAGCCATGTCTTCCTCTTTATCCCATAGAAATAATTAGGCTGTGCCGTTACTGTGTGACTGGTGTATATGAGATCTTTTCTGAATGGCAGTCCTTTAAATCACCTAATTTTCTCCACCCTGAAACACTCTTTATAACTTCAGAGTGACTGTGCGAGATTGTAGATTGAGTAGATGGATTTATGTAAAGGTTTCATGACATCACAGACATAAAACAATTAATTTAAATTTGCAGCTTAGTTTCCGGATATGGTCTGTAGGGCCTGCGGAGCCAATAGGTGATTTTGAAACTTAAATACTATTTGCACAATTCTTTTATTTAGAAGCGGTTTTCCATGAAATGGGAGCTTCCATATATATATAGCTGTGTGCAGCATATGGATTGTACAGACTAGGGGAATGAGCTGTACATTTTGAACTATATATACATACCACATTATCGTTATTGTTCTTAGAACATTATGTCCTAGCCAAGAACCTCCTAGCCAAGAACCTTGTTTTTTTAAGAGTGTGGGCCTCTGTCTTTCTCTCAAGCCCACTCTGTCCATCAAACCTGAGATATTGTATCCCATTAACACAGACTGGTGGATGGAGAGGGGAGAGATGAAGGAGAAGATTGGCCGGGGGGTGTTGGTGGAAGGTGGAGAAGCTTAGAAAAGGGTGGAAATGGAGAGTGGAGGGAAGGCGTGCTGCAAAAAACTACACTAGATCAGGGCATGGAAAGGTTGATCACGTGTGGAAGTGAATGCACAGGGTGGCTGCGCCAGGCTAGTGGAAAGGCGTGATAGGATGAGGGGAATAAAAAAACGAGTAAGAAGATGGGATTAGACAGAAAGCAGGGCTGGAGTGTGAGCATGGACGACATCCATCAATTCCCCTCACTCCCCTGGGATCAATCCCTCACTCCTTCCGGGTCTCTGGACCGCCTCTTTGGGATTAACACCCAATTAAGGTCTGATTCCTATCAAACCTCCTGTCAATCTTAATGAGTTTTAGTACATGACAGTCCTTTTGATCCAGTCAGAGACCTGGGAGACTTCACAGAAGAATCTTTCTGACGTATGCGAACGCTCACGTTTGACGAATGGATGCTGTGGGACATTAATTATTTAGGAGGAGGCATTCCAGTGCCGAAGAAGCATCTAGCTGTCAGTCGGCTTATCGGATTTTGGTCTGCTGTTTTGGAACTGTGATGAATTTGTTTTTCTCTTTCACAAATATCACGTACTTCGCAACGCCTGACCGGTAAAAGCACTCATTTAAGATTCAAGATTCTTTATTTGTCACATACACAGATACTCAAGTACGACATGCAGTGAAATGGGGACCTGAAACATCCATAAGACTGTGTGGCAGAATTATAATAGATTCAAGAAAAAATGAAAGGCCCAGTAATAAAGATATGTAGCAAAAAATAAAATGTGTAAACATTTTAAAATACTCTCTGACAAACAAAAACATTTAATTCATTTACTGATTATTATCGTGAAGTTTAGCTTCTCACGACGGTTTACATGCACCCAGATATTCTTGAAAATGTTTTTTTCTGCATTTCGGCCTCCCATCTGAGCCAGAAACGACGCCTGTGTTACAGCATATGGTTCAGAACATCCTCAGCAGCAACACGGCATCAGGAGAAATGGCCTCAGTCTAAAAGCATCAGGCTGAGCCGCTTAGCCTGAGCGTCGGGTGCAAAGATTCACATTCGCAATTCCGTAAAGTTAATGATGACAAATCACTAAAACTAGGAAATTCTGGCCACCAGAAAGGAGAAAAATGACCAAAAATAAATAAATTAAATAGGCCTGGAAATCTGTCAAAATCTAAGACCTTAAAATTCATTTTCATTTGCTGATAATACACTAAATTCAGGAATACCAATTAGCACTCTGTTGCCTTCTAAGTTGCCTTCTTCCTCTCAAGCTTCGAATTTGAATTGTTCGTTCTATCGTAAATGGTGCAAATTGAAACTTGCAGTAAGAAGCTGTCACCTCAGTTTTCATCGCAGCCTCTTTTGGTCTTGTTATCAGTCTAAAATTGTCTGAGACAAAAATGCATTATTAAAAAACAAGCAGCATTTAAGTAATGAAGACTGACTCCTATGCTGAGCACAAATGACGCTTTTGTATGAATTCTACGTGACTCCGGCGGCCGGGGGTTGTTGAGTGGCTGCTCTGTATTCTGTGCCAGATGTGTCTGGGTTTGTGCTCTTTCACTGGCACATTTAAACACTTAATGCAGTTCATTAGAGTTTTTATCCAGCTAATTACACAAGTGCCTGGCCTGGGAGACGAGCTGGGCACTCGGACGGACGAACTCCCAGATGGTGTCCCCTCAGGACGAGCCTCAGTCATCTTTGCTTAAGACACCTTGATAATTGTAAGAGGCGACAGGATTACTGCAGTATCCTTCTTGTTCAGTTGCTGTGGCTATTGTTCACACAATATTGAATACTACTGTAAAAACATATGCACTGGATATCCTTTCAGACTGCTTTTTTTTTTGGACGTTTCGCAGGATGCAGAATGAACTTATTCAAGTGTGAATTGGGTCTTTTCTCTGTTGGTTTAAAGATAGACTGGCTGGTCCGTTTCGCTGCTCGTATTGAATGACACCCACCCCCTCACCACGTGCTCGCTCAGTGTGTGGTGTCTGTGGCTTCCCACACTGGTCTCTGAGCACTGCGATCCGCACTAACTGAGCTGTACTCACATTAAGAGCCTGTCAAGGATGGAAGGGGAGGGGGTTACCAAGGCAATTCAATCACAGGAGAGCTTTTATCAATGAGCGCTCTGTCTCACCTCAGCAACATCCTAACCGCTATTGTCAGCCCAGCTCAACTGCCCGCTCCTATGAAAGGGAAAAACAGCCTGTAAAGATGCCAGAAGACAGACGATTGGCTGACAACGGGCCGAGCCGTGGCCAATCGGGGTGAATAACAGCGTCTAGGCTTGCAGCAGAGTAAGAACTACGGCTCTGGAGAATGTACAGGGTACAAACGCAAAATCATAATTCACCTCCCATGTTAATTTCAGTAGGTGTTCAAATGAATAAAATGGAAATGAAAAGGTCTGTCTGTCTATGTGACCTTCTAATTGAGATTGGTGCTTTGAAGTCTGTGTATGGTCTCAATAATCTAATAAATTGCAACCTAAACACAAATGTTCTGGAATTACATGCATGTCAGCACTGAACTACGGATACGCTAGGGAGAAGGGTGGGGGGGCTCAGCGGTGGCCCTTGGGTCATTCGTTGCCTTAAGAGGTTGTGTGTGTTCTAGGATAATGAGCATGTGCAGTGTTGTAATGCAGTCTGGATATAGGCTGATCCAGAGGCTATTTGGGAGAGGGAGGATATGGAAGCGAATAGGCTGATTAAACAGCTAATCTGTGTGTGTGGCTCTAGTGAGAAGGGGATAATGCAGAGCTTGGTCAGCTGATATTCTATACAGGGATTTACGAGGAGTACAGCCCAGCAGGACTTTTCGGTATTGTGTTAAGTGAGAGAATGTATTTTTTCAATGTTTCACAATGTCACAAGGTGTACTTACGCTATAAGGGTTAAATATATGCAAGCAGTCTGAGGCTCTTTTGTCTGCATAGTAATTCACCCCCCCCCCTCTTTCCCTATTTTCCTCTCTCCTCTTTCTCCTGTATTTCCAGTCTGATGTATGGGAGTTCCAGATCCTCCCATCCAGACTCAGAACTGCTCCATCGTCAAGCATATGCCACAGCACACCCCCTGCAGGGCTATGCAACCAATCATCACCCAGGCAGCTCTGGACAGGGTGGGGCATGGGGTGCAGCTGGCCGGAGTTTAGGTGAGCGACACAAATCTTGAATACTCAATGTACATGTATTAGTACTGGTAAACATAGTGGAATTCATTGTTTAAGTAGGTTTGCAAAGTTATTATCCCTGCTCAATGAATAGAGCATATTTTTTTTCTTACAGGGCTTTCAGGTTTGTTTGATGCTGGGTTACACCATGCAACCTCCTCAGGGCCTGACGCCTCTGTCATGAACCTGATCTCTGCTTTAGAATCTCGAGGTCCACAGCCTCCCCCCTCTGCCTCCTCCCTCCTCTCCCAGTTCCGGACTCCCTCATGGCAGACTGGTAAGTGCATGTTGCCACGTACTTTACTTTTATATTAAATGAAGCACTTTATAATATGCTGATTGCATTAATCAATTAATTATGAAGCAAATACATAGTAAAGCAGATGTGGTTTTAACCTGTTGATCCTGTAGTTTCTTTCTTTCCCTTTCTGTTGCTCTAGCAATGCATGCTCCAGCCCCCGCTGAGCTCTTCATCTCCAGTGCTTTGCCTGGCTCTGGCTCCTTCCCTTCGTCCTCTGCCCTGTCGGCGTATCAGCACCCTGCCTCCTTCTCAGGCCGTTCCTTTGCTGGGGTCACACCATCGCTGTCTCTTCAGGACACGCCTACCTTCAGCCCCACCTCCAATGGCCTCCTGTCACCACATGATCCATTGCTGCACATAAAAACACCATCTCAGTCCAGCCTGGGCTTTGATCGCCTCCTCTCCTCACAGAGTGCCGCAGCAGCGTACAGAGGAGCTCAGGAGCCTTCAAGCACTCCTGGACCTCCATCTCAAGCATCCACATCCTCCTCTTCTCGCCATTTACCTCCCCCCCAGTTTAACCTGCTGTCCTCGCAGCTTCAAGACCAGTCCTCCCAGCTGTACAATGCTTCTGTGTTCTCCTCAGCACCTGCTCCCCCACAACCCCCTACCCCGCAAGAAAGAGCGGTTCCCAGGCAAGACAGCGTAATTAAGCACTATCAGAGACCAACCCCTGCACAGTCTCAGTTATCCTCCTCCACACCACATCCCCTGCAACATTATCTTAGCTGTGGGGCTTCAGGGTACCAGCAGATCTCCCACCATCAGCACGCAGGGATGAACTGCAGTCCTCTGGGTGATCAGAGCCCATCATCTGACCCCAAACCATCACCCCGGTCAGAGCAGGTGTACCGCCCCATAATACAGCCCCCGTATAGCTCTTCCTCAACATCTTCATCAGCTGCCACAAGCGGCGGTATTGGAAAAACGGGAAAGAGTTCTAGTTCTAGCAGTGGCTATTCATCCTCTAGCTCTTCTTCATCCAGAACGCCTCACACGCCTCCCTCAGCCTCCTCCACTTCCTCTTCCTCCTCGGCTTCATCTAACCCCAGTGCTTCATCTAGCTCTTCTTCTGCTCCATCAAGGCAACAGCCACCACCCCAATCTGCACCTCCTCCGCCACCTCCTCCGCCTCCCCCTGTCTCTTCTGCTGCAGCACAGCAGCCTCCCCCCAAGCCCTGCCTTTCCACCTATGGTTCTCCTGTTGCTCCTGTTAAACCCAGCTCCGGCCTCCCTGGCCAAACCCCACCACAGCAACACTCACAATCATATTCGCCAAATCAACCCCCTTCCTCTCACCCTTCCCAACCTTATGGAGGTTTCAGCTCACCGCAGGCCCAGGATCTGAGCTCTGGTCCTGGGGCGTCAGGAAAAGCATTTGGGGGCCTTGGAGCAACAGGACGTTCATTTTCAGCCGAGGCAGTGTATGGTTCTGATTCAGGATATGGCTCTATGCCACCATCTCTTGGAGGAGCAGGAAGTCCCTCTATGGGATATGGTGGTCCAGGACATTCACCTGCCCTAATAGGATCTGGAGGGGGTACAGGTACAACGAGTAGTGGTGCTGGCTCAGGAGGGAGTAGTTCAGGGGGTGGAGGTGCTGGCAGTAATAGTGTTACAAGTGGTGGGGGTGGAGGATCATACCATCTGCAAGACTCCAGCCCATCCCCTTCAAGTAACTCTGGAATCATCCGCCCAGGACTGCACTCCCCTGCACCTACACGCCCTGCTCAGTCTCCTGGAGGAACTGGAGGTAATAAGTACCTATCCTCGGTTCTCTCTCCTGCTTTTTTAGCATCTCCACAGGGGTATACGGACACACGGGCACCCCCACCCCAAACACAATCTTATCACCAGGCACCACCAAAGTCCAAGTCAGAGCCTGATATGCTCGGTATCGAACGATCACAGGAGGAGGATGAAGAAGATGATGATGATTTTCTAATTCAGCATCTGCTGCACTCTCAGAGTCCAGCACCTCCACCTTCACAGCATCACTCCCAACAACAGCCACCACAGCTTCCTTCCCAACAGCAGCCACCACAAACCCAGTCAGTGCCCCAAAATATGGAAGGAGCAAAGGGGATATCGGCCTATGAACTGAACAAGGCATCCGAGGAACGCTACCATCTACAAAGCGTCATTCGAACCAATAATGCCACAAATAATGTTGCTCCTGGTGCTGCAAACACCACTGGAACAAGTACTGGTTCAGAGAGTCAGCTGGAGATGTCTCTCAAGAAGCCACAGCAGCAAGCTAAAACAGATAGACCAGTGTCCGGAGCTGGGACGAATGGAGGGAGAGGAGGAATGGATTCACTCTCTCACTCTCATCCCCATGCACCTCACACTCATCAACATGACTCTCTTAGCTCAGTGGTCCATTATGGAAGAGGAGACCCGTATGGTCACCAGGCACACCAACACCAACATCACTCTTCGCACTCCTCACACCCACAGCACTCTCAACATTCACAGCACTCACATCCCCATTCTTTGTCTCACTCCCATATGGAGCTCAAGAAAGCTCCAGTGCCATCAGAGATACCCTACTTGCGAAAGACCCCAGATCTGCAACAGCGACAGACGCAGACTTCCCTTTCCCACATGGACTCATCACCTGACCAGACTCAGCAACCCCAGCAGGTGCACCTTCTTCAGTCAGTTCTCTCTCACACCACACGTAGTAAGATAGACACTCAGCAGGCCTCCCAGCAACAGCAGCACCCTTTGAGCCAACAAGGTTTAATGGGAACAACTGGAAACCTTGGGACTTCTAGTGGTGGGGGAGTTGAAACCCAGCCACAGGCCTCTCAGCTTCAGCTCCAGCTTCAGTCCCAGGCTATGGAAGCCCATTATGGGCGTGAAGCACAACGAAACCAAAGTCAGTCAAGTCAAAACTCTGTCTCGCCGTTAGACATGCTTGAGCGGTCTCTCTCGAGGACAAACAGCCGTGAAGGTACGGGGCCTACTGAGAGGATTGTTGTTGGAGATGGAAGCGCCAGTGAACATCACAGACCACAGCAGCAGCGACAGTTGCAGCAGCAGCAACAGATGCAACAGCAGCAGCATAGGATGCCCTCACACCATCAGTCCCACCATTCTCAACAAACACCTTCAGAGCTGGATTTCCTTAGTGAGCCAAATATGAGCATGTCAACCTCATCTCATCTGCACCATATGGCTTCACACCATACACACCCTCATGCTCACCACCAGCCACAGTCCCACCCTCATCACCAACATACTCACCAGCAGTCTCATCACATGTCAACCAGTTCTGCACCTCTGCAGCCCCAGGCCCAGCCAAGGGAACCAGAGCCCCAGCTTGCCCAGGCGCAGCTAGATCAGCTCAAAGAGTTTGATACAGAAAGTCCTGTAGGAAAACCAACTCAGAATCAGGGACAAAACCAGCAGCAGCAGCAGAGGTTTGTGCCTCTGACCTCTATCTGTTTCCCTGACTCTCTTCTCCAAGACGAAGACCGGTCATTTTTCCCAGGAATGGAAGATATGTTCTGCTCTGAGGACTACAAGTCCAGTTGCACAGGAGGAGGAGGTGCGGGGCAGGGAGATCAGGACATGATATCTGAAGGGGTTGTGAATGTTCAGGACGGAATTGAATCAGTTAAGACAGGTGGAGGAGCAGGGGGATATGACATGATGGGTCATCATGGGGACCAGGGGTATGGTCAGTACTGTCACAGTCTTTCTGAATCTGGTAATGGCACCATGCATCTAGATTTGGACTCCCTGAAAACCCATGAACTCCCATCCACTGTGAACACAGAGCAACTGGGCCTGATCCAGTCTCAGGCTCCAGGCATTGGAATGGGTGGGACAGGGTCGGGTGTAGATGTAACAGGAAACAAAATGATGGGAACCTCCGGTGTAGGAGGTGGATCTGGAACGGGCGGGCTAACATCACCCATCTTCTGTTCCTCAAGACCCAAAAAACTACTAAAGACCAGCTCCTTTCATCTTCTGAAACAGCGGAGGGATCCCAATTCTCAACCCCAGGCTAAGAAAACGTATGCCCAGGAATATGAATTTGAGGATGATGAAGATAAAGCAGACGTTCCTGCTGACATTCGGCTAAATAGTCGGCGACTTCCGGATTTGCTTCCTGACCTCGTGTCTAGCTGCCGAAAATCCGGTGGCGGTTCAGGGGTCGGTAGTCTAAGTCCCCTAATGGCTGACTTGGATTTCTGCCACCCCTCAGGGTACCCGTCTCTCGGACCTCCACAACTGCTTCCCCATGATGGGCCAAAGAAGAGGGGCAGAAAGCCCACCAAACCCAAACGAGAAGGTCCTCCCAGGCCTAGAGGAAGACCACGTATTCGTCCACTACCAGAACCTTCATATTGTAGAGGCCTAGTTGGATCTGGGGCTGGTGAGAGCCGAAGGGGCCGTGGTCGAGGAAGGGGCCGTGGCAAGAAAGATGATCTCATGTTGGACATGCACAGAGACATGAACAAAGGACAGAATTACCATCAACAACCACATCAGCAATCAACTCATCTACATCATCAACAACAACAACTTCAACAACAACATCAACAGCAACACTTACAGCAACATTTGCACCACCATCCACAATCGCAGCAGCATCTCCAACCACAGCAGCAGCACATGCACCAACAGCAGCACCTACATGCACAACACCACCAACAACATCTACATCAGCAGCAGCCACAGCAGCAGCAGCAACCACAGCACCAACAACATCAGCAACACCAACAACAAGAGTATCAGGAGCCTATCAAACCAATCAAGGTGAGTGAAAGAGGTACAAGACCAAGGTACTTCCTAAGTTTTGAATAACATTGGTTTATTGATAATTTAGGGTTGCTTGAAACAATGTAAGGTATCAGATATTCAATACACCATTGTTTACTCATTTGTAGATCAAGCTTCCTCTTCCCTCCATGCCTTCATCGGAGTCCCTCTTGAGGACGGATTCCTTGTCGAGTACAGATCCAGTTTTATCTGATGGCTCAGTAGGATCTGCTCCATCTCTAGGCCTGAGTCCCGGGCCCACGTCTGCACTGGACATGAACAGGGGTGACATGAACCGTGTGCAGGACAAGATGAAACAGAAGGACCAAGAGGTAAATAAAATGGATATCAAATCCATTGTTTTCTTAATTGCAGTTTCATTTTATATCACCATGAGACACAGTATTATTGTTTAGGGCTTATGGGTTTCACTGGGTTACTGGCACATGTGCAGCTGTTGTCATTTATATGCGGACTTTCAAAGTAAAGGTTATAGTGCTATCCATTGTTACCATGCATGCTATCTAGAGTACCAAGTGTCTACCACCCAGCCAGAAAGGAAATACCTGAAAAAAGTAAACCAAAAAAATTATGGCTTTTAAAATTTGATTTACAAGTGCCATCAGGGAAGTTTTTTGGCTTGATGGCTGTGTGCAGTGTTGGGCAAGTTACTTCAAAACTGTAATGTGTTATTTATTATTTGTTATTATTACTGTATTTAAAATGTAAGGCATTACACTACTATTGCATTACCTTTAAGTTCCTAGTGCCAAAATAACTGGAAATATGGATTTGGCCATGTAAATATAGCTCATGACGCTCTATTAGTTCATAACACATCAAGTGGAAGGTGAGAGTACTATCCTATGTTATATCAGTTGCAGGTTCACTCATCTCTTTGGTGACCATATTTAGGATTGTGAAGAAGAGGAAACCTTAGCGTGGACTTTTTTTACCAGCTCAGCCATTGTCTGGGGAGTGTTAGACGTTTAATGCGCATCTCGGTTGCGTGCATCTTTTAGGTTATGAGAGATGCCAGTAACTTTAGTAATGTTTTGGCAGCTCAAAATCCCGGGAAAAAGAGGGCTTCCCCCTACTCTTCTCTCTGTCTGACTACAAAAAGTGAAGCATTTTGCATGGACGTTTCTCCTCTCCTGATCTTGTAGTGATTTTGGTGAATTTAAATGAAGTGGAAAAAAAAACTTCTTGTTAAAATTGAATTGTAACGTGTGTTACTGACATTTGTACCGAGTAAAATATTATACATTTTTGTTCTGTAATGCCTAACATTACCGTTACAGAAAAAAGCAATGCATTACAGTAATTAGTTACTTTAGTAACGCGTCACTCCCAACACTGGCTGTGCATTAGATTATAGTGAGTCAGGTTGTAGCAAAGAGAAACTGAATTATGGCCATGTATAAATGATGACTCTCGTTTCGAAGTTACTTATCTTCTCCTCAAAATGAACAGATATGTATTAGTTTGCATTATGAATGAAAAAGATTCTATAAATACAAAAAAACTGTTATTTATGAAACATAATTGTATTAACAGAAATAAATAGAAAAAATGTATCATTCTGTGTGCACATCCAGGCAAATCCATTTTTCCATTCTTTGTTCGGCACCTAAAGATGCTGAAACTTTAATCAAATGATCCCTTCCCCTATGCCTTTGTGTAAAATTGTACTTGTGAAATTGCTCTTGTTGCCTCAGCAACAGGTAACCTCAGAAGAGAGGGAAGGAATTAGAAATGGGGGCTGTTATGTGTAGATATCTTTAGTTATTGCAAATGCAATGTGCTTTCTCCACAGATGTCCTGGGAGAGAGACATGGATGAAGAGCTGACCCCGGAGGCCTGGGCTAACATGCAAAAACTGTCCAGCTCAGTAAGACACATGTTTAAGCAATCATTAATTATTTCATGATTCATGAATAACTGCAACAGTGTGAATATGAAAAAAAAACCTTTACCGCAAGGAATAATGCAGCAAGCATGGCATAAATTTGTCATTTCATCTTTAGAATTTGAAGGAACATATGCCAGCATTTGTATATGAAGAAAACCATATGTGTTTCCTCCTCGTTCATCGCAGAGAGAATGCATTGTCCTCTGTGTGCTTGTGCGTTTCGTTCCACTAGAGGGAGCAGTAATGTTCTGAGTCTGAGGTGATTGACAGACTACCATGATCACTCTGTCCTTAAAAAGATGCAATAAAAGGAAGGGAGAGAGCTGGCTGTTGCCAGGGTAGCTGTTGCCACGGTTACTCATTCATAGGACCAGCCATTCAGCGCCCCCTGCTGTGTAGTAAGGTGTACGACCCCCCTTTCAAAACACCTAACACAGGAGTGCACAGCAATGAGAAAACCTTGCCAGAAAAAAAAGCCATTTATGCAGGGCTGGCGTCAGAGCGGATCTACCAGGCTGGCATCTGACTGACTGGGGGGAGGGGGGCACTATCGATTGTGAACCATATTCATATGAGACACTAGAGTGTGTAGGGGGTGTTGTGGTAACTCGCTAGGGGGGCAATGCCTTTGAATGCCCCCCGCTTGACACTGGAACTGCATTTATGGTTATTTTAAAATTAAGACTTAACTCTGATTTACATATAAATATCTTCCTGCCCATTCATTTTTGTCCTTTATAATGGACATTTTGTTCACCTGTATCTTCCTTTAGGATTTGGAGTCACCCCATCAGCCATATAGTATTCTTTAGAGGACATGCTGGTCTTTCCAGTGATGTGGCATGTGCTGGGTTTTCATGCTAGGAACAACGATTGCCATGGCAGAACCAATTCCTCTGCAGAACCAAATAGAGAACATGCTTCCAGGATTATCAAAGCTAAAATATCCAGAGGAGGTTCTATGCCTTGAACTAAATTGCATGATTAGTTGTTATATGTGTACACATATGTATTATATATTTTATATATATATATATATATGTGTGTGTGTGTGTGTATGCGTGTGTGTATGCGTGTGTGTGTGTGTGTGT
>JBBKCR010000027.1:4490795-4500925 GCA_037577295.1 Ladigesia roloffi | reverse complement strand
AGTCTCATGGGTGTGTGTGTGACAGGGGGAGGAGTTATAGAGTCTCATGGGTGGATGTGATGGGGAGGAGTTATAGCCTGATGGGTGTGTGTGATGGGGAGGAGTGATAGTCTGATGGGTGTGTGTGATGGGGAGGAGTGATAGTCTGATGGGTGTGTGTGATGGGGAGGAGGGATAGTCTGATGGGTGTGTGTGATGGGGAGGAGTTATAGCCTGATGGGTGTGTGTGTGATGGGGAGGAGTTATAGCCTGATGGGTGTGTGTGATGGGGAGGAGTGATAGTCTGATGAATGGGTGTGTGATGGGGAGGAGTTATAGAGTCCAATGGGTGTGTGTGATGGGTAGGAGTTATAGAGTCTGAATCAGAATCAGAAAACTTTATTTATCCCGAAGGAAATTGTTTGATGGGTGGGTGTGTGACAGGGGGAGGAGTTATTGAGTCTGTGGTGTTCAGTGGAGAACTTTATGGTGGTTGGGCTGTGACTAAAATGCTTCTCTGTACAGGAGCTAAAGCAATATTAAAGTGTTGCCATTGGTTCCTGCTGTACACTTCTTTTTCTTTTCAAGACCCACCACGACTCTGCATGTCTCCCACCAGGTGTGATGATGAAAGATGGCGCCCTCCTCCCTCAGGAGGTCAGAAAGGTCATGCAGAACGGGCCCTCATCTGGATCCAGGATGAAGAAACGGGGAATTGTAGAGCAATGCTGCCATTTCTACTGTGACTATTATGACTTGGAGAACTACTGCAACACCTAGAGCACCAAACATATCTGCAGATGTGAATGGGGTGTCTGTGTTTCTGTGGTAAATGGATCGGGGCTCAGAACCAAGTAATTTGCAGCATGTAGATATTATTAAAAAACTCTGTGTTATTAAAAAGCATAAACTGAAAAACGAACACAAATAAAACAGTAAGTATACTCTGATCACAAACAGGGAGTAAGTGGTTTGTTTGTTTCACAGATGATGCAGATTTAGTTTTAGGCAGCTTTTGTGCATATTCCACTTAAATGACCTGATAAAAAATGAAAGAGAGTAAATGTACTAGATGTGTTATGAATGTAGTGGACAATAATGGTAACAATAATGGTAACAGGAGTCAATAGAGTTTACTTGGGATTATGATTATGATTGTTAAGTGATATTTCGGACAAAATCGCAGTGGTTGCCTGTTCTAATGACACAATTTTTTGTTGTTTTTTTTGCATTGGTAGATATTGGGGGACAGTGTGAGCATGTATGAATACTGGGTGAATGTCCTCCCTATATATTATAAATACGAACTTGTGTTCAGAATTGGCGAATCATTTAGAAATGTCAGGAGGTACATATTAAAAGAAAGAAATATAGCAAGAAAAAAGTAAGAAATCAAGAAATCAAGAATGAAAGAAAGAAAGAAAAAAAGAAAGAAAGAAAGAAAGAAAGAAAGAAAGGACGAATAAATAAACAAGACAATTGTGCAAAAACTACATTAACAACTTCCCAAAAACTACATTTCCCACCAGCACCCACAGCCTGTTTTACAGTCAGAAAAGTAAAATGGCGGATTAGGAGGGGATGGGCCTCTTATTGTGTTCTTAAGAGAAAAAATAATGTTTCATGGTTTAAAATCGCGTTTTTGAGGTTACTGGAGACCTTTTGTAAACGCTTTAGAGAGTCACGATTTTGGATTTCACCCCTCCGGCTCCTCTGGCCCCTCTGAAGGTGAGTTTAGTCTGTTTTTGGTGAATGTTGTCGGTCGACCTGCTAAAGCTGCGCTGCGATGCTGCTGGTTAAAGCCAATAAATGTGGTGTTTTTCTTTAGGACTGGGTGTTTTATGTGCAGTCTAAAAAAGCACACAGTCCTTTTAATTTTGTCATTGGCTGTGCTTACTGCCTCTGTTTTGTAAATATGTAAAACCACACGGTTTGGCTAGCATAGCTGGCTAGCTAGGCTAGCTTTCAGGGGCCAGGGCAGAAGTTGGAGACAGATTGCCTTTTGCATCTTCTGTGTTTCTGATTTAAATCGTGCTTACAGATTTGGCACCTTGCATCTTCAGAGTGCCAGGTTATGAGGAGAATATCAGAGGTAAATGCGTCGTTTGTTGCTGTGTTGTTGGGTGAAATCAAGATCTGTTCTCATTGAGGGTGATTAGAGGGTCAGTTCATGGATAGCATTGACAAGACACCACAAAAGGCCTTTATCCACCTTTATTTAGCACTAACAATGCTTAATTTGAAACCTGCCTCAATATTAGAAGCGTTTAACTTCAGATCCTCAATATAATAAGTTTTGCCTCATTGATGATTATTTTAATTACCCCCGTTTATGCCGGGATAGCAGTTGATGGAGCCATATGATGCACCGGGTTCCGTCCAGTTAGGTGAATTTGTCCTCTTGTCTTAATTTGCGGGTTAAAGATATCTGTCTAGACCGATTGCAGTAGGACAGTTTAGCGCGGATGAAGAAGACCTCTTGCAAGTGAAGATTAGTAGTTGTTTTGCGTGATTACTCTATTGAGCGAACTAAAGTGTATGTTTTCAAAGCCACTCTGTCTGTTGAAGTTCACACGGATTTTCCTGTCTGTTTCTCATCACAGCCTGAGCAACATTCAGATGAAGTGGAAGAAGAAGAGGAGGAGTCTGAGGGAGCCAGAAGGAAGACTGGCCTAAGGTGTTACCAAGGAAACAGAGAGACCACAGATGATGAACCCAGTGAGCTGGTAAATGTAAAAGGGCTAAATGAAACTGTCAGAGCAAGTGTGATGTACTTGTTCCTCCCTCTTAATCTGGACCATCTGCTTGTAATGTAGTGAAAATGGGAGATTGGCCCGAGTTGACCCCCAGTGCTTTGTGTCTGTGTGTGTTTTGTGCTTGTGTAGGAGGCTTCTGCTGCTACTTCCTCTGACACTACATTCCTTATGCCTCAGCAGTGCTCTGAATATCATTTTGCCAACAGGTAGGTACAATAGAATGTTTAGTGCAGTTAACATGGAGCATTTAATCTAATCAGTCATAACATAAAACTATCCGACTTAAATTGTAAAGGTTTTCCTTGTGCCACCAAAGTAGCTTTGACCAGTTTAGGCATGAACTCCACAACACCAAATCAGGCACCAAAACATTAGAATCAGATTTCTTTACTCCTGTAGGTTGAGATGTGGGCCCTCCATGGATCATTCAATAGTAAGGGTGGAGCCATATACAAATACAGTATTTGGAAATGCACAAATAATGTGTTTTTTACGAATACCGTGTTCAGACAAATACTTGGAAAAAAAAATGTTTTCGGGAAACCCCCACCCCCTCCGTTACACACTCGCGTGGTTAGGGCACTCGCTCTGCAATCAGAAAGTCGTGGGTCGATCCAGACCTCTTAGGTACCCTGAGTAAGTACCCTTCCCACAATCTGCTCCTCTGTACACTCCCCACGCACTGCTCACCACACGCTGATCCCTGGTACCGTCCACACAAACTGCTCCACACAGGTGCAGAATTCATGCTTGCCACTGCTTCACTTGGTGAATGGGTTTAAATTCAGAGGAGAAATTTTGTACTAATAACACGGTGTGCAGTGGTGTGTTCACGTGTGACAGATTGATCTTTTTCACTTTTAGATATTCTGCCTCTGCGCCCCCTCTCCCATCACATGCTCCAGTTCAGGAGTAGCTTCTGACGTTGTTTGTGCGCTGCATTATGAATTTTACTCGATTACGAATAATTTTCCCTTTTAACAAATACAAGTACAGATACAAATAGCGGCCACTCTGCACACCCCTACTCAGTAGTGTGTGCAGTGTGGCAGGGCACTTTATCGGACACAGCCATTAGGAAATATTGTTAAGTGGTTTCGTTTGCCTGCATCAACCACTAAGGGTGGTTAAGGTCATGGATGTCAAAATATCATCCAAATGAATGATAGGATTCAAAGTTTCCAAGCAGTATGTTGCCCAGGACAACACATTGCCTCTACTTGTCAGCTTACCTTCCGTAGTGCAAGGTAAGCATGGACCAGGGGGTCCACGAGTTACAACAGTCTTGACATACAGCGTTTCGAGTTTACAATGCTCACTCCCACTCAGCTTACAACATTAGCCTTGTAATTATGGACTATGTGGGTGAACTAGTTTGGTTGCATGCGGCAGATTAATATGCATTAATGTGGTATAAGAGTTTCTCAATTCCATTTTCTGTGGCTTATTTTTGTTTTTATGTTGTTACTTAGGATAGATTGTTTTTCAAATTACACCAAAATTTGGGTTACATCACTGTCGAAGGAACAGATCTATGGTGTAACTCGAGGACCCCCTGTATATTTGGCAACTAAATTATGTAAAGACTAGGGCTGAAAGAATTAATAGATTTACTCAAATAATTTGATTACAAAAACAATTGTTTGCGTAAAGGCTTCATTTAATTGTTGTCACCAAAGTCTGTCTATTTCAAATGTGTCTGCTATCTTATCACTCCTGATGTGTAGACCGTGCACGGCAACGGTATCATTGTGACGCTGTCTGATGTAACAATGCACGTTTCAAAGATTTATTTTGCTCTTTATGGAAATTGAGGAAAATTAAGATTGTTAAATGATTTCCATTGGTCTACAACATTACCAGCCCTCAGACGAGAAATGACTGGTCCGATAAACAGTATACTTCATTGTAGAGTTTGGCGAGTTCCTTCTCTGCATGGAGTGCGGCATGTTTAGTATCTTTCTGTCTGTCACTAGCACTAGCTTACATTTTACTTGTGACTGTCAATTAAGTATCCGATGGAGAATGTTTCGAAGGAGTGTATCTGGAATTTAACTGGGGGAAGGAGACGAGGGTCAGGTCTGCAGCTAGCCTGTCTGTGTGCCTTAGGGGAAGACAGCTCGCCCCGTCTCCGGCTGAAGAGCCCCCGCATGGGGTCAGTTGGGACCCTCTTTCTGTAAAAAACAATGGGAGGAACGGCCATGCTCATATTAAGAGGCCTTTCATGTTACATAATACACTTGATATAGTCTTTTAAAAATACATAAGTATGATTTATCAGATTACATGATTAATCATTGTAAAAATTGACAGAACACACAATTCCAAAAATGTTTGATAGTTGCAGCCCTAGGAGAGACATGATTCAGCAGACTAGACAACCTTCTAGTTCTGGTACAGTTCTGAAACTTATACACCCGTTGTAAGTGTATTCGGTGCTGGGCAGGAGTAAGGATTGGAACTCTGACCGGCCTGTGGCTATGTAAACTCCTAAGCATTGTGCTGTTTTTCCTTGTGTGTTTTGACACTTTTCTATCACAGCCAGCATTGACGTTTTCAGCAACTTGTCTTGTGGGTTCAGGCCAGGCAATCTAGCCTTTGCCCTACCATTTATCATTACATTGGACAACATAGGCATTAACCACTACAGACCTCCAATTTTGGGGATGCTTGCCCCTAGTTATCTAGGTTATGTTTGCTCATCCTACACATTCAAGAACTGTCTGTTAATATTCTGCTTAATATGTCCCATCCCTTGACAGGTACCACTGTAATGAGAGATCAATATCATTCTTTTCACCTCTCAGGTGTAGCTGATCGAGGTGTGGTCCTGTGTTTCTAAGTGTTTGTTTAGCCTCCCACTAGATTACTAATCTAGTGTTGTTTTCTTTTTCAAGTGACATTGATGTGGAGCTTACAGCAGAGGTGAGAGTAGAGGAGACTTTGTCATTGGCTTTGTTGGGGCCTGCTGTCCCTGATACCAGTTTCAGAAAGACAGGTGAGTGGAAATGCTATTGTTGGTTATTAATAGCCTTTGTGTGTAGTTCCACTTTGAGGAGCTAGAGGCTTGCATAGCTTGATGCCAATGCGCATGAATACAAAGCAAGTAATATAATTTGGGCATTTGTGGGCTATGCAATTGATTATTTTATGTGATTTTATCTTTTGTATTTTGCCAGGACGTGCATTTGATAGACCGCTGCATACATCCACAGCTCCCAGACCGAAGAAGGGCTTTGCAGACTGCCTTTCACCCCCTGTCCTTTCCCCCTCTTGGACTGCAGCACAAATGCCCAGACCATCTTCTCTCTGTACCTCTCAGAGGGAAACAGAGACTGCCAAAAGTCCTCTTCCATCTTCTCCTTCCACATCGCCTTCATCCCCCTCTTCTGCTCCCTCTTTCCCCTCCTCTTCTCCCTCCTCATGCTCTCCTGGAGATAGAGGAATAGACTATCATGAGGATGGGGATGAAGGCCATACTGGAAACAGTATGGTCAGGAAAGCTGCAGGAGATGGAGTGTCCTCTACTTCATCTTTAGCTCCATCATCACTCTGTGCACCTTCAGGATCTTTGAATCCATTGCATTGTGTCTCTGCATCCCCCAACCTGCATGGCAATGGCCAAAGAGATGACACAGAGTTGGAAATCTATGACCCTTTTCACCCTACTGATGGGGAAGGAGAACAAGGCACTGGTCTGGATGAGGAGGAGGAAGAAGAGGAAGAGGGTGATAAGTATGACCCCTTTGAACCCACTGGCTCACCAGCCTCAGAGAAAGAGGAGGAAAGAGACATGGAAATGGAAATAGAGGAAGAAGGAAGTACAGTGAGTAGCATACCATGTGAAGTAAAAGCAGGTACGGAAGTGGATCTAGAGACCATTGCTGAGGCAGAGGGCCCACCTCCAGACTCAACAGAGACCCTAGTTCCACTTCTGGAGGATGAGGATGCTCACACAGTGAACAGCATCAAATCCAGGAGGGAACGAGGTAAAAGTGCGAGACACAAGAGACAGGATGACTCTGAGCATGACTCTGAGATTGAAGAGGGTGAGATAGTGGGTGCCAGTGAAAGAGGGAGAGAAAGGGAAATAGAGAGAAGAAGGGAGGTACTGCTTCCATCATCTGGAAGTCCTTCCTTTCTTCAGGGCGGAAGCCTCAAACCTGAGAGGATCTTGCGGGTGTTAGATGGTGAAGGATTTGTTTCTGTCCGAGCTGAGGGAGAATGGGATAGGGAGCCAGCACCCCCAGTGGGCATGGGGGACTTAAGGAGGAAACTTACCAGCAGGCGAAAAGAGAGGTTCCGATCTTGCCCATCTTCCGGATCCGTATCACCCCCGCCATCTGCCCTGCCTCTTCCCTCTTCCTCTCCTCCCATTTCCCAATCCCAGTCTACAGAGAAAGCAAGGAGTCAAAAATCATCAAAGAGCTCCAAGGAGAGGGACCGCCGCAAGAGGAAAGAGGGAAAAGGTGAAGAGAAGGAAAAACGGAAGAAGAGAAAAGCTGTAAAAGGGGAGACGGGCACAGAGAGCAAGGATAGGGATCATGAGAGAAGGAGTAGGAGAGGAGGTAAAGAGAAGGACAAGGACAGGAGGAGCAGCAGGAGCAATAGTCAAAAGAGGAAAAGTAGACAGCGCAGTACTCCAGAGCCTTCCTCCCGTTCCCATTCCCAAAATGCATCACGGCATGCACGCAGTCACAGGTCCTGGTCAAGCCCCTCAGAGAGTCAACACCGAGGGCGAGAACGGGACAGAGACAGGGAGAAAGAAAGAGAAAAGGAAAGGGAGCGGGACAGAGACCGGGAAAGAGACAGATACAGGGACAGGAGGAGAGATGACAGGGACAGGGAGAGAGAGCGAGACTCCAGGAGGAAAGATGAAAGGAAGAGAGGTCGGGATGAAGAAAGCAGGAGGTCGAGCAGCCGAGAGAGGGCTAATAAGAAAAGAAGAAGAGAAAGCAGTGAGGGGAGAAGCAGGGAGAAGGAAAGAGAGCGAGAAAGAGAGCGGGACAGGAGAAGAGATGGCCGACCTGTTGTACCTCCATCTATTCAGGATCTAAATGGGTCTGACCTTTTTGCCATCAAACGCACTATCACTGTTTCTTCTACACCTACCACCACAGTCCCCAGCTCTCCAGCACATGGCCAAGACCGCCATCGGAGCCCTGGGCAAAACTCAGACAAACCCCGCAAGCGTAAGCGGAAACGAAGGAGACGCTCAGATGATGAAAGAGTGGAAGAGGAGCACAGGAGCATGTCTCGTCCCTCTTCACTAACCCCTCCTCGCTACCACAGCTACGAATCTGACCGTCTTTCAGACCACCCAGAGCCAGACATGCTTTCTCTAGACGGAGAGGCACTGGACTCAGATTATCCCTCTCTGGAAGATTCTCCCCTGCTCCCTCCTCCTCCCCCCGAACCCCCTGTCCCTAGCCCCAAACCCAAATCCACAGCCCCCAAAAGCAGCCGGCGTCATGAGAAGAAAAAATCCAGGTCTGGCAAAAAAATGGGGCTGTCCGAGTCATCCACCTCCTCTTCATCTCACAGACCCAAAACGAAGAGCAAAAACCTCTTGACATCATTATCCCCACCTCTGTCTGCTTCTTCTGGTAACACTGCTTCCCTTCCTAATGCTGCCTCCTCATCTACTGGGAAAAGACGCAAAGCAGGGAAGGAGAAGGGAGCCAAGAAGGAATCTGGCCGTTCTGGCAGATCCAAGAAGCTGGGTGGAAACAGCAGGAAGGCTAAGCTGCAGTCCAAGGTGTCAGTGATGGTGCGGGAGGGTGTTAGCAGTACCACGGGGAACATTAGCAAAATAGGAATGGACCTTTTGGGACCTAGTGGTGTTGTGAGTGGGGCTGCAGGACCCTCAGTGGTGGGCGGATCAATAGCTGTTGTGTTCCGTCGGGACAATGAGAGTCGATCGCCATTCCTCAAGCCTTGCTCAGAGCCCCTGTCCTTGCCTGGTAGAGCCAAGGACCTTAACAAGACTAGCAAACAACGCAATAACCTTGCACCACTTTCTTCAGCCAGCCCAGGAGGACTTAAGTCAAAGAAAGCAAAACCAAGCTCAATTACGTCTACGTCGTCATCTGCATCCTCGCCTACATCGTCTTCGGCAGCTAAGCGTAGACGGAGGCCTGGAAAGAAACCAAGAGATAAGGGACTAGCTTTGGATGGGCCCGATGCTAAAAGTGCCAACAGTAGCACTTTGGGTACCGGTTGGAATGGAGCATCGACAGATATTCAGCCTTTGGGTGGAGCTGTACCTAAACCATCGAGTCCACCCTCTGCTCTTCCTGGACCTACACCTTCATCGTCCTCCTCCTCCTCATCCTCTTCGTCATCTACTAGTGTCCTTCCCCCATCGTCCTCACCTCCCCACACTCCCCCGCTGTCTTTGCCACCCTCTCGAGACACAAGGGAATCTTCTCCAGACTCTCAAACTGTAGACAGCAGTTGCAAGACCCCAGAGCCCTCATTCCTTTTGGAAGAGTGCCCGGCTCAGTCTCAGTCATCTCTCCTTACGCCTTCAAAGTCTCCCTCTAGCCCTCCTCAGACAAGAGGGGAAGCCATTTCGCAGTCTGCCTCCAAGTCCCTCCCATTGGATGACCACAAAACATCACCTCCATGCTCCACATCTGCATCTGCCTTGGCAGTTGCCTCCCTTTCCCATTCCGTTCCTCCTCCGGCAGCAGACCCTTCCTCATCCTCCTCATCTTCAGTGTCTTCATCATCTGTCAGTAAGCCTCCACCTCCTCCACCACCGCCGCCTGTAGCGCCGCCTTTGCCCTGGAGCTTGCAGGCAGGGGTAGATTGCACCGCTGGAGGCGTTTTAGCATGTGAGTTTTAGAACTTGTATTAAACAATTTACGCTACTTTAGATGAACTGGGGCATGAGATACACACTTCTATGTACAGAATAGGGAGAATGTAGACAGATGGTGAGGAATTTTGGCATAAATTATTTACTACTTTTTCCTTGAATTTTGTTGAAATAAAAAAATGGTTAAGATTGTGTTAAATTAGCTGTAAAAATACTCATAATAGGAATCAGAGGTGACTTTAATATCTCTTAAAGCTCTGTCACAGAATGTTGTGTAAGACATGCGAAGTTGTAAAACTATAATTCTGAGATGTCAGATTGGCATGGCTTGACATATAAAAATAATAATAATAATAATAATAATTGTTATTTATATAGCACCTTTCCAGTGCTCAAGGACACTTTACTTATTCATGAACAATAGAACAAACAAGCAAACAAAGAGGACACTTTACATTTACAATATGTCAAAAACAGACAAACAAAGAGGACACACAGAGGACAGATGGGATCAGGTGTAACATTCAGAGAACAAGTGAGTTTTGAGTGAAGATTTGAATTCAGAGATGTTG
>JBBKCR010000027.1:4473056-4487689 GCA_037577295.1 Ladigesia roloffi | reverse complement strand
GTAAAGGATACGATGGTGTTGAAGGACTGCCTGAGACAAGTAGGAGATGGGTTGGGGTGGGGGGTTGGTTGGTTTGGGGGGTTTGGTGTCGGGGCAAAAAAATTCTGAAATTTAAACTATGCTGATGCAAATTGACAAGCTTAGTTGAAAAATGTCAAATATTTCCTGAGTGTGTTTTATCCGGTGAGTTGTTTTTGAGAATGTTACATTGTCTAGTTCTTAAGGAAACACTTGGTCACTCCACATTATTGTTTTATTTGGGCGTACACCACAGCTGATACTTAACCTTCATTTCTGAACAGTGCATTTCGGGGAATTCCATGATTTGTGCATGATTTAAAAGAAAGTATGGTTTTCAGCTAAAAAAATATTTTGATGGAAATGTTCTCAAGTCAACCCCAACCGCCCTCCACCCTTGACTTCCTGTGTGGCCACAAGGGGGCTCACTACTCAGGAAACATTCTTTTGCAGCACCCACTGAACATCTTACACCCTATACAACAACCTGTTGTTCCCCCTTCTACACAATGTAAAACAAGTTACAGGTTTCTCCATTAGTGCATGTGCCCACTGTACCCTTTAACAGAACAGAACTTTCCTCTGTGGAAACTGAAAGTACTGTCCTTTGTTTTTTGAATTGTGAACTAATTACTCAGCTGATTAATTAAGAGGAGCATTATCAGTTCATCTATAATTGTGTTATCAATTTAGTTGGAGTAATCATGACAGCCCTGCTAGCTTCTGTTAGCCTTGAGTCTCCATATACTTTCATTTCAGCATCGTTTTGTTGTACCTGACTGCTGATCCACAAATTTGCATTTTGCATTTACGTTAAACCAAATTCCAAACTTTTCCTGCTAATTTAGAGATTATATCCATATTTTATTGATTTGTGTTTTGTTTTTTTGTTTTTGTTTTTTTGTGCTCGGTAAGATCTGGTATTGCGCCATCTCTTCTCACTGTATACACACATATATAAGTGATGATGAAAATTCACCATTGACTATTGTGTAATTCAATGCCGAACCGTAACCCAATTTTATCATTTTCTGTAATCCTGCGTCTCATGTTCATTTCTGCTTTAAGCCACACCCCCTGTCATTTAATTTAATGGGATTATTGACCAGCTGTAACACATTAGTGAATTATTTTCTTTTCTTCTGTTTTTCAGATATGTCACAGTAGGACAGGCGAGATCAACCCAGTGAAGGTGAGCAACCTGGTCAAGCTCTACGTCCAGAGGTACAAGTATTTCCGGAAGCACGGGCGAAAAATGGACGAAGAAGAGAAGGAAGAGCGCGAGTCCGCCTCACTGCACTCTTCGGCGTGACTGGACACGGACCATTTTAATCCTCCGTTCTGATTGGACGAATATTCGAATATCTTGCACGTGACTGGATCCCGTCAAAGCGGCAGAGCGAGAGTTAACTCCCTGTGTGCCGATGTTGTGTAAACATGTACCCCCACCCCTTTCCTCTGTCTGTCTTTTGTCTCGCAATCCAGATGTATGATTAAACGATTAAGTGTGATGCAGAGTATGGTTAAAAACATAGAGATCCCCCCTAATACAATACAAACTTAGTACGGAGAGATGAACACATCCGCTTTGTCTTTCTTTTAGTGCTCATACGCACAAACACACAGACTGAAACCACACACAGGTGTCCTTGTAGGTCCGCCTGTGTGTGTGTATATGTGCAAGGATGAACAGACTCTGCTTTCTTTTGTCTTTGCTGTGAATGGCGGCGCATAATGAGGTGAAAATATGATTATAATTAGAGAATGTGTGTGTTAATTACACCCCAGACACAATCATGTCCAGCCTATAGATAACGAATAAAAGTTGTTACACTACTAGTACCTCCCCAGTAGCCCAGTCCTACCCTCAACAACATAGTTACTGTTGCTAGGTTGGACAAGCATTACAGACTGTTTTCAAAAACCCATTTAAAAAATGAGAAATAAATGAGAAATAATGGGCTTAACTGAAAAATAACTTCCCAGCAGGGTTTAATGCTACGTAGGCATTAGACACAAGTTTTGGGCTTTTAAGGTTTATAACATACTTTCAGCTATGTGTCATTTTCTTCAGAAGTTGCAGTGAATCCAGTTCAGTGACGCCTGACCGTTTAGCTTGTAAAGCTAGATGTAGCTAAATAAATATGCTGTAACTTACAGACACATGGTTTGCTACAGTTTTAACTTCATATGCAATCCCAGAAAAAGACTTTTAGAATCTTTAGTACCTTTTAAGAAAGGAAGGCAATTTCATCATATTCCAATACAATTCATTTTTTAAAGTTGCATTGGATGCCATACCTCCGGTCTTGACCTTGTGAAAAACTTTAAAAGGCCCCCTTCCCCTGCGAAACAATGTGTGAGTGTTATGTTCATTCCCTTCTATTCAATCATGAACTAATCACAGGAACCAACATAATTATAAATGCATTTTTAATTGTGTAATCAATTGAATTGGAGGCATCAGTACCAAAATCAGAAAAATATTTACGCTGGAGGAAATTAAGTGGTGATTGCTACATCACACAAGACACCAAAATAATGTAAAATATTAAGTAAGATTATGTGCTATAATAAAATAAGTAATTTAAGTCTAAATAAAATCAAATATAACCCAAATAATATAAAATCTGAATAAAAATAAAAAGTGGAAAGATAAACGACCACCATATGAATACAAGTAGTAATATTGCACATGAGACGACAGCCCGTCTAGTCATAAAACCACAGTCCGGGTCTCAAGTATTGAAACATTCCATGTGATCCATTCTGAATTTCAGTCAGTTCTGTTAGCCTCTGTGGTCCAGCACCTCACTTTCAGGTCTGCTTTAAGCCACACCCACTCTGATTTAATAATATAATGATTCTCATCAGGTTTAAAAGGGGTCTTGCTTTCTGTAAAGAATGTCCAACCTAGCACCAGTTGCTGTGAAAGAATGCATTTTGCATTAAACTAATGTTACACATCACAGAATCAATTCCAGAGAATGGGACGGCATGAAGATAGTGTGTGTGTGAGTGTGTGTGGGACGGGCACACCAATCTGTACTGATTTTACTTTAACAGAACTCAAGCTCACTGTAGGGATGTAGATTACAGTGACCACGCTTTCAGCCTTTTGGTTTTTTTATTCTCAAAGAAGATTATCAGGGGTCGAAGTTGGGCTGGGTCGTGTAGTGGGGCGTTTGGAGGAATGCATGCGATTTGGACCTTATTTGTACTTTAAGATGCTGTGATGATACTGGGGGTCATGTACCAATTCAGAAAAAAAACAATGGAGCCCTAGCTTCTGGTAAAAGCTCTCACTCGTTTCTTTCTTCTGTGTCTCAGCGGGGTTGTCGTTTTGCTCGTCTGGTTCTGAACCATGGAGGGAGTTACTCAGTCCTTTCAGGGCTCGGTGAAAGAGGCTTGGCATGCCTGTGGTTTGAGAGTCCCGAGGGGCTGTTGCTGCGTTTCAGAACAGGGCGAGCCTTGATAACACTCCTGAGAGCAAGAGGCTGATTCACACGTGCTGAAGAGCCTCCTGATTTCTACAGCTCCACTGAGGAAATGTATCTGGGACGCTCTGTTTAGGATGAAGATGTGCATTAGGGCGTCGGTGGTGTCGCAGAGGGAGTAAAAGGTGATCAAGCCTGAAAACACGTTTTTTGTATTTATTTTATTAATGTGACATAGTAGCTTTCTGTATTGTCATTTTGTACATTTTTGCCTTGGGCGAGCATTTGCTGGGTGTCTGTAGGTCCTTAAAAACTTTAATTTAACAAAGGAAATGCCCGAATGAGTGCTATATTATCCTAAATTCCAATTTATGGGGTCTTGGGATGTTGGGGCACAGGCAGGTTTTTATATGGCATGTATTAAAGGGCCTATATCCTACATATTCCTTTGCAAATGATTTTATCCGCTGACATTCACTTAGTTTTATTTTTACATGAGCATTTTTGTACTTTTCTTGATAGGTGTTTGTATTGCTGTGCCTTTAAGACGTTAGTTGTATGTCAATTAGATCTGTTCTGTATTGTTCCTCATTCAAAACACAGTCTGGACTGAAACTTTGGCTTGACTGGACAGAGCTAAATTACGATAGGCTGAGAATGTAACTGAATTGGTTTTTGTGACATCACAAAACCAGTGAGTTTAAAACTGACTTTGAGGTCTCAAACTGCATACAAAAGAAAAACAATGGGTTTTCCCATGATGTGGGCCCTTTAAACCAGTATTGCTTTAAACTAATATGTGTCATTATAGAATTTGGTCTTAAGATGCATGTGAAAGAGGGATTTTAAAGCATTACAATCGAGTTAATATTACTTACAGACACCCTGATTTATTCCAGATTAAAATAAAAAGCGGAAGAAAGGGATGAGGAGGACGAAGCTGCTAAAGGGCCTCAAATATTCAGGAGGAACTCGAGGTGAAAAGCTAAAATGGGAAGAGAGTGAACAATATTTGGTGAAGCAAAATCTCTCAGTAGTTTAAAATATTAAGAAAAATGTACATGAGATTTATTACATAATTATCCTTGTCATCATCCAAAACCAAAATGGCAAATTTCCAGGACTTTTGATTATTTGATAAGAAATTTCATTCACTGGATTTAATTTTCATATAAGTTATTGTAAAAAGGTTTAATTCCAGATCATTCTGGAGCATTTCTTTTGGTCCGCTTTGACAGTTTAAAGATCACCTGCTGATTTTAAAATGTGCTGAGAATTCAGGAAAAAAAGTTTCAAACCAACAGGTTTTGAAAAATGGTTGTTATTACAAGGACTCTTCAGGGCCTGCTGTAATGATAGACCATTTATGCTACTGTGATGAGGATATGAGCTTGTCAGCTATGCTGTAGGTAACAGCTGTCACTGTCTTAACCGCTTAAACTGCAGGTTTAGTCTGTTATGAACATTTAGAAATGCCTCACTTTTTGAAATTCTACATTTTTGGTTTCTTAAAACTGAATTCGTCACAGATCCAGCAAAGATCCCACCATCATAAAATTATTTTATTTAGTCTCTTTTAAACCCTTAAATATTTCTTTTGGAATTCAGTGACGTTACAAAAATGAATGCGTTTACATATATATCCACCTATTCTAGACTTAGTCAGCCTTGACTGCTTTCAGAAACAGGCCAAAATATCCTTTAATAGTTATATGGTCAGGAATTAAGTGAGATTGGTGAAAGTTCAGATACAAATAAACTTCATTAGTAGACCTCAGGGAGGATCATGATGGATATGGGCTCTTTAAAACATTTTCCAAGGCGTAACAAAGCTGTAAATAACAACTCTTGTACTTAATTTAAGTAAATTTAAATGATGTGCATAATAAGTATACAGAAATAAGAGAGTGATATATTGTCTCCCTGTGTAAAGTGTAAAGTTCCCAGTGAGGCACCGGAAATCCTCCAGGCCCTCTGCCGCCTTATCAGAGTCGGCCATCGTCGCTTCCTGCCGAATGGACTCCCCTGAATACTGATTCATTTTCAGCTTCCATGTTTACTTGTCTGTCACGTGAAGCGGAGCGCCGGCGCACCTGAGATCCTTTCTTTTCTTTTCCCTGAACGCGGTCTCCACAAACAGAACCCGTTGGGCCGGTTGTGTGAGTCTGAGTGAAAGGTAACGCCCATGGAAAGATGTTGAAAATTCATATGCCTTCGCATTTATGACCGTTTTCTTAGAAGGAGGTTAAGCTTTTATTTTTCCTCCAAAAGGCTTATCTCCGGCGGTGCTGTAACCTAATGCCCGACCCACCCACCAAACCTTTAACCACACACTAAAGGTGTCCTGTGTCTTGCAGTAGGCAGACAGCACATGTAGCAACATGTGAAGCATATATGGAGTCAAATTTCACGAATTCCATTCTTTCCTCATGCCTATGAGAGTTCAGTGTTTACACACCTAAATCAATCAGTCAAGCGCTTGAATAGTTACGATATAAGAACATTAAAGGGCCCATTCCCATTTCCTTAAAGCTTCTATCCATTTTCATTGATGTAATTAAATTAATAATTGCAGTCCAAGACCACAGAATTGATTGAAGTGGTCTTGGATGTTAGCAAACAGGTTTTATTGTACATTTGAATAATATGGGATCCCCTGAAGGAAGAGGCGGTTCCCAATTTCTTTTTACGTTTGTGATAATTTATTTCTTCATGTATATTTTCCTATCATCTTTATATTTTCTATAACTAAATAGTCAATTTTTTGTTATTACCTCTCAAATTGAAATATGTAAACGGTCTCTGTTCTGTGTACATACTTAAAACACAGTCGGGGTTGAAACACGCATGCATGAGCAGGGCTAAAGTGCAGAATAGATGACTATCATAATATATCAGAAAAATGCTAATACAGAGTGGACCACTTGACATGCATGTGAACTGACGAGAATCAGTATTTTACAGTGAGGCAGATTCAGTTATTCATTGTATTGGCATTTTAAATTCTAAAGGGGTGGGATCAACTCCATGGGATGTTTCATACAGCTGGTTAATGTTTCTCCTCTTCAACAAACCTACATCCTGAACCATTTAGGGATAAGTCCATGAGTTTACTCATCTATCCTAAGCTTGTGTTTCCCCGTCCTGCACCTGTGCCTTGCAAATTTCAGAAATAAAGGGCAGACCAAGACTAAAGACCATGAGGTCTACAGTACTGCAGAGGTTAGACTCCTCCTATTTTAACCCACAGGACTGGACTTATCAGCTCATTACCGAGCCAGTAATGATTTTTAAATGGGTGTGTTATAGCAGGAGGGCACAGGTGCAGCACTATGATATGCAGAGGATGTAGTTGGACACACTATTAAACATAATTGTGTCATAAAATGATTGTATAGAGAACCATTAGAGAACTATTTTTATAAATGAGGCATGTGAAGAGCCTTCTCAGAAATGGAAGAAATGTAACGTAAACGTTCTAAGAAGAACCCGTCAACTGGTGAGGACTATTTATACGAAAATATGTTTCTCTGTCTTAGTTCTTTTAAGGGACCAAAAGAGTGGAATCACCTAAAATACCCTGTGCATCTTTTAGAAAAAGAGATAGATCTAACCAGAATCAGAAAACCTAATTGATCTCGGAGGAAATTGCTTTTGTCACGACTGCACAGACACACAGAGACAAGAACAATGTAGAATATGAGGTATAAATTCCGCTTAATGTAAAAGTCTGTATTATTTCAGCAGTTGTAGTTCCTGATAATCAAGTAACTAATTTTAGCTGCCTCCAGATAGACCTAATAGTGAATATATCTCATTTCTCAGTAAGTAAATGCTGGTGTAAACAAAGTAATTACAGTCGTGTTCACAGTGGTGGTATACGGAACCAGACGTCTGGACACTTTAATACCTTTAAAAGCTAAAGAAAGATTATTACATGAATTTGTTATGAATGCACTGCCTGTTTTTATGATACTTTTGAGAAGTTGTTGGCATAAAATGAAGGGGTGCATGCAGGCAAAAAAATTAAAAATGTGCTCTGTAGAAAACTAGTATATAACCATTTAATTAATCATAAAAAGAAAGTATCAAGTGTTTATCTGGAATGTTGATTTTATATATATATATATATAATCAACATTCTAGATTAACACTTGATACCTTCTTTTTATGGTTTATTAAATGGTTACATACTAGTTTTCTACTCAATTTGCAGAGTAAATACAATTATCATATACTGGTTAGTGTATACAGTATAAACATTTCGAAACATTTAATTAATTTTGGCTTCCAGTGGGCTTCAGTTTAAGAACAGCTCTATTCTGGAAAGCTTCTCAACCTGAAACTAATATAAAGGGCTTTTATTTTCATACGTTGTCTCTCCAGTCAAGCTCCAGATATTCCCCTTTAAAACAAAAATGCTCCTCACAGCACCTTTACCTGTGGAGGGCGGGGGGCGGGGCCTGGCTGTGGGAAGTGCCCAGTCAGTTCAGCTCCGCTGGGGAGTGGTGCTGAGAGCCCAGAGGGAGCAGATAACTGTGGAAACTCACGGGTTCTGATTTTCCCTCTGGAAGTGACTCAGAAGTCCAGTGAGGATCTGCAGGAAGTGGACAGAGGGACCATGAGTGAGAAAGAAAATGAAGACGCCCAAAATGGGACTGGAAAAAGCGAGAAAGATCAGGTTGGTCTTAATTCGTTCTCTGAATCTCTGACTGTTGGTCGCTGTGGCTTTAAAGTTTGTTTTATTTTTAAAAGTCGAGCAGTCTGAGTTGAAACCAAGCAGGAAGAGCAGGATGGGTGTTTACTCATGGTCACTCCCAGGGGACAAGGACAAACATGAACAAACATGAACAAATGGGTAGTAAGTGGTGGATGTTGCTTTTGCTCGGAATGTAAAGGAGAGAGTCGTACAGGGAGCTTTATGAGGAAAGATGAATATCTGTAACCTGCAGAACAGTAGATTTGAACAGGATGAAGCTTCTCAGCTGTGCTGTGCACTACTGATAGCATTAGTTTAATTTTACAGAGTACTAAAAGCCCATATCATTTAGTACCACTGCAGCCAATGTGCATGTGTGTCCCAAAACCTAGACAGCTGATTGGCTGCCTCAGTTCAATTCTCTATGCATGTTATTTGCATAAGAGCTCCTTGAGTAGTCTGCAACCTGTTGTGGTCAGAAAATATGCCCACGTTATAGACATCCTGAAATCAAAACGCACCTTTTATAACCTTATTAGTCACGGTTATACAGGATATTATGAATGCGTGATACTATTCATATTAGTTTCATTTTCTTCTCCTGCTTTTTCCTTTCCTCAATCATCATTTTTTATTCTTCTTATTTTTGTTATTGTCCATTAACTGCTAATGTTATTGTGGTAACTAACATCACAAAATGTTGCAATTTGATATTCTGGTCACATCACGGGTATTTCGATATATCGGTATTGTGATATTGCAATTTAATTGATCAGTTAAGAAGACCATTCCTTTTGTTTTGCTATTTTGCCCCAATACACCCATTAAACAGGTCTGTATTTGGTTCTTGAGCACTGGCAATATTTCTATATAACCCTGGCAACACATTCAAACATTTCATAGGGTTTTTGCTTGGTTAATTCCTTCTTCTTTATGATGCACAGCCTTTTGTGTGTGGTCCTTTTAAATATTATGATATCTATTGTGTTGGTCCTGGTATTCAAGGCACAGTGGTTCAATCCCTAATGGTGCCACAGAAGCCCATGGCTGGGCATTTAAGAAAGCACACTTGACTTTGTTCTGTCTGGGTGGGTCGGATCCCTCAGGGTGATGCTGTCCATTGCAGGCATCTGTGAACTGACATGAGAGAATTAGCAATGAAGGTTCTCCTCAAAGCGTGTTGAGCTCCTCAATTATGTTGTTATAGATAATATGTGGCGGCTTGGCTTTTACCACGCTGGTCTTCACCCTCGCGCTCTTGGAGGTATTGTGTGATAAGGGATGAGAAATACATTTTACTAATTTTTGTTGATTAATAAAATGGTTATATACTGGTATACTACTCGTTTTTTTAAATAAAGTGACACCAAGCCCACTTTGAAATATTCTATATACTAAATATTCAAATATTGGATTATGCAAATTTAAAAGAGGAAGGAGGTGGGACTCACCTTTAAGTGTATATGGACCTATGGAAACATTTAATTAATTCCTCTGGCCCACAGGGGGCAGTCTCCCTGGAGTCTAGTGGTTAAGAGTCCTGCTCAGGAACCCAATGGCGATGCACACAAAGAACAAATTATAAGTATCAAGGATTTATAATACCTTACAAAAAAATTGTGGCCTTTTATGTAAAAAAGACATGAGTGGTTCCCCGAAGATTCTTTAGTAAACGCACAGGCAGTAGGCAAAGGTCTTGTTAAATAGATGGTCTTTTGTTTAAGGTTTTTTAAAGAATCTTTTAACAGTTCGATTTAGAACCAAAGCCTAAGTAGTGTATCTTTGGTATTGTATAGAACCCTTCTCTGTTAAAAATGTGATATGTGACTGTGAAGAACCCTTTTTACATCTATTCCAGGAACTATGCAGGCATGTTTTGTTTTTAAGAATGTGGACCTACCGCTGAAAAAAGCTATTTTGATGTTTTTACTGTTCCTCTTTTGTCTCTGCTCAGATTGCATCATAAAACAGGTGTGTGTTGAAAGGTGAAGGTAAACAATCTGTCCTTTTTGCAGTGTGTGCAGTACTGCTCACTACACAGTAGCCCAGGATGCCATTATTTGCAAATATTTGCAGATGTGTGCGGTATTTACTTGTGTGTGTAGTAAATACAGTAATTTGATTGGATTTCTGCTTGTTTTAATTAAATATTAACGATGTGTGTTCAAGAAAAAAAATGATCTACTTTATTCTACTTTATACTTAGGTAATTACAGTTGAGTCTTTGAGGTTCTTTTTAATAACTGCATTCTGTTTAGTGGTTACACTTCTAGTATTACTTTGTGATCAGTCCCACCACTTACTCTGAAACTTTACACTTTTATTTTAGACCAAAAGACCCAGAAAGAGAAAAATAGGCCCAGAAGCTAAGAAGCTCAATTGCAGTTCTATGAGATACTCAGTAACCTACTATTAAACTATTTTGTACTCACATTGTTCTTGAAAATATACTTTGACTGCGGTCAGAATTTTTCCAAAGTTACAGTAGTTGATTATTTTTTGTGATGTCACAAAAACCAACATCTTTTCATATAGCCACATATTTGGCATTCAGAAGTTTAGTCTCATTCCAGTTGAGCTTATAATGAATGTTTTTTAATTGAGCAGCCAATCAGAAAAGAGATTATTTGTATGTTTCAGCCTTAAAGGTGTAGTGAATGAATGCGGCCTGTTTAATTTTAAGGGGTAAAGAGAGACTAACAAATGAATGTACATGTACAGAAGTGGATCCTGGGGGAAAAACAATATTGAAATATTGCCAATGTGACCTTTAAAAGGCGCCATTATTCATTCAAATAAAAATACCGTCTTCTCTCGATAAAGAGGGACTCTGATTCAAAAGCAGCATGCACAGTGAAATCACAAACCTACACTATGGACAAAAGTTCAGCCCTGACCGTGACCCCCTCCAGCACCTCTTGGACCTTCTCGTCCAACACCAGTGTCTGACCTAATAAATGCTCTACAGAATGAATAGACTACAATTCCCACACAAACTGGACAGTCTTCCAAGAGGAGTGGAAGCTGTTACAGATGCAAACTCCATATTAAAGTTAATGGATTTAAAATGAATGTAATAAAAGTCCCTTTTGGTGTAATGGTCCCAATACTTGTGTGGATTAGGCCGACACATTCCACAGTAGGACCATGACTAGTCTGTAGGAGCTGGTTTAACTCTGCTGGAGTTCATCTGATGATGTTGATTTTGCTTTGTGTAGCGTCTGGGTGTTGATGCGGTGGTGTGTGTATACCTGCTTGGAAAAAAAAAGAAAAACCTATTCCTCAGTGTTTGCCTGCTGACTGGTGGGCATGTGAGAGTGAGATTCGCCAGCAGTGAACTGAGGCCTTGCAGATTCCTGATTCCTGCTCCTGTTTCCTCAGGGCTTGGGAACATGCTGAGAAACTGGACTCCAGAAGACTTACTGATACTCAGATAAGCTGAAGAGAAGTAAATGAACAAGGCTTGAGTGTACAGTAGGGCTGTGGTAGTTTTATTTAATAAAGCTTTTCCCATTGAATGTCCCTCATAGAGATCTCTAGCGACCTTATTGATTCTAGGCTTTGTGTTTTGAGGCTTGTTTTCTTAAAGGGCGGCATGCCAGGTGCTGAAAATATTTTTGGAAGACTTTTTTAGTTGAGCTGAAATGATGTTTGGACTCAGACATGGAACTCTGTTAAATCCAGACATTTAACCCATAAAATATATAAAGTAAACGTTATATATTCAGTAATAGTATCAAACAATGAATAAATAGCAGGTCTGAGATCAGCAGCTGAAAATAACATTTTAATTACATTTTATGGAATTCCAAAGATTCAAGACACTATTTAGAAAAAAAGGCACTGTTGTTAGTTTGCTGGTTGATTGTATTAGACTGCAGATGGCTGGATGGGTGTTTAGCTACAGATGCTCAAAGTTTTGGGAGTAAAGTGTGTATTAGACTACGTTCCATTACAGATTCTCTTGGGTTTCGGTAAATTCATTACTAATAGAATTAGGCTAACCAGTGCATATAATGTACAAACTGCTTGACTCTCTCTCTTTCCTTCACCTTTCTTTTTATGTGTGTCTCTTTCTCTGTCTCTCTTACTTTCTCTCTCTGTCCCATTCTCGCTCTCTCTTTCTCTTTCAACTCAAGCCAGTTGTTTTATATCAAGCACAGAATGAACAACATCCACCTTCTCTGAATAATGTAAATATAAACAGGTTGGAATGTGAAGGGACAAGAAGACACTTTGTTCAAAAGTAGGTTGATGTTCTCTGGTGACCTTCACCTCAATGTTTTGGGCTTTTACCGCTTCGTAAAAGCAAAAAGCCAGTCAAGGTTTGAGTGTTACTGTTCTGCTTCTCTTGGTTTACTGTACTTCGATATTAATTTATCGTTATGTGTCAGATCCTAATCAGCTCTCTGACCATTCAGGGGTGAGATTCTGACCCTTCTGAGCCTTTTGGATCTTGGATCAGTTGCCACAAATCTCATTCTAGGTCAGTTAGAACATTTTCTTCTGAGGTGGTTTGTGGAAGTAGTCCCTGTTCTCTGAAGAGGTCGAACACAACGATCTGGTTTTGTTTTATAGGTCTTAGGAAGTCATCCTGTTTCCGAAACCACATCCACAAGTCTGTAACCTCGATACAGTTAGAGCCTGTCTGAGAGAAGTTTTGAGACTTGTTTACACAAAAGACTATAGACTTCTAGTGTTAGCATAATTAGCCTTGTAGCTAAAGCAAAGAAGCAAATTTGCACTCCCAAAATCTGATTAGACTTTCTGCTGAGTTTTTCAATACCCACCAAATTAGCGTGAACTAAATCATGTGTGAAATTTTCTTTTTTTTTTGCATTTTGTTGCAATTTCCTGATGTTCTCAATTTGTTTTTCAGAGCTGGATACCAAAGCTCATAAAGAAGAAAGTGTGTACAACATTTTTGGAGGATGCCAACAGGTATGGAGACGTGTCCTCTCTTGTTTACCCCTCAGTTCTCAGAATGAATAGAGCTTGATTGAAACATGATCTCACTTGTCTGGCCTCATTGGCTTCAGTGTAGAGTTCAAATGGGAATGAATGTGTTGCGAAACTGCTGGGTCCTTTTCCTCATAGATGGCTAGCAAAACACAGTGTTGAGCAAAAAACCTCGAGCAAATACTCAGATTTATTCCATACCACCTTACCCACTGCCACGAAGGAATTTAATTCATGCAAGCATGCAACATGTCAGAACAGTGTTGAATTTTTAACTATTGTTTTTAAATTAAAAAAATCCTATAGTTTACCCTCATCCGGCCCAAAGGGTGTGTTCACATTTCCAAACTGACATTTTGAAATGTGTTTTTCCTGAATGTGACACACATCCAGTGTTTTTAATGCTACGAAGTCTGATCTTATCAGGCCACAGCCGAGCCTCTGTGACCTTAAAGGCACATTCCAGCTCAAGTCTTACACTTTTGCTATTCGTTGTGTCATGCAGTGTTCTTCAGCATAGCATTATATGCGTTACATTTGCTGGTTTGATTATGCTTGTAATTTTGTGTCCTTTTTTTACGTTCATCCATGTTCACTCACTGCAACACCCAGAATAGCTTCAATAAAAAAGCGACCCCAACCGAGTGATGAAGAAATTCTGACCTCTAGCATAACTTTTGATTAATGAGGGGTTCCTTTCCAAAGCACTTTCATTGTTTTGTTCTTGTTTGTCCATTTTTTAAAGGTATTACAGCTTTTCATGTACTGTCATGTTCTTTATTTTGGCTGGGTGCACTTAAACGTTCATAGCAAAAGCATTCAAATTTTAATTCCTAGGCTTATTAAGCAATATCTACACAATAAACAATGCAAACTCAACCTATTTTATTGATGAATGGAGGGCTGGACTGTTGACAACTAGCCTTTATACACCGATTCCCTCCTCTCGCTTCTATTCATCCTTTCATTGTGTTGATGGACCTTTTGAGAGTGGTTCAGAGCAAATGACCTGAAAGCCTGAGCTGCTGGTCTGTTCCTGTGTTGCTGCTGCTCACACTCGCATGGATGTGATGTCAGTGACCAGGATGTGTACCTGTGGCTGGTTTTAGGGCAGAGATTCGCTCCAGCGATAGATACGGATCACTGACACGCAAGAATGTGAACTGTCTAGATCAGGCCTGAGCAGAAAAAAGTCTGTTGATTTTGAAGTGACCAGTGTGGGAGGAAAAATCTGATGCATTGTAGTATAATATTTTAAAGATGTAAGATATTAAAACAATTTAGCAGCATAAAATTTCCATGTAAACAATTTCCTCCATGATAAATAAAGTTTTGTGATTCTGATTTAAGAGGATTATATAGTAACAGTATTTAATATTTTTTATTTTGGTACATATGTGTAAAAACATTGCTTCTGAAAAACACCAGGCGACACAAGAATGTGTGTGTGCGTGTGTGTGTGCACTTGTGCCGCTTGGTGGACTTCAGAGGATATAGTATCATTTGTTACCATACGTGTG
>JBBKCR010000027.1:4460264-4472956 GCA_037577295.1 Ladigesia roloffi | reverse complement strand
AGACACAGGGATAAACTGACTTAAATACAAAACCAAATGAGCAGCAAACACGAAACAGGTGGAACTGATAATCATTACGGAAACGGACACATGGAACATGAACACAAGAAAACCAAAACAGACCAGAATATATATCAAAATAAAAGTCCTTTAAACAGAAACACCCGATTGAAAAAGCTGTGGCTTTAACCCGCCACTGACCAGCCGTTACAGTTCCAGCCAGACCGAAATCAACTCTTCACACAAACTGCCTAATCATGAGGATATTTTTAGAAGCTTGGAGTCACTTGTACTATTAATAATTCATATTATGTTCTATATAATAACCCATTAAACAATGTTGGTGTAAATCTTATAAACTAACTAAAACACATTTAGTTATGTACTGAAACTACAATAAAATCATCTTTTCATCATCATTCTACATATATTTTTTCATAACTTCATTCTGTTCATTATAACTTTTGTTCATTAAAAAAAGTCATACAAAAAGTCATACAAAACACAGTGAAACACTTTTCCTGCATTTAACTCATTCACAAATTGAGGCAGTGGCCTATGAGGCCCCTGCGAAGCAGTTTGTGGGGACGTTACCTTGTGGGGCCTCCATGGTTCAGACTGTTTTGTCAATCACATCCCATCAATGCTTGATCAGACTGATGTAGGGGGACTTATAATCCAAGTCAACATTTCTGAAAGAGGCTACTGGCATTATGAGTATACTGTCACTATGAATGTAAACATGGTCTGCAAAAATGATAGGTTGGTTGTTTGTATCAAAGTAACATCAATATATGCAGCAAGCTGTGATGCAAAATATTTTCTGACCCTTTTCTTTTATGTGGCAAGAACGTTTTCAGCAGTTGTGCTACAGCAGCTCTTCTATAGGACTGGATTTGTCTTTGCTCTCCACGTGTCCTTTCTTTGCCCAGTTTTAGTATATACTGAACCCCATTCCTAGCCATTATAATCTGACCCTCATCAAAGATGCTAAGATCTGCTTGCCCATTTTTTCTGGTTCCAACTGATCTACGTCCAGAATTGATTGTTCACTTGATGCCTAATGTTCCACTTATCAACAGGTGACACTTTAATGAGCTCATGTATTCACTTCACCTGCCCATGGTTTTAATCTTGTGGCTAATGGGTGCATGTTCTGTCAATGTGGGGTGACTAATTAACATGTCTTGTCTCTTTAAGATGTGTTCAATGCCTGTTACCAGAGCACTCCGCTCATCAGAACCTCTCGAATGTGGGGAGGGGCCACCTGTCTGCAAATGGCCGTAGCAGCTGATGCCCGACTCTTCTTCAGCCATGATGGAGTGCAGGTGTGTTTATATTATTTCAATGGTCTTTTAATTCACTGGTATTTAGCAAGCTGAAGATTATTCACAAGGGAATCTATTACCACATTTTTATTGTTCATAGGTCTTTGAGTGCATTCTTAATAGGAAAGAAAATGACCCAAACTGGTAACATATGAAATAAATCACAAATATAAGACACATTGAGCTAAGTGTTTGCTGAGAGCTACCATGTTTCATCTAAACAACATCTTTTTGGAAAAATATTTCCAAAAACACTTTTTTGTGCAGACTCTGCTATCTCAGATCTGGTGGGGGGACGACGAGGACAGTAAGCGTGAAGGTGGTCATCATGTTGAAGAGCAACCAAAAGCACTCCGTGACACTACAAACAGGTACTAAGCATCTCTCTAACACATGTCATGTATATTTTCTATACATTCTATACATCCTCCCATCAGAAATGTGCATGCAATGTCTTTCTCTGTTCAAATGTTTTACAGGAAAAGGATTCTGAGGATTTGACTCATAAAAGTGGGTGTGGATAATGCATATCATATCTTTAGTTTAAATGAGAAGGCTTGAGGATAATATGATATTTCGTCTGCTTGTATGTTCCAGGGCCGAAAACTTGTTTCATAGTACGATGATGGTGGCGGTTCTGGTTTGCACCAGTCACTACATTTCTAGGCAATGTTCTGATGTACTTCCTCTTCCTTTTTGCTTACATTTTACTGTTTGAGTTTAAGCCTCCAACTCCAGATGGCCCCGCCAAAATTGAGTTTCTTCTGTATTTCTGGATATTTACTATGGTTTGTGAAGAGATTCGGCAGGTAAGAATCCATACATATTCATGCATCGTGTACACACTTGCAAACACACACACACACACACACACACTCACACAAACACACACACAAACACAACAATCTAACATTTGCCTTTTTTTCAAAGTTTACAGTTGCAAGCTGTACCAGTTTGTCTCAGAGTGTGAAGTTAAAAATCCAATACCTATGGAACAAGTTTGACCTTACAGCCATCATACTGTTCTGTGTTGCTCTCATCTGCAGGTGTGTGTGAGTGTGTGTGTGTGTGTGTCTTAATCTCATATATTCCTTCCCTGTTCATAAACAAAATTAAATGAAATGTAATGTAATGAAAAAGTAAAAAGGGAACAAAACAATATGTTGATACACCTGTGTCACCATAAGATTATAAGTATGCAGCAGCTTCAGAAATTATGTTTTTTCACATTTATGACATATACAGCATTTAGCATTTATGTTCATCCCAGACACCACAACGTAGACTTAAATCTAGAAGAATGCCTGGTCCTATTATGTTAACAAACTGGAATACCTCAGACAGCAACTGGCAACACATCAGGAGAATATCTGGTATATTCAGTCCATGGCTATGTACTGCTGTGTGTGCACGCTTTGCAGGATGTTTCCTTGGTCGTATGAGTTTGGCCGTTCAGTGCTGTGTCTGGACTACATGGTCTTCACCCTCAGACTCATTCATATCTTCGCCATCAGCAAACACCTGGGTCCTATTATTCTAAGAGACATTGGTTGTGTACTTTATCTTATCCTTTCTCTCTCAGGTGAAGGATGTGTTCTTCTTTAGTTCTTGCTTTGAGTCTGGCTAATGGCTTACGGGGTGGCGAATCAGGCACTTCTGTACACTCATGACCCTCGACTGTACTGGGTCTTTCGCAGAGTCTTTTACCGGCCATACATGCATATCCACAGGCAGATACCACTAGAAGAAATCGATAGTGCGTGTGTGAAAGAGGTTATCAAAATGACACTACGGGCTTGTTTCCCAGTATTCTTAGCATACTTCTGGGGAAACAGTGATAGCTCTGAATTTTAGTCAAAGACCGGGTCAACTTTATGTCTGCGAAATATTATCTTGACTTCTTTAACTGCTGGTGGTGATGTTTTTATTCATGGGATTGTCTTTCCAGTTCATAAGAGAGAGGATAACTGCACAAATAATATAACCCTTATCCATGAGGGGGAAGAGCCCTGTCCACAAGCTGGCACTAACTGGCTGGTCCTCATCTTGTTGTCGGTATACCTCCTGGTCACCAATTCAATTCAATTCAATTCAATTTTATTTCTATAGCGCTTTTTACAACAAGGTTGTCACAAAGCAGCTTTACAGAGTCCAGGTCCGAGCCCCTAGTGAGTAAGCCAATGTTCTGTTACTAAACTTGCTCATTGCGATGTTCAGGTATTGCAGTGGTCTTTTTTTTTTATAATTTTCAGTGGTCTGAATTTACCATTTACTATTGGTGCATGTGGTGTAATGTCTGAGGCAAATATGAAGTATTATTAGTATCTGATAGCACCTGAATCATTTAGTAACTAATTGTAAGGTGTGTTAGCAACAGTTTGTAGTGTCTTTGGAATTCAGCTAGAATCTATACTTAGATTTTAAGGGTAATTAATACCTGATGGTGGATTTTGAGTATTTACTAACATTGTAATTGTTCACCGGAGTGCTTAGTCTCTAATTCATTTAAGTACTTGTGCAGCTATACATTCAGTAAGGTCCAGGAACACAGTGATGTGCCCTGGAAGTTCCAGCGGTACAACCTGATAGTGGGGTATCATTCCCGACCCTGCCTGGCACCGCCCTTCATCATCATCTCCCATCTGCATCTCTTCATCAAGAGAACCATTCACACACTTCAGTACGTAAGCCACTGAACATTCAAACTCCAGGCATTCCCATGTTTTTGATCATTTTTTAACAACAAGAAGGTTAACTCTGCTCATGAGAACTGGCTGACAAGTGTCTCAGACCACGTGTCTCTCTCCATCAGTGTTGGATCTGGAGAACTGGGAGGCCAGTAGGCTGAACACATGGGAATCAGTGCAGAAGGAGAATCTGCTTTCAACCCAAAGCAGAAAACTACAGGACAGTGACACGGAGCGACTCAGACGCATTTCCACCAAGTCAGTTTCTCTTTACCTGCTCCACCTGACCGTCCGTCTTGTTCTCAGTTTCTTTAACTGCTATGTTTGCCTTTTGGGTGCTGAAACTTGCATGAAATGCACACCAAGGGGCATTTGGGAACCCTCACTGTAGCCGCTCCTATTACAAGTGTGTAAGAAGTGGATACATGAAGAATGTTGATGCATGCTGGATTGGGTGCCATGTAACTGTGTGTGTGTGTGTGTGTGTGTGTTTGTGTGTGCATGTGTGTGTGTGTGTAGGATGAAAAACATGATGAAACAGTTGGCAGAGATTCAAAAACTTGACAGCAGGTTAAGAAAACTGGAGTCCAGTGTAAGTAAAGATCATATTCATCTGTCTATTGCTCCACAATATATAAACACTTACGTGTTTGTGTGTGTTTCCATGTTGCATAGTGTATTTGTCTGTGTGAGCATCTCAGTTGAGCAGCAGCTGAGGTGTCAGCCTACTCAGCACAGTCTGCAGACCATCCGTCATCCCACTGTCTCCACTCTCTACACCCACCCTCACCCTCAGCCAAGTTACATTGGGTCCCTTTTCAGCTTTTTTAACCCTGCCAATGTTTTAGTTTTAAAAATTGGAATTGTTGCAGTATTACGGATGGGCGATATTGCAAAAACAAAGATAGTTTAATGTATTTTTTAATTGAAAACCTGAATTAAAAAGTAAAAATACCTAAAAAAAATTATTTTCAATTACATCTCACCCCATTGTTAAGACTTGACATACTGTCAATTAGTTGAGGCAGTTTAATCACTTAGAAGCCTCTTCCAAGCCTGAAATGATACATGCTGTTGGTCGTGGTGTTCATGTTGGAGGCTTGAATATCAATGCCTGCACCTGGCAGCTTCAACCACACATGCCCAGTTTCACCCATAAAATACAGTTTTGTTCTTGCCTGCACTCTCCTTCAAATGTGCTGGTCCTGGTGCCCCCTGTTGGTGGAAAGAATTTTACTTTGTTCCCACTCTGGGCTGTGCTGCGGTGTGTTCTCATGGCCATTTTACACTTTACTTTGTCTGCACTCTCACATATTTAGCGATCGTAATCTGCACCACCGGCATAGGACAGCCCCATTAATCTTAATGCCTCCACACACCCTTGGCATAGCTACTTTATGTTTTATGTATTTATCTGTTATACTTGATCTTTCTTAACATTATATTATTTGCTATGTATACTATGAAGTGTCTACCAGTCTGCCAAAAGATCTGTTCACATCTGGCATTAACAGGCATCCTGGGAGGTCTGATCACATGTGGACAGGTCTAAGACTGTCAGTTCACACCTGGCATTAGAAAGTGTCTTCACGTGCATCTTGAGTGACCACTTGAATCAGAATACTTTCACAATCAGACTTGTGAACCAATATCACTTCCCTACTGTCATATGAACAAGTATACATTTTTTTTGTTTGCAAAGATGAAAGGATTTTTACTGGTGGAAAGCAGAAATGCACTTCCTGTGTCCATCCTGCCAAACATTAAAAAAAGAAGCAAATCGAAACAATACAGACTATTGCTGTCAAATCCTTTGGCACATCAGTATGATCCCGTTGATGCAAAAAAAGTAGGACATTTTCCCTACACAGAGGGTATCTGTTGAATAGGTGATTAATCAGTGAGCCCCAGGATACATTTGCAAACACACTGCTAAATGAATTTGGGTATGTGTTGCCCAGACCAACTCTGAATCTGGTTTGAGTGATGCCATGCTGCGTCTTTGTCTTTTCAAAATAAAAGTCGCCTATGAGGTCATGTAATTGTTCCAGACAGAGTTTTGCTCTAGCTCCATCATGTGGATAATGGAAGGACTCACTCAGAGTAACCTGATCAAATAGTCTCATCCTCCTCTTCACAGAGGTACTGTTAACCCCGCCCCCCACACCACCACCCCCCTGCTCACTCGGCACAACTGCACAATCTGTCTTACTCCGACGGCATTTCTAGGCTTACGTTTCTCAGTGACTTAACAGAGTTCTGCTTATTTTAGATCACCCTTATATATACACATTGCTGAAACACGCCTCATGAAGACTCTTGGAACTGATTTATATTCTGCCCAGGAGTGGTTGCGATCCGACTGCTGTGACTTTACTGGCTGCTATTGAGTCAAAATCATATTTAGTACAAATAAAAATGCTACCAGACATGCTCAAGGCTTTAAAAAACCTTGTAAATCCCATTCATACAGTGGAGCTCTGATTTTCCTGCATGCATTTATGGGTGCTAATATAATGTGCTCTGGGCCTTACCAAACCTCCTTAGGAACACAATTAACTTAAGCGTACTCTTATTCCAAGCATGTAAATGTTTACAAAGCAATGAAAAGCTACACCTCGAGGTCCAGCGGTGATCTGTCTTGTGTTCGGTGTTTCAGATGCGGTGCCGACCTCCCCCTCCTCACCCAGCTCACTAAACGGACAGAGTGGTGTTTTAAAGGAGCCTTAAACCAAGGGGACTACTGGAGGGCAAACACACACACACACACACACAAAGATTGTCATGCTCTTGTGGTCATAAGAAAAAAGGAGTCATTTCAAAATAACACTTTTAAATGAACTTACTTTTTCTAACAGGATAACATTTTTAAACTATGCCTAAATTTATCCTTGTTAAAAAGTACTTTTTATATAGTGTCTGTGATACAAATGTATCATTACTACTAAGTTCTTTATGAACACAGGTTCAGGCTTTGTGATGTATAGAAAGGTTCATATTTTTTCACAAACATATATTGCTGTTGCTTCTGATGTTAACTTGTGATTCTTATCTGTTTTTTCTGATGTAAACTTGTTCTGATGTTTACTTGTTCTGATGTGAACTTGTTCTGATGTGAACTTGTTCTGATGTTAACTTGTGTTTCTGTTGTTTTTTGTAGCTTCTGATACTACTTTGTGATTCTGTTTTTTTAAGGGGGTGTCAGGGGCTTTTAGGCTCTTTAGAAAAGTTAATATTTGTTCAAAAACACATGCTGTTTCTTCTTATATCAACTTGTAAATCATGTATGTACCACAATTGGTGTTCTAGGGTCAAGTGTTATTCTCTAATTATGCTCTAAGACTTTCCTGGTGCCTTTGCTAGTGACCCCTCCCGCTCGTCTTGTGGATAATTTGATTCCGAGGCTCACAGGAGCCTTACATGGGAAGACTCGGAGCCAGATCAGGATCGGGTTGTCATATTCAGTAACTGCGGATCAGAAGCACTGCTGACTGCTTCCAAGATCCCTGCTTAGATCTGCCCAGGACACAAACACTAAAGGGCAACACTGGCATTTAGGCAAATGATGTCATGTTAAACTTCATCACAAACTATTCAATAACTATTAAACATTTTTACATGTTTACATGCGTGAGATTGTTTGCCAAGTGATTTACCCCACTTTCATTAAACTGTGGTGCATGTAGTCAAAAATTATATGAACCGGTAGAAAATGCATATTGTATTTTTAAAACTCATATATTTTATTTCTTAAACAAAACTGATGAATTTCATAAAAGATTTAGCATTTTAGACTGTCCTCATACATTAACGAAGTACCTGGCAAATATTACCTGTTTATTCTGGTTTCTTGGTTAGCAGATGTTTCAGAAAATCAAGCAGAACTGAAACCTTGGAGCATCTACTAAAGTCTAAATACATCTTCCTATGCATCATATGAAATAAATCCTCAATCGTTATTCAGCAGAGGTAAGCTCTGTAGGTTCACAGGTCACACACTACTGTCACACATTAAGGCTGGGACAGAGGTGACGCAGTTAACGACCGAAAACCTTTAAAGAGTGACCAAAGCCTGGATAGTTGTATAATAAGACCATGGGAGGATCTTACTAGTAAAGAGAGGAAACGGCCAGTAGCTTTGACCTGAAGACAGTTGAGGACTTGGTTTTCACGACTTCTGGTCAATTCATCCCGTAGTTAAATATGTGGGTCAAATACTTTGGCCAGGCCATGTAACTAAACCATGGCTACACTCAGTAGACAGAGAAAAGAGGAGGGGGGCAGATATCTCCTAGGCATGTCCAGAGACATCTCCACTTTCAGCCACGGTGCAATTTCTACTCTCTTCTGAGCTTCTCCCTAACCGACCCCCCCTCCATTTTAAGTTGTTCCTTAGATCAACAAAAGTCATATTTGACTTTTTCAGTTTAAAAGCTATACAATAAACTTAAGACAGAGATTACTTCCGGAATGTGTTTTCCAGCATGGTGTCTACAGCCTCTTAAGGCTTTGAACAAATGTCATGAAGAGGAGAAAGATCATGAGAGCCCTGTCTGACAAAGCTGAAGAAGATGGAAAAAGTGGATGTAAGGATTGGAGCAAACAAGGATTCTTGGACATGGTGGATTTAGAGAAAAAGTTGTATCGGTATGAGGGTAGTTGAGGAGCGTTACTGTGTGTTAGGGGTGCATCATGCCAGAGAAGGTCACATTACCCTGACGGTGGTAGAGCTGGGTTTTAAATAGAGGGCCTCATTCCCCCGCCCTGCACTATTTTAGGGACATATTGACAGGGAGAGGGTGGGAAGGCACTGGGAGTGCTGCATCCAGTGCAGGACTACTGCTGCCCCAAAATGTGATAGTGGAGTTCTGATCCACCTGTGTGTGAGTGTGGATGTGAATCTGATCTGAATGTGCTGGCTCATTATTCCTGGAGCATTTTAACTAGTCAATGAGTGAATGAGTAATGTGAGATTCTATGTTAAGGTTTTAAACACTGCACAAGATTAATTTCACACATTTCACTTATGAATGTACAAGGTCATTCACACACAGTCTTTGACAGCCATGACATTTAAGAGCTTTTCTCAAGCCAATACACTTAATTCATTTTTTTAACCTAATAATTAACTGATGAATTTACTCTAATGAGTTAGACAGAAAACAGTGCAAAAAACTCAAGGAGTAAAGAAAGATGAGTGTGTTTAAACGTGTGCGAGTGCGCAACTCTGCAGACTATATGCTAAACACTATGAGTCAACTTTCCAGACAGGACTTAAGCCTAGTCTTGGTGAAAAGGTTTTTCATCAAAAAGAAAAAGGAAGTCTAGGACTAGGCCTAATCCCTGACAGGGAAACTGACCCTATATCTCACATATGGACTTATTAAATGATCCTCCCTTCCAGCTCATCTTTATATAGACCTGATATCTTCTCCCTCCCTCTTTACCTTCCTCCTCTGACTCTCTCGCTCTTTTCTTCCACACTCATGCTCACGATATATGGTCATCCTCTCCTTACCCCCCTCAGCCACTGCCTTCTCTAAAGTTAAACCCCAACATTTGATGACGGCAGGAAAGCAAGCAATATATGCCACCCTCGGCCTCTCTCTCTCTCTAAAGCGTATAGACAGTAGTTGCCGGCCTGGTCGCCAGCACTTGGCCCTGTCACTCATGCCTCATGCCCCCCGCCCCCATCTCGTCTTACCCCCGAGTTTGTCTCTCTATCTGTCTGTGCACCATTAGTGAGGTCTGTGTTGCAGACGCCGCCTAGCCTGCCGCTCCACTCCTCTTCAGTCTTAACACGCTAAATCACCGCACAGTGGGATCATCGTTATCTTTTTGTTTTTTTAATTCACCCGCGTGTGGTGCATTTCCAAAACCTAGAAGGAACACCTCATTCCCAAGGGATCATCTAGAGTTTTTGTGTTGGGAACAAGCGTGTGGATTTTGACTGTTGGAATACTTTGTACTTCCAGGCTTTTCCTCGATCACCTGTGCCAACTTGCCATTCCCACAGGTTTTCTGTGTGTGTAAGTGCATGTCATTGTGCAAGAGGTGATTGTACAAAGGAGGTTCTCTGTGGTATCTGTTGAGTGCCATTGAGTTGTCAGGTGCACGGGCAGGAGCGTTGCACTGTGGAGGAGTGAGTGATCTGTGTGTGTGGATCTAACTCCCCGTCCAGTAATGGCTACTCTGAAGAGCTTGCTGCTGGGGCTCTTGCTGGTCCTGCTCTGCAGCTTCCAGACACCCCTGGCTCCCACTGCAGCTGTCAAAGCCCAGGAGATACCTGCGTTCCATGAGGAGGGACTGATGGCAAATGATGACAATGATGATGACGACGACGTCGATGATGACGACGACGACGACAACGACGATGATGACGACGATGATGACGATGATGATGATGATGACGATGATGATGACGACGACGATGATGACGATGATGATGACGATGATGATGATGATGATGACGACGATGATGATGATGACGACGACGATGATGATGACGACGACGATGACGACGACGATGATGATGATGATGACGATGATGATGATGACGACGACGATGATGATGACGATGATGATGATGATGACGATGATGATGATGACGATGATGACGACGATGATGATGATGACGACGATGATGATGACGACGATGATGATGATGACGATGATGATGATGATGATGATGATGATGATGATGATAATGATGATGATGATGATGATGACGATGATGATGACGACGACGATGATGATGATGACGACGATGATGACGACGATGATGACCATGAAGGTACGTAATGTTGCTCACACATTAACTTCCTGACTATGCTGTGTACCCCACCTTATTTCGTAGTTGCTTGTGCCCCCTCTTACTCCTTCTTCACTGATCTTCATCTATTTGGGGTAAGAGAGGGGAGGAGCAAGGGAAGAGTTGGCCACTCCCTAGCTCTGTCAGGCATGCTGTCAGACAGTTTTTATCCAATCAGAATGCTCAGAGCTCTGCTGTAGTCCCTCCTCCCCTCTCTAGCTTTCCATCAACCTGGCTGACTCTGATTCTCTCTGTCTTCTCTTCTCTGCTTAAATAGAGCTATGAGTTCTGTGGGCCCTCTGAAGGCGGACTGTGTCAAGTCCTGAAGCGCAGTACAGTACAGTACTTATGAACTGAGGACTTAAAAGAGAAAAAGCTAAATCCAGCGCTGCAGTCTGAGCCCCAGGCCTCATGCTGCCTCTATAGATCAGAATCATTTCTTGATTTGTGTCTCGTTTGAAAGAGTGGGGTCCTTTCTTCCCTCCACCCGTCCCGTTCGAATTTGGATTTATCTGGACTTGTGTCTCCATGTGAAACTACAGAGAAAGAAGGAGCGTCAGGGAGATGTAGCAGGGCACTGGCATTAGGACAGTAGAGAGAAGGACAGAACCGTGGAAAGAGTATAGTGGGGGCTGATAGAGAGAGAGAGACAGGAGGAGGTTGAATAGACTCAGGAAAGAGACTGATTGGATGGATTAATTCAAGATTCTCTCTCTTTCTCTACATCTCTCAGATCTCGTTCTTTCTCTGTAGAGATTCTCCACAATTGTATGTAACATAGAACCAAAGCAAATGTAATATGTGTTACCCTGGTTTATCTTTTTGTAACTTCTGTGTGTTTTTAAACCATATTTATCTACCATCTATGCTTTTTTTTCATTTTTACACACATACCCTTTTACAAGCTAACCTAGTTATTTCATACTTGCTTTCTAAACATGTTTACAAACTGAATGCTTAACTGTACTCTTATTCTTAAAGCATTTGCCAACAGAAACCATCTCCTTAGCCTCTGTGTAAAGACTTAAATCATCTTTGAATGCATATTATGTAATTTATTAGAATTTGATACTTTAATTATTCATATTTTATTATTTACTATCTACATGAATTGGTGTGAAAATGTGTTGATTGTTATGCTTCAATCCCACATACAAGAACAACAAAACACTGTTACAGGTCTGGTTTATTCAAGTTTGTGGTGTTAATTTTTTAGTAACTTTAAGAAAGCACAGCTGCATTGATTCGGCTACTGGCCGAGAGGTAGCAAAAGAGAGAGAATGTGAATTCACAAAAATTATACGCTCTCACATAACACTAATGACAAGGGAACACTACACTTGTTAGGAGAAGATTTTACGCCTAGTTTCACATACATGGATATGAAGGATACTTTTATTCTTTCTCCGTTGTTAATCTTTTTTTTTTATTTTGTAATGTTTGTTTTTCCATTTTCTGTCCACTGTAACATCTGGTGTGAAATCAGCACAGTAGTGTATCCTACATGCATCACATCTTTTAACCCCACTTTGAAACGATGGAATAAATCAAATGATCCTGACTTGCATGGTGTGCTCTGTTGCCCACAGATTGAACCAGTTCAAGTTAGGAGATGTAAGTGTGTTGTAGGAGGACACTTAAAAACTAAAGACTAGGGGAACTGATCGTGTCCTATTAGGACAGTAGGATTTCCTTACTGCAGAACTGCATAAGCTATTTAAATAGTCTACAAAAACCTTGAACACACACACACACACACATACATACATACATACATATTAGGGATGCCCCGATACCGATACCGGTATCGGGTATCGGCCCCGATACCGCATTTTCTAAAGTACTCGTACTCGTTAAAAGTCTCCC
>JBBKCR010000027.1:4413866-4425925 GCA_037577295.1 Ladigesia roloffi | reverse complement strand
TGGAGAGAGGAACTTAAAAGTAATGCAGTAGTAGTGTAATGCCTTACAGTTTAAATACAGTAATATTGTAATGTAACAAGTAATAAATAACACAGTACAGTTTTGAAGTAACTTGTCTAACACTGGATACAGGGTCTGAAAAGACGACACCATTACTTTACACATTTTTTTAATGAAATGATTTCTTTAATGAAAGAACCAGGCCTCTGCACTTGACCATTTATCTCTATCAACACAGTACTTATAGACTGATCAGGACATTTGAGTTCGTTGCGCTTGTTTGCATGCCTTATCGCTTTATCTGCTCAGTTGGTGAAGAAACTGGGACTGATGAACTTGTGATCAGCAGAGTGTACTTAAATGATTTATCGTTGAATTCATGTTTAGTGAGAGAATGTCCACATATTTAAAGCTTCAGTTGGTGTTGAGAAGCTGAGGTTGTAGTAAGAGAGAAAGGCCTCAAACTCAAGGTGGGAATGGGGTTGTATTGTGGTTAAAAAAGTCCAGGGTACTCGTTACATCAGAGTAAGCTGAAGTCATACAGGGCAGTAGTTCTGTGCTAATATCCTGCACAGAAAAGAAAAATGAGAGAGGGTTGTGGACAGGAAAGCTGACATCTAACAGAAACTTGTGAAGACATGCTGTGGCAAAGTCACACACGCTATTTTTGCTGCCGTTTTAACACTTACAAATAGGTCCACTTACTGCAATTGTTGGGGCATGTGTCAATCTCGCAGAAACCACTCTGAAGCTGAGTTTGCTGATTAGGTGATGTCTGCAGCATCAAGATCAGTTCCTCGTTTCCTCCTCGAACAGAGTGAATAAACGCTTTTGGATGTGGTGTTTAGGGGAAGCTGCTCGGAAGGAAGAATCAGTTTTCGCTTCTCGCAAACCAAAAATTCAGCTTAGCTCTGTAGTTCCACTTTTTTTATAGAAATTTGCAGCTGTTTGGTGAACACGTCTAATTTATGAATCACAAATTGGGTCAAATTTTAATCATACCTCACTCCTCAGTTTTTAAAACACATTGCCGCTGAATTATAAACGATTTTTCTAAATGTTATTTTCTACCTACATGTGTTTCTATAATGCAGCACAGACCAAAAAGACTAAACATACATGCCAGGCAAACCCACAGCATACAAACAAAAGTATGGAAATTATTCACCAAAAATATGATCGTTTCATACTGACAGTCTGATATTCAAGTCAAATCCAGATATATTAATAGGAGTAACATAATGGCTCATGCTGTTTACATTTATTTAAACAGATTTTTCACTGTGTAAACCTTCAATACCATGCAGCACTGCAGCTTCCACTCTATCTAGGTTGAGGATGTCCATCCCTCAACACCCCTTTCCGGTCTCTAATAGTGATGGGTCATTCTTGAACGATTCATTCATTTTGAACAAATGTGATTCAGGAAGAATGAGTCGTCTTGTATGAATGATTCGTTCATTCGCACATGCGCATTGGTGCTACATCCTAGTTTCTGTATTGGAATTATTGATTCACCTGTTTCGAGGCTTCGTGTTTTTCTAGCCTTCTAGTTTTTCAAGTTGTTCGTTCGTCGCGTGACAGCCCCAGCTTAACCAACTCAGCCTGAGCCGGAAAGATAATTGATTAGTTCATCTCAAACCCGACTCGGGAGATTAACTAATCAATCCTCTTTCGGCTCAGGCTGCATTGGTTAGAATCACGGGGCTGTCACGTGATGCATGGACGATTCAAGCCCAAAGACTCGGGAGATTAACTAATCAATCCTCTTTCCGGCTCAGCCTGCATTGGTTTACTAATCGGGATGTCAGAACTATCGAAGGACTGAAACCCGAAATTTTTTTTTTTTTCAAAATATTGTACAATGTGACAACGTCAAGTAGACATCAGTATATAATAGAAGTAATATTTCATGTTTAAATATGCAGTACTCTGGCAGCTTATTTGTTTTACAGACTTTAAGCTTAAAATGGATTTTCAGGGGAGACATAAATGTCCACAGTTCAAACAGGCCTTCAGAAATAACCTCCACCCCGTTAATGTGCAGACGGGTCAGAAATCAGTACAATCACTCGGTATCATAAACACACACAAAACAAGTCTTTATTAAAGATTAGTCTTATCATCCAAGGAATCGATACAACAGAAACACTGTTTTTGTGCGTTTGACTGTGTAACAAGTGTCGGAGCAGTACAGAACTGTGGCTTGTGCTGGACGCAGTGACTAACATTTGTTCAGTGTGTGTGTGTGTGTGTGTGTGTGTGTGTGTGTGTGTGTGTGCACGTGTTGGGCGGGGAAACCACAGAGACGTGTGAAACACTGTGGCTCACTGGCAGTGACATGTGTGGGCAGTATCAAGACCAGTTCTCCCTCAAATCATCATCATTCACACATCTGAAGGAACTCAGAGGGGTCAGAGGGAGCTCAAGGGGGGTTGGTTTTTTTTCGGAGCCAGTGGGCGTGGCTTGTCCACACCGCCCCTCAACTGCTGTGCGAGTCGTGTGCATAGTTGAGTGAAATGAGGAAGCGAAACCTTGGCGGCAGCGAGCCGTGTTCAAGCATGACAAAATGTTCTGGCCTGCGGCGCCCCCTGGTGGATCCCACCGAACGCAGCCGGGGAGCACGGTGAGGCGGAGGTATTGCAAAATAGGTTCAGTGATGATACCGGGACACGGATCTACAACGGAACACTGGACTGGAGTTTGATCTCACCATCGTCAGCACACGTAGTTACTGACTGATACGAAGGCCGATTACAAGAACTTCGCTTTAAAGGGGAATTCCACCATAATGTCTTCAGAGCAGGTATTAGATGTTCTGGAGAACCTCGCAGAGTGCAAGTGACTGGAACTCCTTAAAGTTATCCCATGAAAGCCTGAGACTTTCTTACAGTTTTGGGAAGTGTTGGTCTAAAATTATCTGCCATAACATTTCATGTCTTAATGCATATATATTAGTGCATATATGTGTGTGTTTGTGTGTACACCAGCATATATGTGTACACACACACACACACACGTGTATATATATGCAATGTATATGTATACACACATGTATGAGTGTATATGTTTGTGTATATATGTGTGTATATATACACATACACACATATATACATATACATACATATATATACATGTGTGTGTGTGTGTGTAAATATATACTGGTGTACACACACACACACACACATGTGTGCCCGACTAATGATGTCCCTTGAGTGACCTCCAATGTAACAAAATCAGTCATTAATTTTCTCTACAATTTCAAACGAAACGTACTCGGATCGACCGTTTAAAATACTGAATTTTGGGGCAATTTTGGGCACAAATGGCTGGAATTCCCATTTAATGCCGCATGGTGTTTCCACAAACACTGAAAGTTTTTCCTTTTCTTAGATCAGCAGCTACGATGCGAGACCCTAGGCTGTATCAGGAGCAGAAGGAAGTCCATGCTTGTAAATCTGCCAACAATCAAGAATTCACTTTAGATTTTCAGCCTGTTTAGATCTTCAACACACTGAGTACTGCTTCCAGTCCAGGTGTCCAGTGTAGGTCGGCGTCATGCGGAGGCAGGACTGTTGGGGAGCTACTGGTAAAGTGATTGTCTCTTGGAGGCAGTGGTGTTGTTGGTGGTGGGGATTGTTCGCGTGGGCCGAGGCAGTGGTGTTGTAGGGTTCATGAGGCAGTGGGGTGATGGGGGCAGAGATGAGGGACTCTCTGCTAACAGGACATCCAGTTTTGATTGCACCATAAAATACATGAAACTGTCTTATTTCATGCATGAACAGCCCAAAAAAAAAAAAGAAGCTTTCTGTGATTTTTAATGAACGGTCGTTGTAGTTTATCTGTACGCATAAATTTTTTTGCCTGTTTATGCAAAAAAAAAATCATTTTTTTTCCTCTGAAGTGAATGCAGAATTTGCCATTAATGCTGAAAGTGGTGGTCCATCTCAGGTCTGGAAACGAATAACTTACTAAAGGCTGCGACAAACCTCATGCACATCCAGAACCATCTGAAATGAACAGAGACCCGCGGGAAGACCACTAATCCAACTCTCACACAAAATCTCAGCACCTCACCCTCTGTGTGTTTTCTCATATTTTTCATCTTTTTTTTTTTTAACTGGCTTTGTTCGGTGAGAGTGCGCATGTGCACATGACGAACAGTGATTTGTTTTTTGCCCTAATAAAAAAATCACTCTCCCGCAGTGAAGAGAACAGTGGGAAGAACACAACTATACTCTCGGAACAAATAAGAGTAAAGGTAAGATTTTTTTTTTCTGCTTCATTCCACCTAAGACAAAAATTTCAAATTATTATTATTTTTTTTCCCATCAATATAGATATTCATATATTCATATATCTTTCGTAAGAAAAAGGGGGAGAAAAAAAAGTTGCAAAGTTCAAAATGTCCCTGATGACTTTTTTTTTTTTTTTGGACAACAAACGTCCTTTGTCTTTAGCTATCTCCTTTCAGTTCCTTGGATCTACAGCCGAGGGAATCCAGAACGTAACGTTATCGTACAGTACGCGTGGATGTAGGAGCTTTTCGCCCGTCCTCCGGTGGAGGGGACAAGAAAAGGAATCCTCTGATGCTGGAGGTCCGAGAGAGTCGGACGCAAACAGAACAGCCTTTAATGCGGCGGGAATGGGTGGGAGTGAGGAGTGAAGTGTCCTCAGCTTCAGTCTTCTCCTCCAGCCCGGTACCACTCCATCAGTTTCACTCCATTATGGTTCTAAATCAGAAGTGGCAAAGTTCCTGTCTGGGTCTGGGTTGCGCTCAGCCTTTACATCCCCAGGCCCCGCCCAGCCGCAGCAGGCAAGGTTATTGTTCGTTTTGAGGACAAATCAAAGTCTGTCTGACTTGTGACCAGAAGCCTGTTTCTCAGTCCAGGTGCCGCCTGTGTGGAGCCCCGATTTGGGGATTAGGCTCAGGGTGAATGTGCCGACGGGCTGCTCCGTGCCGAGCTGGGGGACAAGCTAGGGCTGCAGCTGCCTGGGGGGGCAAACCCTCCGGCCCGAGCTCCGCTGCTGCCCTGACCCTCCAGGCCCTCAGAGTTCTCAAGCATCTCCTGGATGAGTGGAGGCATGGATCCAGGGATTTCCATCTTCAGCGTGATCACTCGCTCCGCACCTGAGGAACGAGAGAGCGAGAGGTGAGGAATCGTTTACACATAAATGCATGAGAACTTCAAAAACTGCAGGGATAATTTACCTTGTAACACAAGATCTGTGAAAGTGCTCTATCATGTTCAAAACAATCTGACATATAGTAATACACTACAGGAAGCACAGGGGGCGATATGACCATTGTTCTGTTGAGCTAAACAACAAAATGATTGGGAGGCAAATTTCCCACACCTTATTAATTCAACATGAAATGCTGAATTTTTGCTGTTTAACCTTCATAATTCCAGTTCAGCAGCTCCTGCCAGCATGAAACGGTCTTACTTTCTTCAGGCAGGTTGCATGTGAGGGTGCTTTCACACATGCTTCGTTCAGTTCGGTTGAATCGTACTAGAGTTGGTTTTCCCAGTCTGTGCCGTTTGTTTGGGCATGTGAGAATGCAACATTCGCACCAGAGTCCACACCAGAAGTGGAGCAAAAAAGCGTACTGAGACCTCCTTGTAGAGGTGGTCTCTCCTTGAAAAGGCGGAGTCTTGGTATGCTTTCAGTCGAACCCTGGAGCGGTTTGTTTGTGGTGAGAACACGATCCGAACTACAACAGACCCGACTGCAGACAGTACTGCACCTTCTAGCACTAATCCAGCTGCCGTAGTCAGCTGCGCTGTGCATTATGGGATTTGTTTACAGTTAGCGCTTAGCCCGATGGAGCTCACAGACAGACCTGGAGCTGCGAGGAGGGGTGAAGCCTCATCCAAATTTGTTCCGATGACCATATAAGGTCCCAACTTTCAAAAACTCATAAGAACAAAATGCAATGTGTTGCTTATTTAGCAAACAGCTCAGGGAAAGGGGTAAACCCCCTTTCAGTAGAACAGTGCAGGGTTAAGGCAAAGAAATTCTGACCAATCGCAAAGCAGTTTAGGAAATACGTTCGGTGGCAAATTTCAAGTGGTCCAGACCAGATTACTCAAGGGTTGTGTTAAAAGGACCCAAAACTGCAGAAAAATTCTACAATGTATCATTTGTTGCCGTCGGCCCGGACCAAATGAACCGAACCACAAATGTGAAAGCGCCCTGATACAAGGGCCACAAAGACAGCAGAACCTAGCAATGACTTTACCCCCTTCAAGTCTGTTTTCAAAAACAGAAAATGATTCATCATTTTTCCCTCAAATTCATAAAAAATGTCCTATGAGAACGGAGAAGGATCCTGAACAAAGCCAGATAATACGATGAATCATTTAATCACATAAAAGTTATAAAATGTCAGTTCCAGTTAGTTTGCAGCCTCAAGCACGGCAGTTGCTTGTAGAGGGTGAAAATGTCACAATTCAGTGACTTTAGTGTGATATTTGCTTGTTTCTGCATCACTCACCTTTAGCGCTGATGCTCCGGAGGTCTGTGATCTTCATCAGCATTTTGGGGAACATGTGTGGTTTATGGGGCCTCCTCTTCCTCACGTAGATTTTCAATGCTTCCAGCAACGGTTCCTGCAGGACATCCACCTTGTCCGACTCCTCCAGATCCTGCCGATCTGTAGACAAGACAGACAGACACACACACACACACACACACACACAGTTTACCTACTTTAATGACAGTCAAAGGAATCTGATATAAAAACATGATGGCACAGTCAAACTGGTTCAATCTCAAGCTTCACCGCAGCTCCTGAACTCGTCCTCCACATTTGTTTGGTAGAGCTTTCAAACATCTATGCTTATGGAGAAGAAAAATTCCCAAGCATGGGTAACATGAATAAACAGTGGTGGCAGGTTAGATGAGGAACTTAAGAGTGTGAACAGAAAAAGAACTGAAGCCCCATCTGAGCTGAAGTGGAGCTCAAAGAGAACCAATTCCCTCTCTTGAAGCAGAAGTTTGTCTTTATTCAGATACTCGCTGCTTGGCTCTGCCGTCTTCAAAATGTTGTCTAACTAGTACAGTGATACTCCGTCATCATTTAGTATCCGTTCAGCTTGCTTGGAACCTCAGCCAAGGTAATACTGAGATTGTTATCAGGTACCAGGTACCACATTTTAGTAATGAAAAAAGCAAAAAAAGCAAGTAGAGTTGAACCGAATCAAAGTGTACCAGTCAGAGGAGAACACCCTTAGATAAAGCCTGCAGTACCTCCACACAGCAGGCAGATGGCGCTGAGCAGACCCGTCTCTGCATCGTCCATCTCCAACGGGAGCAGCTGGTTAGCGAAGGCGAACACCAAGTCGGTGAGCGGACCGAAGCCGGCGTTGTGCATCTGGGTCCGGTTCAGCGTCAGACCGTCCGAGAACGTCATGGTGTCCTGATCGGGGGTGTATCGCGTGCATATCCGCAAAATCTGAAATAGGAGTCGGATGAGAGAGAAAACAATAGAGGTGAGTCGTAGATTAAATAAATGTATGACACACTGAAATGATCGAGATCAGTTCTGACAAGTACATTAAGGTTTAATGCTTGTTTTCCTGCATTTCAGGAGTGACAGTGCTAAGCTATAAGCCAATTACAGGTTTAAAACAGGGTCAGGGAGTCAGGGTCAACCGATGGCCGATATATGCTGCCGATATTTTTTTGCCCAACAATTTAACGTTTCCCCCTCTATTGGATGTAAAATATTACACTAATAACACAAAAATAGATACAAAATTTCTCAACCTGCCATTTATTGAGTAATGACTTAAATATAAATATAAACTTAAATAACAAAAACAAAACGTAACAATAACAATACAATTAAACAATAACGTAAACAATAAGCAGCATGAGTCACGTAGAGGTGCTTGTATGTTAATTGGAGTAGTGCACTTGGATATCGGCCAATGCAGATACATTGAACCATAACATTTTCATTCACTCTGTATGCAAATTATTATAAAAAGTAGCATTAACTTATCAATCCATGCATGCAAATTACATCACAGCCAATTTTGAATTCACAGCTATTGTCATGAATATCATGAATATAACGAAGACCAATACATTTGCTTATAATTGTGAATTCAGCCCACAGAAGTTATTCTCCCTGTATTCACACTGGGCTTTTTAATACTGTGCTTTTTAAATCAGGCACAATACAGGCCAGCCAATGGGAGCGGGACTCATTCACGGTTGGGAAATGGTCATGTAGAATTTCGTTTTTGTTTAAAAACACACAAAAGACATAAGTAGACTTCAAAATACAATGGGGATTAAAATAAGATGAAATATGTAGTGATGACATTTAATAAAATAGATCGACGTGAAATGTCATTACAAGTGATTATAAGGGCAGGTGAGATCTGACCATGTGTATGTGTGTGTCTGACTCACCAGAATGTCGAGGCAGGCGGCCTTCAGTAGCGTGATCTGGTCGGCGATGCTGAGGGTGGTGAAGCCTGGGATCTGTTTGGCGAACTCCACCGTCTTGATGATGCACTTGGTCGAGAGTTCGCTGAATTTATCCCACAGATCCACGTCCAGGGCGACCCTCTGGTCTGAGCTGTTGTTCTGTAAGTGCAAAAGAAAACAAAAACAATCTTATTTTCAAATGCCAGAGATGGGTAGCAAATATTTCAATGACATTTTTTATTTTATTTGTCCATCACAGTATCCTGGAGTATACTGTGAACATGGACTCGAACTTCAGTGTTAATTCAAGGGTGTTTACATCCAAATCAGGGAACCGGAGGAGGATTCATAGTCTCGCATTTTCTGGGGGACTTAAAAGTACTCAGACAAGTAAAGAGCTGATCTGGAACATGTTGCTTTTAACTCTCCAAAGGAGCAGGACACCAACATTTAGAAAGTTATGCAATGGCCAAGTAAACTGACCTCAGTTCAGTAACACACATAATTCACTTATTGAAGACAAACATGGACCTGAAGAACACAGAAGTCAATTCACCACATAAATTCTCAAAAATTCACGGAAACAGCAAAATTGAACCTATTAGGCCGGACATACGTTACATGATTTTTAGAACAGGTCCCGTAGGCAAAAGCCAGTAAGAGAAAGACAGGAGAACATGTATGACCTCCAGAATGTGTGTCTTCACTGCCTTTAATAAACCCAGCGCTATAACGCACTAAACCTACAGCTGCTGGGTCGTGAAAATGCAGATTTGGGATTTTTAGTGTTTATCCATAAAGACTATGTCATGTGAGGTTCTCTCTATCCGTCTAATCCCCTTGTATGTGTCTTCACCAAAAAAAAAAAAAATAGAAGAACATCTGTAAAGGCCTGGCACCAGGTGTGAAATGTCCTGTTTTCTCAAACTGAATTTAACAGGTTTTAAAGGACAGATCAGTATCTTCAGCACAGTCATCCTTCCTGTTCGAAAACAGCTTTTATTCGGTTTAATCACCACTAGAGGGCGCACCAGACCACTTCTGGCATTAAGCTGGGACTTCAGAACCAGACTGCATTCTAAGGGTGATTTCCCACTTCAACAGTCCAGAACCTTTGGTACCAGAAACATTTCTCCAACGGGCCATCGGCCCAATACCGAAGAGAGTCTCGCTACAGACTGTAGCACGACCTCATTTTGCTTAAAGGAGCTTTATTTTGATAACATATGAAGCAGAAAACAACAATCTTAACACAAACATCTAAATTACTCAGAGTCATGTTTAAAATTATGTTTAGCTTTTCTATACAGACCTCATATTTTCCCACTTGACAGAAAATGATAAACATCTTACAGCAAACTCTACAGTAAAAATAATATTAGGGCTGGACATGCATTTTTCACAGTATCAGAATATTTTCCAAAATCCTTTTATTTGACATTTGGTTGCATTTTTATGCTGTGTGTCAACGCAGCTTTGCGTCTCACAGACATATTATATGGACAAAAATGACGGGACACCTGACCATTACACCTATCAAACCCCCCGGTGAATAAGGTGAATGTATTTTTATTAATGTTTATGTAATTTATATAAAAAAAAAATGTAATATATTTTTTGAAAAGGAAATATCTGAACTGAAGCTGTGTAAATGAGTTTAAAAGGATTACGGCTGTTAAACACCATCTCCAGATCAGCAGGTTTTTTGGGTGGTTCCTGGGTATAACAGTCTAGCTCAAAATTAAGGTGCACTTACTGTGGTAGATTAGATTTCTTTTTATCCAGTTCAGACTGCACTAAAATTAACACATTTCTGGCACTTTTTGTCAGCAAATGATGCAACGAAACAAAATTATGCATATTTTAGTACAGGAGCAGCACATGGGAGTGCATGTAGCTGCCTGAGGTTGCTTACATCGCAAACCTGCCCAAAACTAATAAAATGCACAAAATCTTGGAGATTGCTGCTATCAGAAAGTGCACAGCTGTTCTAGCACCCCCTGTTGGTAAAGCTCACTCACCGTGGTGTATTTTCCCAGCTGGCATAGCGATGGAAACGTGTCCTGGTGGGCTTTCCTCACACGATCAATCATCTGCTCTGTGTCGGGACTCAAAACGTAGCTCTCAGAACACTCCACTTTCTTCTCCTCCTTCTTCTTCTTGTTCCGGTCGTTCCGAACAGCTGCGAGGAGAGGGACGGAAACGTAAACATCTGATACAATTTGTGTGGTTTAAGTCATATCTAACACTAGAGGTCGACCGATATATCGGTTTTGCCGATTTATCTGCACCGATAGTTGATTCCCAGAACTATCGGTTATCTGCAAAAATCCACGCCGATAGTTTTTCCGGGGTTACTTTTTGTTTCAGTTTGAAATCATGTCTTTAATTTACCTCAATATTTATTCATATATTCATTTTTATTTTATATAGCACATTTTCATGATTCTGTACTGTTTTTTTGTTTGCTTTTTTGCAGTAAAGTTCAGTACTATTTTACATGTAGTGTTTTTATTTATTTAATCCAGTATCCATTTTTAAAACTATCGGTTAACTAATCGGTTATCGGGAAGTACGGACCAACTTAGCTATCGGTAAAATTCTGTATCGGTCGACCTCTATCTAACACGCTATTCAACAGTCTCTCTTTAGGCTTTACACAGACTGTTTGTGTTACTGTCCTTTTGCTAATGATTTCTTTAAAAGAGCTCTGACTGGCTGTGCCTTATTCAAATAGCACTCTGGGTTCATGTAACTCCTGATTGTTTAAATGGAATGTTAATTCTCAGTAAAGGTTATAGAACAGTGCTACTGTCGAATTATGTGGTGCAGGTCCGATGGACCCAGCTTTAATATACTCTAAGAACAGCCATGAATACATACATAATAATAGCACTGCAGTACAGCAGGTTGATGCAAAGAATTAAACCTGCACTACGTACGTCCACCACTAGATGGAGCTCCAATCTGCTTTTCCCAATAGGAGAGCAATGTTTGTCCCAAATTACTCCCATCACCGAGCTAATAAAGACCCTCTGAAATGTGTTCCTGCCCTCCAGTCCTTCTACCATCCTCTGATGTTCAGAGCCGGAACATTATAATGATCAAAGAACTCTAATAACAGAGAATAAATAATTATTAAAATGAAAGTGAAAACAAAATAATTAGAAAGGTCTGCGAAGGCCATGGAAGAGGAGTGTGTGAAGTGTGTAAAGTGTGTGAGGGAGGACAGAAGACGCCGGAGGCCCGCGGTGGAACGAAGCTCCAGAGAGAGCAGCTGAGTAAGCAGGAGCGCTGTCAAGGAGGACAAGGGAAGCGTTCTAGTTAGGTTCTGCTGTTCCTTAGACACACACACACACGCTGGTGTGTGCAGGGCGTTGGCAGATGAAGCTGTTAATAACAGTGATGAACAGTCTCTGTCTGCCGTCGCGGCCGCTCTAATCTAATCCAGTCACATGACGTATAACTGCTCTACAGGACTGGAAAAGGGCTTCCCTCTCTCCCTCTCGCCCCTCTCTCTCGCTCCCCTTCTACAGGACACTAGTGGACTCTGCAGGACAGTTCTGGACTGTGCAGGACACTACTGGACTCTGCAGGACAGTTCTGAACTGTGC
>JBBKCR010000027.1:4281394-4293205 GCA_037577295.1 Ladigesia roloffi | reverse complement strand
ACAAAGTCACCTTCGACTTGGATGCCCTGGGGGTAAGCAAATAAACATCAAATTTTCATTTTTGGGTGAACTATCGCATTAACCCCGGTCAGAGCCTGAGGGTAATAGCGCCTCTCGGTGGTCACATGATAAAAGGTTGGCCACTAAATCAGTGATTGGAATCCACACTATGAAGAGTTTTTTTTTGCCCAGAGCCAATGTCGGTGTGTCTCCACAACACTGGTTTTATACCAACCATGGAATTTAACTTTGTGTTTTCTTGCGGAAATACATTTAGTCTCCAAACCCACCAAGGATCTTGTGTCACTTACGTAAAACTGACAAATCTAAAAACTATAAGTATGCATTAAAAAACTTCTTAAGCCAAAACCTTGTCTAATCCATTACCATAATTTATATAGTTAATATTAATAATTGTTATTTTCGGTCAGGGATATTTTAAAGTCCAGCCACAGACCTGCCCCCCTTGTTTTAAAGGCAGACATCTGGTTCCATTCATCACCACTGTAAACAGGTCTGTTTCTCTAGAATGGCACATTTCACATCGAACCTTAATCTGAACCATTTGTTCGAGCAGAAATGAAAATTATGGTGCGTTTCCCCTTTAAAGACCTGAACGAGAGACTTGCTCTCAAATTAGCACCTGCTCCTCTGCCATTTTTAATCTTCTTTCATGGATTTTCTCTGCATTCTTTTATTTCTTTCACCTCCTACTACTTTTATGTTTCCTGATTTATTCTTTTTTTATCCTTTTCCTGTAAACTGCATTGAATGACTTTTGTGTTTGACAATAGGCTACACAGAAAAACCTGAATGAGAGTTTCAGAGCTCGACAGAAAGATGCTTCACTCACTGGTTTTAAGGGTCATTCCCTGGAATCGGTACATTTTGCGTCCCAGAAATATAGTCTATCATAAAATCACCATAATACCAGAAACAGACATGATTTGAAAACAAAACATTAGTATGAGTTCTATCATCAAAACTACCTAAAAATGAACTACATTACATATTATTGTCCATGGTTTTTTGTATCTTGATATATAACTATCAGCAATATCCTTTCAAACTGTACGACATCTGCTCCTGTGACTTTGAACATTAGCTAATTAGCTTGAAATTGTCAACCTTGTTACTGTCTGTCCTGTTAATTTTCTGTGATGTCGTATCATAAAATATAATAATAAACCAAAAACCCTGAGGTGGCACTATCCACTTTTTGTCACTATATTTAAAGAATTTAGAAAAAAAAAATTCCATTTAAGATTTTGAAAGATGAAAATGTACCGATTTCGTGGAGCGACCCTTAAGCACTTTCAGGCTCTCTGTGTTTTTTGTGAGTGGCAAACGGGAACATCAACAGAGCTCCGGTCAGATATTAAAAAGTGCCTTTTTTTTTTTATTTCATTCAAAATACTGTTCAGTATAAAATGTTTTAAATGTTCAGCCATCCTTCACCATAAATGGTTTGGTAAGAGCCTGCGGCCAACAGCGCCTCACAGTGGTCCAATGATGAAACGCTGGCCACTGAATCAGAAGATCCACACTAGGAATATTAGCCCATAAATCCTGAAAGATGCTCATAATACCCCTCAGTCTCTGTTTTACACAGTTTCAGACTCTCTGTAGTGGTTTTAGCAATTAGAGCAGTGAAGGTTCTGATAGACGACCTGCAAACACAAGCATCGACATCACAAACGACGACAAACAGAGCAGCTTACCTGTATTGAATTTTCCTGCAGGTTGAGGTATCGCGTGTTGTTTGAGATATTCTCAGGCACCTCGTCCAGGTTCTGCCGCGTGCAGATGACCCGGCTGGCTTGGTTGGAGCAGCTGCAGGCAGCAGGGCAGGAGGACGTGGCTCCGGTCACTTCCTGGCCAAGGAGGAGGAGCCACAACGGCAGCTGGGCCAATAGAAGGAAGAGGGGGGAGGGGCTTGGAAGGCCGGTCACCGTTGCGATACGCATGGCAACTGGGTCATGACCCTTCCCGTAATCCGAGGGTGTACCGCAGGCCCGTTCCAGTCCAGAGTTGCGTCTTTAACTCGGCTGCCGGTTCCGCTTCAATCCCGCATTTTTCAGTTTTGTTGTTTTTTATTGTTTTTTTCTTTTCTTTTTAAAAGCAAAACACTCCGCCGCCGTCTCCTCTGCGCGCAGGTTTGTTCCTCCCTTGTTTATTTTTCAAGAAGATGCGACACATTTACATATGTTGTGTCTCCTTTTCCCCTTAAAGCGTCCTCTGAGGATTGGAGAAGCCTCTCTGCGTGGAACGTGTGCGTTACTGGAAGAGAGAGAAAAAAGAAAGAGAGATGAGACGTCAGGACGGCAGAAGTGCATTTTGTCGCCTTCCTGAGGAATTAAAAAAACACTCATTTTCATCCACACTTCACTTACACACTCACACTCATGGTGCGGCGCGTCGAGCCCTCAAGGGTTAACCAGGACGAGCGAAGGCCTTGAAAGGATGAAAATCACCAAATACGTGTATAAAATTCCACCCACTTTTCACTAATCCACCCATAAGCCAGTGTCTCAGTGCACACGGTGGCTCAGACTGGGTTTCCTGTCTGTAGAGACTCTGACTTTAGTACAGTGGAGGTGAATGGAACCAGAAATCTCCGACACAAACCCAGCCGTTTGATTTCACCCCTCAGTGAAGCTCCACGAGTGTTGATCTGGATGTTGATAATGTTAAACAGTGAATATAAACTAAATCAAATTCCTTATTCTAATACATTTCATGCCTGGAGCGACGTCTCAGACACCCCAACATATAAACAACCTTTCCGCATGATCCGTTTCTGCGATTAGGCTTTCACAGGCTCCCGTTCTGAGCGTTTCACAGCAGCTCCGCTCTGAAGAGCTTTATTTATATCTTAACTGTTTAATTATGCAGGAATTCTGGAAAATCAATGGATTTCCATTTCGTTATTGAGGTGTGGTGGAAAAAAAGGGCATCTCTCGGTCTGACACCGGCACCATAACCTTCAGATTCAATAGGAAACCTGATTTTTTTAATAGGGAGGAGATTACTCCACAAAATCATAATCCATCCACCCATCCGTCCATCCATTCATTCTCTAAGCCTCTTATCTTAACCGGGGGAGGGGGAGGGTGGGCGGAGCTCATCCCAGCACTCTTAGGGTAAAAGGTGGAGAAACACCTTGAACAGGTCCATCACAGTATACACACATACACACACCCACCCATCCACACACCCAACCACACACACACCCACACACACACACACCCACACACACTTCCAGTACACCTGACGTGCTGGTCTGCTGGACTGTGGGACGAAACCAGTGGAATCCCACACAGAACCCCAGAACCTTCTTGCTGTGCCGCCCCAAGCCTGTTAACTAATATACAGTGTTGTGCAAAAGTCTTACACCCCTATGCCAATCAGTTAAAGCCATTTTTCTCGGCGTGAGATAATGTGTCTTACTGCCCACTAGAATAAAAACAAATAAACTGGAAAGCAGTAAAAGGCATCAGGATTACTTTTGTGTGTAACAGTAGTTGATAGTGTGTGAGCTGGTGAGGAGAACACAGGTTGGGTTCCAGGTTCCTCCTCAGTTCCTCTAGATGTTGTTTGGATGGTGAAACTCCATCAGCAGCTCCTGGTTTAATTTAATGAAGGACTGATGGAGTCGAACCAGGTTTCTGATTAAACTACAGTAATACTGAACTTCCAGAAGAACTCACTGAGATACTGAACACAACTTTACAGTTTACTGTAGAATAATACTTGCATTTCTTTTTAGTTTTATTCAGTATATCGTCGCTGTCTCAAAAAATTGTGTATTCTAAATAAATGAATACTGTGCCATCAAAAACTATTTACAGCTCTTTTCATTGGTTAATCATTTCTAAATTATACTGAACCACAAGACTGGCCAATAGTATCAATTTAAAACAAAAAAAACTAAAAACAAAGACCAAAAGTGGAGTTACGAGGTTTTCCGCCAGCCAGCGACAATATTTAATAAAATTAGTTTGGAAAAAACACTCGCTGCTTTTACAAATTATTCTCACATGTGCCAGTAGAGTATCATCAAATAAAAACAGAGCCTTTGGATCCAAGATGTGAAAAGTTATATTAGCCCAAATTTTCACTTTCAGACAGTTTTGGGCAGACCTAAACACTCAACCAGATTCAAACTGGCTCCTGATCACCGTGTGTAAATTATTCAAGGACCCCGTCTGAGAGACGCCCGACAGATACCCAGCAGCCTGAACATCTGGACCTCCAGCACATCCAGATTCTGTAACGTGGAAAGTATAGGGAAAACCTGGGAAGGAGTTTAAACTCATTATATTATTCATCAACCTTTCTCACAACAAACCAGCATGCGAAGAACTCCGACCACTCCCTTCCTGCGGAAATCCATTTTAAAAATAAAATTTAAATATATGTATGGATAACTGGTACTACACTGGTCCCAGTTCCTGCCTGGTTCCTGATGAACTCCTTTTCAAACAGCTCTGCTGTGGGTGTTAATACTTTCTCACGCAGCTGCGTTTGGATGCTGGACTGAATCAGTGGAGGACGGAGCGCCGCTCTGTTCATCAGAACATTTGTAGCAACGCTCCTCCCTCATTATAGATCCAGAAACTCACAGTTTAGATCCTTATTTCTCCAAAACACCTCAATAAAATCCTGCTGGATCTTCTGCAGCTTTTCATGTGAAGTCTTTATTTTATAATCCACAAATTATGGAAAGTCGGATCAAAAAGGGTATGGATAAACATCAGTATTGATAAACAGCATCATCATCAATAAGCAGTATCAGTATCGACAAGCAGTATCAATGTCATATTGATAATCAGTATCTTTGAGAATCAGTGTTGATAATTAGTATCAGTATCAGTATTGATAAGCAGTATCAGTATTGATAAGCAGTATCAGTACTGATAAGCGGTATTGTATTGATTTTTAGTACAATACTAACTGTACTCATCCTTACCTGCGTCACTTCCTGCATGTTTTCATGATTTCAGTATGGATCAACATTTATATTTACATTTACGGCATTTAGTGCTCAAGTAATCCACAACAGTATCAAGGACCTGTAAAGCAAGATCTAACTCAACATCCACCAATCGCCTGTGGTACTGTAGCTCAATACATCTGATCAACACAGTCACTGATACCCAACTACAACAACATCAGTATTGGTAAACAGCATTATTATCAATAAGCAGTATCAGTATCAATATGCAAAATCAATATCATACTGATAATCAGTACCTTCAAGAATCAGTGTTGATAAGTAGTATCGGTATTGATAAGTAGTATCGATATTGATAATTAGTACCGGTGTTGATAAGTAGTATCGGTATTGATAAGTAGTATCGGTGTTAAGTAGTATCGGTATTGATAAGTAGTATCGGTATTGATAAGTAGTATCGGTGTTGATAAGTAGTATCGGTATTGATAAGTAGTATCGGTATTGATAAGTAGTATCGGTGTTGATAAGTAGTATCGGTGTTGATAAGTAGTATTGGTATTGATAAGTAGTATTGGTATTGATAAGTAGTATTGGTATTGATAAGTAGTATCGGTATTGATAAGTAGTATCAGTGTTGATAAGTAGTATCGGTGTTGATAAGTAGTGTTGGTGTTGATAAGTAGTATCGTATTGATAAGTAGTATTGGTGTTAAGTAGTATCGGTATTGATAAGTAGTATCGGTATTGAAAAGTAGTATCGGTATTGATAAGTAGTATCGGTATTGATAAGTAGTATCGGTATTGATAAGTAGTATCGGTGTTGATAAGTAGTATCGTATTGATAAGTAGTATCGGTATTGATAAGTAATATCGGTGTTGATAAGTAGTATCGTATTGATAAGTAGTATCGGTATTGATAAGTAGTATCGGTGTTGAAAAGTAGTATCGGTATTGATAAGCGCTATTGTATAGATTTTTCAGTACAATACTAACCGTACACATCCCTACCTGCGTCACTTCTAGCATGTGTTAGTGATGCAAGCAGAGAGACTGGCAGGAGATTCCTCCAGGTGAAAGACGCTGATCAGTCACGTAGTGCAAACCACAACAACCGCGAGATTCCTGATTACAGGACAGCAAGTTGACAGGACTGTCCTGAGATCAGACACCTGTCGTGTATCCAGGACATCCCTGTAGTGTGATACAGGTTCAAGACAGGATGCCCAGGTCCACATTCACGCCTCATGACGGTCCAAGATAGATTCCTAATCCTCAGGTGTTCACCAGCGCAGTATGGCTGCTGCAGGTCATTGTGCTAATCCTGGCATCTGCAGGAACCCGCGGGCTCCAGGGACCGGGCGAGGGCGCAGTGCGTGTGCTTTGATGGATGGCTAATTCAGCACAGACCCACGAGCAGGAAAGTTCTGATCTCACTGCGGGTTATTTGGACTCGGGTAACCTTACGTAAGGGCAAATCTGCCGAAATGCGGACCTTTACAAACAACAGCGGTCCTCGCGACGGGACGGCGACAGCGACTCGGAAAGTCTCGACACCTGGAACCGTTAAGGAAAAATTCTGAGGGGCGAGAGTGAGCGAAAGGACGGCGGATTTTTAAACTGATATATGACTGTACGGCCGCGGGGAGAGGAGGGAATTATCAACACATAGATGAATGCAGAACAGCTAGAGAGAGGATGAAGAGTCTAAGAGTGAGAGAGAGAGAGATGGAGATAAAGAGAGAGAGAGAGGAGGGAAAGAGAGGCAGACAAGACGAGGCGAAACAGTTTCAGACGGGGAAATATTAGAAAGATCGAAGGCAGAGGAGAAGGGAGATATAGAGGGAAAGGGAAGAGAGATCGAAGGAGAGGAAGAGACAGAGACATTAATATTAATAATCTCTTTCAGAGAGAGAGAGAGAGAGAGGGAGAGAGAGAGAGAAAGGGAGGGAGGAGAAGGGCTCAATAGAAAGAAATGAATATGAAACACAGTGATGGAGGGAGGGCAATGACAACACGGAGGTGCATATAAAGCAGAGAGAGAGCGAGAGTAAGTGAAAGAGAGGGGGAGATGGAGAGATGTGGAGGAAAGACAATACAGGGGAATGAATATAAAGCAGGCAAAGATGGGCTGAGAGAAGGGGAAGGGTGGTGGGAGGTGTGGAGGGAGAGAGGTGCAGAGGTGGAGGAGAGGGGGGGAGCAGGGCAATACGCCTGGTTAGATAATCAATAATGCGCACACAGTGTAATGACATTAAGACCAACACTCGAGCTCTTACATACACAGACTGCAGAGAGGACCCTGTAGAGCCTGCGTGACAGTCCTATTTTACTATGACTTGAGATTTACTGTATTACAAATTGGCATTTGCAATGCTCCACAGTAGCTCCACTGGGAGAGCCCAGAGTCCAAACCAGAGAGATCTAACATTACAGTTTAAATTTCCAAGTTCAAAAGGCTGATCCCAAGGAAACCAAGACATGTATCTAGATCTCTTAGTCTAAAGTTCCAGGAGTAAGACAACCAACTTCCCAAAAACACAAGCCCAATCTCTATAACCCACACCCAAAAGGAGTCCAAATCCAGGTCTGTCAAATCCCTAGAACTTGGACCTCAGATCCTTAATTCTAGTTAAGAGTGCACAATCGACAAGAGAATGAACCAAAATACTCTAAGCACTACACAAAAGTTCAGACTCTGTAATGAACACAAGGAGTCCGACATCCAAAACCCAAATCTGAGTGCCCTCAACTCCCCAAAACATGCATCCCATGAACCTAAATAATAAATGGTGTGGACCCCAGAGGCCAAATTCATGAGCCCCTAACTCAAACTCTCAAAACCTGAACCCCATCCCTTCAAGTGCCCAAGCATCAGACAAGCCTAAAGAACAAACCTTAGAACTTCCACCTCAGATCCTTAATTCTAGGTAAGAGTGCACAACCCACAAGAGAACTAATCACAATGCTCCAGGTACTAGACAAGGAGTGAACTTCAAACTCCCAGCATCCAACCTGAATCCAAATAGAGCTTAGATCGGGCCCAAGAAATAAAATCAAAACATTAACTGTAATTTTCGGCCAGAGCCCAGGTTAAACTTGACAATTTTTTAATACTGTGGGTACGTTCGAAACTCCGAGCTCCGAGCTGGATCATGGTCCGGCCCAGTCCGATGATAGTAGCAGGAAATATAAGCCCGACACAACCCACGGACCAGGCTGGGCTTGGTCAGATTTCTAACTCTAATCCAAAGCATGAACCCTGGGATCTAGAATCCTAAAACCCCAGGGGCCAAACACAAGAATTTCCAGGGGGAACCATGGGCGCCTGATTCTCAAACCCTGGAGTAAAGCCCCTGGTGTCCAGAACTTGAATTTGACCCGCAGAATCAAAATGAAACTGCAAGGTACAAACCTTTGAGCCCGGAGTCCTAGTGGCACAAATCCCAGAACCCAAACCGAAGGGTCTGGACCACAAGAGTGTGTGCACCAGGCAAGGACTCCAGACCACAGGACTACAGGAATCTAATCCCAAAATGCTTGAACCCGAAATCTTAAGACAAACGAGGCAACACTGAGACGCTGGAACTCCAGGCTCTGCCACACAAGCAGAAGCGCAAGGAGGCCCAGAGTCCCTAGAAAGGTTTCCAGAATCCCAGAATGCATCTACACCTGCTGCCTTCTCCCCCTGCCTCCGCCCCCCCAGTGCCCCCACTGCATCTGTGTGGCACTGTGGGCCGGCTAACCAGGCAAAAGGACAGACACACTTGCCATAAACAACAATTATTAAAACATGGTGCTGGAAATTACCGTCACCTTATTTTATTTATCCGCGCTGTGTCATCTTCACGCATGACTGACAAGAGACACAATTAGCTCAGAGTGTGAACTGCCACGTTAAGTGACCGTAATGGAAGATGACATCTACTGCGTTGGCGCTGATGGGAAGTACGGTTTGTATTGATGGCGTTTGATGGGAAACTGAGTCAGCTGCGGGCCTGCTGGGAAATGTAGTCGGCGCGTGCTCAGACTCATCCACGCGACTTACGGATCCTTTGCCTTCCCGCTCCCTGAACAAGCGCCGGCCTTTTCCCTCGTCTGCCCCCTTCCGCCCTTCCCATCTACCCAAGCGCCCCTCCCTCTATCTGCCTCCCTCGTTCGCGTCCTTCTCTCCTTCTTGCTCTCCACCCTTGCGTGTCCCGCAGGGTACGGCGGGTGTGTAAATACCGCACTGCCCTCGGCGTTCGCCGGACGATTAACCTGTGATCCGACACACATTAACCCTTCAGCCTGGGCTCTATATCAGCCCCGCCCCCTTCCCTGCCCCAGTCCTACCCCCCCAGTCCTCCATCCCTCTATCTGGGCTTGTTTGCTCCGGCCGCCCCCCCCACTCCTCTCTCCCTGAATGCAAACCTTAGCGAAGGGAGTTACCATGGTTACCTTTTCACCAAATTCAATCTTTCTCTCTCCCTCTCTCTTTCTCTCTCCAGCTGTATCCCTCCCGTCCTACCATCCCCCTCTCCTTCCTCTATCTGCCTCTCATTAACAGGCAGGGACACGTATACACAGATACACACACATAAGCAGTCCCACAAACTAGGTTGCGCTGGGCCTTGGCACGACGGGATCTTGCGGAGCAGTGGCGAGTTCAAAATGCAACACACACACACTCACACACACACACACACACACTCGCACACACACAGGATAAAGTAGTATTCGGGGGCAAGGGAACACATGCATGTATCAGTTCTAGCGGCAGCTGCTCCAGCCTGACGGAGACGCGAGACCGGCCTCCTCGCGGGGAAGAGTCCGTGTTGCGGAATAAGTTACCAGTGCGGCTGGCGTTAAGGCTGCTCCCGTTTTCGTTTTTGTTTTTTTAATCCCCTAAAATCATGTGGAACATTTGGGACGAAGCATGCGATGGCACGAAAAACGAAAACACACAATGCCTTTAATGGATACCTGGGACGCACAGGAGGAACGCCTTTTCTATTCCAGCCTCTCGCGGCCCGAGCTCGGCCTCCTGGTCACACTTTCACGTCCTTAACCTCCTGAGACCCGGCGCATTCACTCATGTCCTATATAATGGACATTTTGTCCACCTGTATCTTCCTTCAGTATTTGGAGTTTCCCCATCCAGCCATGTAGTGTTCTGTAGAGGACGTCCTGGCTTCTCCAGTGATGGTTTGCATTCTGGGAACAAGGACTGCAGTGGCCAGACCCACATGAGGTGCAGAAAATGTTCCTCTGCAGAAAGGAAAAGAACCCACAACTCCAGGACTATCTCACCTAAATATCCAGAGGAGGTTCTAGACTTATAACTCACTGTTGAACTAATATACATGTTTTGTTTTCCTTGCAAGCAACAAGCGACAGAAGAGTGATACAGAATTGTATTGTTTTGATCAAATTGTATATGTTCTTTCGTTAATATCGCTTTTTTCATTTTTTAATTCAGTGTTCACGGAAATCAGCCCGTCGTCCTCTACAGTGGACATGCTGAGAAATTAAAATTAAATATATATTTAAAGAACATTTTTGGTGTTTTTTTTAGGCCCAAATCACACAAAAAAACGTAAGAAACATTTCTTCTTCAGGTCTCAGGAGGATACGACGGGCTGAATGAATAAAGCCCAATATTCTGACATGCAACAAATTCGACACAAATTCATCGCGAAAAACGATTTACACAGATTCGTGCCCGCCAGAGGCTCAGGCGACACTCCAGCAACGCTTCAGAGTGAAGATCTCTAGGGAAGCGTTTTGTCTCGTCCTTTCGTTGATAAAAACACAACAATCCACTCTAACTGCGCTTCTGACTGCTACTTTGTAGGTGGCTGAGGAAACAGAGGAGCATGAAAGGAAAACTGATGGGAAAACCATTCAAAAGCGGAGGGACATCGATAAATCTTCTGTAGGAACGTTCCTTTCTGAGCTTCGGCTCCAGCAAACCGCAGGAACACAGGAACCGTGCCCCTAATTGCCCCGCCGCTGGAATAACGCATTTTAAATGCAAATAAAGAATCAATAAGGAGACCATGTAATCTCCTCAGACTCAGCACTTAGTTAAGACCCCTATCGGATTCTCGGACGCTTCCCGGCTAATGTACACAAGATTAAAAAAGAGACTCCGGCAGAAGGGTGGATCTGTGCTGGTGCTCCTGTGAGTCCCAGCAAGAACCGCACTGGTTCTTTCCCCCATGTGTGGGAGTCTTCTCTGGAACCTCTCAGCCACGAGAAGCTTGAGCATTAACACGGATCCACCTTATGTAATATCTTAAGATATTTTTAGTTGTTGTTTCACAGATTTATTTCGCCCTATTTTCTCTTCCTCTGAAGGGCCGGCATCATGGGAAACACGCTTTTCCTCCTCTTGCTGAAATGAAACAGTTTGATGTCGTACGTAAACACTGTTAAAGTTTCAACACGAGGGAGTAAAACCTTCCATTCACTCTCAGTCCACACACACCGTCCGCACACACAAAGCTCCTGAGCACATGACCTGCAGTAGGGTTTAAAAGAGCAACCAATCAGAAATTAGTTCATTTACATACTACAGTCTCAGTCATAAAACAAGCTTATAACTACGGAGGGGCAGATAAGGTCAGGGGTATGAGAGGGGTAGTTAATCTCAGGGGTAGGTGAAGGTAGATAAGGTCAGGGATAGGTGAGGGGTAGATAAGGTCAGGGGTATGTAAGGGGTAGTTAATCTTAGGGGTAGGTGAAGGTAGATAAGGTCAGGGATAGGTGAGGGGTAGATAAGGTCAGGGGTATGTGAGGGGTAGTTAATCTTAGGGGTAGGTGAAGGTAGATAAGGTCAGGGATAGGTGAGGGGTAGATAAGGTCAGGGGTAT
>JBBKCR010000027.1:4228964-4242449 GCA_037577295.1 Ladigesia roloffi | reverse complement strand
TGTATCGGGGGGGGGTTTACTCCCGGACGCGATGGTGTACCGGGGGGGGCGGAGGTTCTACTCAAGAACGCGAGGGTGTATAAGGGGGGGCGGAGGTTTTACTCCCGAACGCAAGGGTGTACCGGGGAGGAGGCGTATCTTCTCTCAAATACGAGGCTGTACCAGGGGGAGGCTAAGTACGCGAGCATATGACCGGGGGGTGGGGTTTCCCGAATACAAATATTTTTTTAAGTATCTGTCCGAATACAAAATTCTTAAAAAAACACATTATTTGTCCCTTTCCAAATACCGAATTTGCATTCGGCTCCACCCCTAATAGATAGTAACCCCACGCTTTAACGCAGACCAGCAGTTGGGGTTTCATTCAACCATGGATATTCTGAGGTCAGGCACTGGTGTTGGATGAGATGACCCGTCTGAGTACAGGTGACTGTGATGTCCAGGTCTTGTATCAAGGCAACCAAGGCAATCAGAACAGAATCAGCCTTCTCTGCTTAGTGCTGTGCCCAAATATAAACAATCAGCAAGGACAAGGGGGCATGGCACAGGAGGCCTGGACGGCGCAGTCACCTGTACTAAGAGGCAGGATGTTTGAAAGTAGCCAATCCGAGAATGTTATTCATTTCTCCTTGATGGTGATTGGCTGCTGCCCAGTGACGCACCTCCCGCAGCCACAGTCCAGAATTCCCCCCCGCAGAGCATCTCAAGTATTCTAGTGTTTTTCGATTTGTTCTTCTTAAAGCCCTGTATTTTTATTACTGTAAATTAAATCCATTTATTACTGTATTTACCCTGCTTATACCAAAGAATACGACAGGCATTTTAGGCTCTTTTTTTTTTCCACGGGTGGGTGCTCTTGGAACGTAACCCCTAACCGGTCTTTCTATCCACCTTGTTATACTCAATGTCTATCCGACCATGCAAAAGTCAGTTTGCAGTTATTAAGCACAAAGGATTCATTTTTCAGTGTCAGAAAAATAGCAGGAAACATGAATAATCAGAAAAAAGTTTTTATCTGGGAATACGCAGAGTGGCATTTACCATTGAGCGCAAAATATCAAACCTATCAGCACTGAATTGGTCCAATTTTTGTGACCCATACTGCCATTTTAACTTTTCCACACTTCATCTCAAACACAGACTCACTTCTTTCTCAGTAGCATCAAATGAGGAGACAATTCTGAGGAGGTCAGACATTTAGATGTTTCCTGCACTGTTTCAGTAATACATAAAACAAGGATCTTGTACTTAATAGCTGTACTGATTAAAAATTAAATAAACACAAAGCTGGTCTCTGACTTTAAAATAATCGACATGCATGCTGGCCCGTGAAATGATTCAGGCTCCATTTCTAAATACAATTAAATTAAGTTAAAAACTGCACTAACCCCTGAACTGACAAGGATCCTGCAGTCAGCCTCCTTTCATCACACAGCGAACAGGCATTCAGTGTATGGTCAGACAACGTGCAATACGCATGCATTCGAACATACATGTTAATATATTTTAGGGATGCACCAATACCGATACCAGTATCTGGTATTGGCCTCAATACCACATTTTCTAAAGTACTCGTACTCGTTAAAAGTCCCCCGATAGAGGGGACCGATACCACGGTCTGAGAAATGTCTGTGTTTGACGTGTTACCTGTACATTTAAATCATGTTTTTATTAAGTACTCGGTATCGGTATCACTGAGTACTAAATTGCAAGTACTCATACTCGTACTCGTTTTCCAAAAAAGTGGTATCATCCCTAATATATTTATATACTAATAATCTTGATCTGCTTGCAACATTTTCTAATTGCATTACTAAATACACATACAATTTGTTTTATACACACTTAACTCATTTTGAGGATCTAAAAAAATAACAAAGCATATTTAAATAATCTACCCTGAATAAATATATATATATATTCAATGTTTTAATAAAAGGTTGTTTTTGTTTTTTAATTAATTAGTTATCATCATCATTATTAGGGCTGCTAATCAGGTGTGCTAATCTTTATTTCTAGAGCAGGCTCTGCAATATGCAAATGTGTGTGATGCCTTTTTATGTATATTTAATATATTGAAATGCGTGCACATATGTTGCTGTATGACTGCAAGCCTGATATTCTGTTCATATCATGCAGTCCTTGTCAGAAAACACCTCTTTTTCGAAAAACACTGCCGATTAGGGCATTAACACAAAAGTCGTCTAGTCAATTAGTCGACTATAGAGGCACTAGTCGACCGCCTCTGAGAGCAGTCGACTAGTCATGTTTTTTTCTCTCTCTCTCTGCCCTCCTTTGGATGTATTGCAGTCTCTGCCTCTGATTGGCTGACGCTGACATGCGTTCCTTGGTTTAACCAATTACAATAGTCCCTTCATAAAAGGGGCGGAACCATTGGCATGTAGAGTGGTGTGTAAACACTAGACCATAACAAGAGGAGGCAGACACAGCAGAGAACAGAGACACACATCTCACGTGTGGAGATCCTTCACTCTAGAACCCAAACAGCACGGGGACCTACAGAACCTGCTAGTTGTTGTAAAAGTGCAGGAAAAGTGCTGCGTTCTGCGTACCTCTAGCTAACATGCTAATGCTAGCACTGCAGGGAATCCGGTCAAGAGGAGCTGAGCAGCGCCGGGGCTTAAACTGTTCCCACTTTCTGTTAAATTTACCAGAACCTTCAAGGTATCAGCCTTTGTTTTGTTTAGTTTAAATTTCATGTTGACTGTTATTGTTACAAAGAACTTTAATAAAGTTACTCAGTGTTAGACACCTTTGTTCCTGCGTGTTTGACGTCATCACAACTAGTCGACTCGACTTAGACTTGATGAACTACTCGACTAGGAAATAGTCTGAATAATCTGAAGTCGTTAATGCCCTACACTCTATATACTTTCTTTCTCCTCTTTTCAAGTTACTAGTCTTTGATTGACTTGTGGTAAGTTAGGGAATAGTTTGGAATTGCAGGAATGGTGCCATGGCTGTCCCTTGACTAAGCTTCACTTTAATAATAGTAGAGAGAACACATAATATGGAAAGGAGAGTGAAAATCTGTGGTCAAACAAAGGTTTAAAAAACAGGCTGAAATCGGGACTGAAATCTGTCCATTTCATGTGATTTCCAGTGTATTTTCAGGTATGCGGCTAAAAATATAACTGGAAAAGTAACCAAGCAGGAAAATAAGTCCAGGCCACAAAACACGCATGCAGACACCCACACTTAATCCAGCAGTGTCTTCAGAAATGGACATATACAATCATAGATGTACCATTACACAGAGATCTTCTGTATTTCTCTCTCTTCTGTATAGACACACTTAAAATCTTGAGTCCTCTCATTTTGCTTTGGACTAACTTATTGGTGCAAAAATACTAGTTTATTCCAGTCAAACTGTTTTATCTTTGGCATCGTGAGTAGATTAAATGAATGGTGTGGGGATGGGGTGATGATTATTTACATACTTTAAGCCTTTTTAATTCAAGGGATGATGGATTCCTATTAACATACTGAAAATCAACTCAATCACCAACGTATAGCAGTATAATACTGATATTATGTCCATATAGTGCAGCCCAACTGTTATGTCTCATATATGTGAGATTTAATTATCGATCGAGTCAGATGCAAAAAAGTATCTCTAAGTGTGAAGACAATGGCATATAAACTGTAACCTTGAATGTCAATTAACCTGAACTGTTGAGAAAAGAGTTTAAACATGTTAGAATGTTTATTGTATAAAATTCCAAACCACACTGTTTGGCTTCAGTGGAAAGTACACCATCCCATTAATATCATGCATATTACCACTTTAACCTTCATGTCATGTTCTAAGCTATTAAAGTCCTTCATACTTGGGGTCATTTTGACTACAGAAATGTAAACCTCCAGATAATGGTTGAAATTAAAATTGTTACCCAGGTTTATGTATTTCAGATCATTTATGTTTTTTGCTGATTACCTAAATTACATGCATCACATTACTAAATTACCTTGTATCACAATTTGGATAAAAGCGTCTATCAAATAACTGTGATGTAGCGTAACAAATGCTGGTTCTAGTATCCTCTCCCATGTCATGTGATCTTTCAGCGGTTCTCATACTCCTAAAGGTGTGTTTACATTTGGTAAAACAGTGTTTTGAAGATCGAAAAACTGCATATTACAGTGACTTCTTTATCAGCCAAAACAAATTAATGCAAAATGTTAACATTTCTAAGATATTTTTTTTTACAGCTGACACAGCCTTGGATCAAACTGAGCCCACGCTCCTCCCCCAATGTTCATTTTTTGTGTTTACCCAGTTTGTCCCCATTAAATTACGAAACATCCTTGATTTATTTGTTTATTTCTTAATTATTATAATTATTTATTTATTAAATGTTGAATCAGGACAAATTGACCCCAAACAAAATGACACACTCCTGAGCCCATGAGTGTTTCCCTGGCACTACGGCACTATGTGCTGATGGGTTAACGCAGTAATATGCATGGATTTATTGAGTGTCTCATTCACAAAAACACAGTGCCACTGAGCAGAAATATCCTGGTATAGCTCAAAGGTACACAGTGTGAAGCTAAGAACAATAGGTAGGATACGGCAGTAGGATAACACTTTCACCTGATTCCTAGAAAGAACTGGTGTAGTGTATAGTGTAATACTGAGATCAGGTCGTTTATTTCTCTGACACACACAAACACAAACACATACAGCAATGGAATTCAACATTTATACATACAGTTATATGTCCTTTTTGTTCTCTCTTATGCAAACCCAATCCAGCAGATTTTAGTTAACTGTAAAGGTCAAGTCAGGCCTACCTGTGTCTGCTCAGAGATCGCTGTGCTCCCCAGTTCTCCATTCCTTTACTTCTCTGTTGTAGCTTGTTGTTCAGTTCGCTGATGATGCTTGCCTTCATACTGGACATGGGAGGATGCAGCTTACGACCCTCCAGATATGTCCCCCCAATCTGAGCTCCGCTGTCCCCCACTCCCTGTCCTGCCCCTGCTGACCCTTCACCCCAAAGAGGCTTCATTTCAGGGGTTCGCGGACGATCAAAATACATTACAGATGAGCGGGCCAACCCTTGCCCTTCCCTAACACCGTAGCCATCCCGAGTGGCCATGTCATCTTCCTCTCCTTCATCTGGCTCCTCATCCTCTGGCTCTTCATCTTCCCGTCGTCTGTGGTATGCTGGGGGAGCCGTGCTGGTCTGTCTTCTTAGCTCAGCTGCTCGGCTACCTTCTCTATATCTCTGCGTTTTGGGGTATGTGGATGCAGGGCTAGCTGCTTTGGCGTTGTGCATTTCGAAAGTCTGTCCATCCAGGTAGCTCATGTAGGACTCAAGGAAGTCCGCTCCACTTATCCTGTCACTCTCAGCTACCCCTCCCCCTCTTTCTCCACTCACACCAATACCTCCCATGCCCACTCTCTCAAGCCTCTCCCTCCCGCTGAGTGCAAGGATACTGTCCAGATGGTGATCGCTGCTGCTGCGGCTGTCCAACTCTTCAATCCCCGAGTCTACAACAGTCTCCTGAGACTCTCCAACCTTCCGTGTTGCTGAGGATGATGGAGGGTGGTGCTCGGAGCTAGCCTGTCTACTCCCACTACTCACGGTGGAAACTGTTGCCACTCGTTGGCTGTGCATGGTTATGCCTATACTTGTGGCGATACTAGCAGAAGTGCTAGCAGGCATGCTAGTGGCAGAGCTAGCAAAGGTGGGGGTTGCTGCTGTGGCACAGGTTGCGGTCGTAGCTAGGGCTGAGGTGCCCCTCAATGGAGCAGATGATACAGGAGCAGCAGGTCCCCGGTAGGCTGGGGGAGCTGGGATTGAGATGGGTGGAGGTGTGGGTGAAGAAGCACGACCAGCTGTGGGAGCGCTGTTGTAGAGGTGGTGGGACTGGGCTAAGCTAAAGGGTCTGTGATAGGAGGTGGGTGGAGGTGGTGGAGAAACAGAGGGAGGTGGAGGAGGACCAGAGGGCTGCAGGATGGAAGGCGAAGGAGGCATGGGAGGGTTAGGAGAAGATGCAGAAGGAGACGGGGCAGACTGGGTGAGATTAGCAACTTCACTGTCATAGGAAGTGAGACTGGAGGCGGTAGAGTCGCCTGCCTGGGGGGAGGGCAGTGGTGTGTGTGCGGGGAAGCCGGTTATAAAGGTGTCTTTTTGGGGGGGTGGAGGTGGAGGGGGCGGAGGAGGCGGAGGGTGATGATGATGATGATGATGCTGACGGCTCACCATCGTGTTAGACACTATCCCAGGGTAACCCACTCCACGATCAAAACTGTTAGCAAACTCCAGAGGAGGTGGGAGTGGTTCTGCAAACACAAACTCATCATCTGCATCAACTGAAGGAGCAGGTGGAGGAAGAACCATAAGTCCCACGCCACTAGATCCCTCTCCTCCACTCCCTGCTCCAGCTGGATGTGTAGGTGCAGAGGTGGGTGGAGGAGAAGGAGGGGTAAGGGACAGGATATATGACCCAGCCTCACTTTCCATTCTTAAAAAGGATGGTCTTCGAGGTTGCTGGGTAGTTGGCTGTGCAGGTGGTTGCTGCTGCTGAGTTCTATCCATCTCCCGCTCCCTCTCCCTCTCCCGGGAGCGCTCCCTCTGCCTCTCCCTTTCCCGTTCCTTTTGAGTGGGCTGGTAATGCTGAGACTGGTAATGGTGTGTGTGGACGGTTTTATCCTCAGAGAAACGTACCCTCAGACCTTCACGGGAAGAAGGTGCAGCTCCAGCTGCCTCTCTCTCAGTTCGTTCCCCTGATGTTCCATCGTCTCCCCATCCTCCCCCTGCTCCTCTAAGGATCCTGGGAGATGGGGGACGGGTAGAGGGTGTGGTCGCAGCCAATGAAGAGGAAGTGACAAGGTATGATGAAGAAATGGAGGACTGGGCAGCAGAAGAGCTGACAGATGAGGATGGAGCGACAGAGTGAGAAGGAGGGAAGGCACCCACACTGGAGAGCTGCCGAGTAAAATGGTGCTCGCCCCTCTCCCTACGCATGCGCCCATCATCTTTCAGGGCACGCTCCCGAGCAGCAAGAGCAAGTCCCAGAGGGGAAGACGGGTCCAGAACCTTCCCAGTCAGTGGGTGGATGAAGGTGGTGGGAGGAGGCTGTTGCTGCTGTTGTGCCTGCTGACGACCGCCTCCCAAGTAGAAGTCAGCAGGTACAGACTTGGGCTGGTAATCCCCTGGTGGAGCAGTTGTAGAATACTCAGGCAGTCCAAAGGCAGGTGGCATGCTACGAGCATGGTGGATGAAGGTGTCCCCTGAGAACATGCCCTCATCTATAGACTTGGAAGGCCTCAGACGGGGAGAAGGTTGGGAACTCAGTGATTGCTGCTGGGGCTGCTGCAATGCCTGGCTCCTTCCTGTTCCTCCTACTCCTCCAGTGGGACCTGCCAGTTCCTCCTCGGCAGAGAGGAAAAAGGAGGCACTCTTGCGCCGAGCTTCATGGAAGCGCTCGCGATCCCTGCGGGCTGCTCCCACAATGGCAGCACCAAACTGACTAGTAAAGTCCAGACTCTCCTGGGCCCGAAGAGGGGGAAGCGATGGAGGTGGAGGGGCAGGAACTGAGGGTGGGGCAGGTGGGGGCATGGTGGGGGCGGGTGGTGGTGCTCCAGGAGGAGGTTTGGAGACCTCGCTTTCACCCGGAGGTGGCGGCTCAGCTTCAACGCTGCTTCCTTGGCTACTGCGTCCACTGCTGCTGGTGGAGGGCGCTTTGACGATGATGGTCGGAATGGGGATGGAGCTCTTTTCAACAGAAGCTTTTCCTACTAATGTGCTTTGTCCAGAACGGAGATCTTCCACCTTGGACTGTTTGACCAAGGGTCCCTTGCCTCTGCGTACACCTCCTTTTGGAACTCCAGCTCCAGCCGTTGATCCTGCTGCACCTCTTTCTGTTCTTGTTGCCTGGCTCTGAGTGGTTTGTTGCTGCTGGGGAATCACTGTAGCCACACTGGTTGGTGGAACTGCATTGCTGTACCCTCTCCTCAAACCAGCTGCTCGAGCTCCTGCCGCCCCCCCAGCCCCTGCAGAATCTCCTGTGTACCCCATCACCTTCCTGGAGGCAGTCCTGCTGGGGACAGAAGGGTGAGACTGGGCATGGGAGTAAGCGGTTGCATGGTCTGTAGCTCCAGAACTTGTAGGAGGTCCAGGTGACCTATCTCTAGGTCCATGAGCAAAGTGAGATGACTGGGAGTAAATCTGATAGTGGGTTGAGGTGGAGGTAGACTGGGACACGGAGACAGCGGGCTGTTGGGATGTCTTTCCCCTCCAGCCCATAGGGGGCGCTGAGGAGAAAGGTGGATCAGGGGGTGCTGTGGTGGGTGGAGGAGGGATGTCGTCTGGCCCAGGGACCGAAAGGCTTCGTGCAAACTTCATGGCTGGAGGATGAAGGAACTGCTTCTCCTCCTCAGGAACCCCTGGAGATCAAGAGATGAAAACAGTGAGAAGGAGGTAGAGGAGAAAAAGAAAAAGTTGATGAGAAACTAGATGGGGACAGAATGAATCAAAGGCAGTTAAAAGACATAAACAATAGGATGTAATGAAGAGAGTAACAGAGAGAAAGAAAAAGAACCAGTGGACAAAAATTAAAATGCAGTGGAAAAATAACCCAGTGGAAATCGATGTATAACCTGTGTAACTGCTGAAACTGAAATGAAGTCCAAGTCCATCTCATAATACTTCTGTTTGTCTGTCTGTCTGTCTGTCTGCTTGTCTACCGACTTGCCTGTTGTTCATCATTGTTTTAACCACGTACGGTATACCTGTCTTCCACCAACAGATGGAGGTTAGTAGTACTCACTACTGCAGCGAAGCAGTCTTTGTGTCAGTACATACCTGTGTTAGATGCAATGTGTGTGCTTGTGTTACAAAAACACAAAAACTGTACACACAGGACTTGTATCTAAAAAGAGAGACACAAAACACAGTAGGCAGCGGTCTAGTACTAAAATGCAGCATGCACAAATACACAAATTTACCAGTCACCAGTTTATCAGTAATTTTTTTGCATCATGAGTATCAAGCTAAAGCTTTGAATCTCCAGATAAACAGCAATAATATTTTTACTGGTGCATACTGAATATGCCTGGATTCAATTTTATTCTCTTTGTTAGAAACCCCTTCCTTGTGGTTGTATTGATCATCTTCTTGCCATTCATCAGTGGTCAATGATTCATACTTGGCTGGATATTATCTGGGTGGTGGACATCTCTCAGCCACAGCAGTGACCAACCCAGCAGTGACCAACCCAGCAGAAGCTCCTGACCTCATAATTGCTTGACAGAATAAACAAGCACAAATTTGGACAAAAAACAAAATCTTGTGGAAAGCCTTCCAAGAAGAGTGGAAGATGCAAAGTGGGGCCAACTGGATTTGAATGCAATATCATTTAATCCCTTTTGGTGTAATAGTCAGGCATCCCAATATTTGTGTCAGAGATCAGTGATGAATGGAGTTGAAGGAGCTGACAAACTGTTCAGCACATGGGCTGCAGTCTGTAATTGTACTTTTAGATAGTGGACATTTATAGCAAAAAAGTGGCCACTGAATAAAAGTAAAAGGAATAAAGATTTCTGTTAAATTTGCTGACAAGTGTATGTTTAAATCAATATCAAAATATAAACATGTAGAGAGTGCTTTGCTGACACATTTAGCACAGGGCAGTTCATGTTTTAAGCCAGTGTTTACTATATCAGCAACACTAAGGGGTTAACCTGGGTAGCACATTGATTTCTATCAAAGAAAAAAAAGCATAATGGTTTGGTATATGCTGAGGTATTTCACTAATAGATGGTGCTTCTCAAAACCCAGTCTAAGCCCTTAGCTGATCTGCCACTCAACTAACCAGCAAGCTGCAAAAGCATAAGCGGAAGTTTCAGGTGTGCTCTATCATCCATTGTGTAAATTTGTGGGACAGAAGAACGATAGTAGCCTGGTACAAACCTTCCTGAATCTTGTGAGAGTTCACCTTGTTTTCCTCCTATGATTCAGTCTGGCATCTCCCCAATAATAAACTTTGCTGAGTCTCCAGACAAATAACTCCAAAACGGGATGATGCCAGACTCAATGGGCGTAGGAGAGGAGAAGTTCACAAGGTTCAGGCTGTTGTGTTTTGGCCAGGCTAGCGCACCCCGATTCTGATGCTCTAGAAGCACAGGCACCACGGACAGACGGCACCATGGTGGAACAGACAGACAGGTGAGCAGACAGACAGGCAGGCAGACGGACAGCCTCACCGATGGACTTCTGTCGCAGCATACCGTGCTGGGGGGCGTGGGCAGACACAAATGGGCCCCGGTCATAGCCCAGCCCTGCCCCAGATGATGTCATCCCCATCCCTGATTGGTCATAATTTGGCTGGTGATGAGAAAGGTTGGAGGAGGAAAGGTAGGTTAGAGTATTTCACTGTACATTTTTAAGTTACATTTAAAAAAAAAAACTGAATCAGAAAACTTCCAGGAAGAAATGACTTATGTAACGACTGCACAGACACACCGAGACAAATATACAAGAACAACGTTAAATACAGTATAATTTCAAAATCTCACCAGAACATACCCTGAAAATTAAATGTGGTCAAGTAGGGGAGCTGGGTGAAAATCCAATAGATAAATCAGTAAAACACTACCGAAGTAGTTTACTAAATAACACAAATTAGGTTTGGAGTGTGAGGTGTGTGGAGTTATAAAGTCTGATGGGTGTGTGTGTGTGTGCCAGGGGGAGGAATTATAGAGCCTGAAGGATGTGTGTGAGACAGGGAGTTACAAAGTCTGATGGGCGGGTGAGTGACAGGGGGAGGAGTTATAGAGTCTGATGGGCGGGTTAGTGACAGGGGGAGGAGTTATAGAGTCTGATGGGCGGGTGAGTGACGGCGGGAGGAGTTATTGAGCCTGATGGATGAGTGTGTGACAGGGTGAGGAGTTACAGTGTCTGATGGTTGAGTTGGTGACAGGGGGAGGAGTTATAGAGTCTGATGGATGTGTGTGTGTGATAGGGGGAGGAGTTACAAAGTCTGAAAGGCAGGTGAGTGACAGGGGGAGGAGTTATTGAGCCTGATGGATGAGTGTGTGACAGGTTGAGGCGTTATAGTGTCTGATGGTTGAGTTGGTGACAGGGGGAGGAGTTATATAATCTGATGGATGTGTGTGTGTGTGTGTGACAGGGGGAGGAGTTACAGTGTCTGATGGTTGAGTTGGTGACAGGGGGAGGAGTCATAGAGTCTGATGGATGTGTGTGTGTATGACAGGGGGAGGAGTTACAGAGTCTGATGGTTGAGTGGTTGACAGGGGGAGGAGTTATAGAGTCTGATGGGTTAAAAGAGGCTAAAATAATTTCTCTGTTCAGCCACAACACAGTGGAGTGGCTGATCAGCAAGATGGACTAGAGAATCTTCTTCTTTCAGCCACGGAGTTCCTGACCCAACACTGAGCCCGCTCTCCTGATCAGATACTTAAGCAAGTCAACAATATTTTTGTCCACCAGATGGTGCAGCAGCTCTGACCACGTAATTCTCCTGCATCTTAAAAAAACTGAAATGGAAACTTTTTTTAACCTGCAAGCACAAAAGGAACCTTTTTATACTCAATAGCATATTTCTGATTGCTAAGCAGTCTATTATAGCACTTTGAACATAGATGATAACTGCAAAACAGCACTCCATGTAAAAAATAATGCTGGCTGTAACCTTTATACTCTCAATAAGCAAATGACATTCCAGACTCATAGACACAGACATGCCCGCACCTCGTTATAAAAGCCTCGACCTCGCTCCCGCTTTACCCCCTGAGTCCGTGGCACCGCCGTCTCATTGGTGCTGATGGTCTGCTGTGCTGCAGCTAAAATCTCATCCAGTTTATCTGAAGAAGGTAAAAAAAAAAGAGTGTGGGTGGTTCTTTCATGAATGTACTGTGCTGTGCAACTGCTTCGGTCCACCTCTTATTTCTCCTACTTCTTCATATTTTTCTCCCAGACGTTCTTGTATATTAATGTGTTCTTCAGGAACAGTTCTCCAGGCTTCCTGACAGACTTTCAATTACCTAATTTCCAGTCCAGTCCCTGAACCTGACCAGTTTCAGAGGAATGTTTTTCTTTTCTAAGACACACAGTGATGGTCATTGTGTGCTAGTAGTCTAGTGGGTAAAACCATTGACCACAAAGTTCCAGGTTTGACCATAGTGCAAGACTTCTGCACATTACTGTATATTAATCTTTGTACATCATAGATAATCTGATGTAGCTTCCGCTGTAGCCTTTTGAACAAGGTGAAAAAAAGATCGAAATTATTTCACTTTCCCAGATTCAGAGCAGTAACTAATGATTTCATGCTTTAGATCACGACTCCGTGCACCAGCTACCAGTTCGGTGCAGAATACATTTCAACTCGTCATGTATAAATGGGCCCAAAATCCATCTCTGATATGTGTGATGTTTAAGATCCTGGTGGGTCTCTCAGAGTTAAACCTGGTGAAATTGTGTTTATCCACTATGCTGTTCAACCAACTGACCATCAGAATCAGATCTGCACCGACTGGAGCTTTATACAGCTGATAGAAAACTTTAATTATTATTTAATTTCACTTCCAAATATATTTATTCTTCCTGATTTTTTACTTATGGTTATTATTATTACTATTGTTGTTATAACTAATATTACTTCTGTAATATTGAATGGCCCTTGTGTATGCTAATGGGCTTTATAAATGGACTCGACTTGATTACATAGCAAACCAAAGTGCAACACATTAGAAAAACACATTTTTGTAGATCTGTGCCAAAGTCCTATGAGATTTAAAAACAACAGATTTCCTTACTCAAAGCCATCTGATAAACTGTCCTCTTCTTGTCTGTAGCTTGTGAGGATTCAAACTCTGAGGAAAAAAAAACAAACCAAAACAAAACCAAACAACACATGCGCGCACAAACACACACACACACACAGGAAAAATACACAAACATATTATGATGAGTCATGGCCGTAGATTCAGCCCTTATTCAGATTTACAGGCTCTTTTTTGGGGGCTTTACCTGTTTTTTTTTTCCATGGGGCTGAAGCTGTGAAGGAGCAGACGGAGAGTGTGAGTGAGGCTCAGTTGTAGCAACAGCACTGTACACCCCAACCCCACCGCACCCTCACCCCAACCCTCCACCACCATTCTCATGATGACCAAGAGTTCACAAACACAACACAGCACAAAATACATGAAGCTACCAATCCAAAGTCTCTGCAAACCACAGGATTGTTTCATTAACTGCATGCTACATTCTAAAATTGTTGAGTGAACAACTATAAATGAAAATATGAGAGAATGTGTAACAGTGCAGGTCTGACTCCATTTAAAGCGATAGTTCAACCTAAAATGAAAATTTGATGTTTATTTGCTTACCCCCAGGGCATCCAAGTCGAAGGTGCATACACAGGGGGCCCGAGACGGTCGTCTTTCAGAGGTAAAAAATGATATAAATACTGTTCAGTTTCTCACAAAAA
>JBBKCR010000027.1:4168805-4181778 GCA_037577295.1 Ladigesia roloffi | reverse complement strand
ATACTGTTCAGTTTCTCACACAAACCGATCGTTTCATGTCTTAAGACATCAATGTGTCGTCACGAGCCACGGGGTGTCATTTCTATTTCTCTGTGCATGTTTTTGTACTTGGAAAGGTCTGACGCCCATCCACTTCCATTAAATTGCTCACAGACTGCTACCGCTAAAGCTAATAATCTGCGTTTGTGTTCTGCTGAGAAAAAAATGTCACCTTCAACTTGGACGCCTTCGACTTGGGGGTAAGCAAATAAACATCAAATTTTCATTTTAGGGTGAACTGTCCTCTTAAGTTCAGCTGGTTGAAAAAACACAATAAAGTCAGTACAGTGGTCCCTTATAGTGCAGCACACTGTGAAATTCCCCATCCCCCCCCCCCCCCCCAATTCAGTGAAGCAGGGGGCTGCCATCAATGGGGGGGTACGAGGGAGCAGAGGGACTGGTACCATGCTCGAGGGTACCTTAGCGGTGCCACCATCAGTCCTGGGATTTGAACCCACAACCTTCTGATTGCAGGGGCAACTCCCTAACTACTTGCCCCATGTTATATCAAGCTGTTTTAACTCATATGTCACCTATTCAGTTTCAGCTCAGGTTATGTCTGGATCTTTATCTCAGGTTTTGCCTTGGGAGGCGGGGCTTCAGAAGCACTGGGCGGGGCATGAATTTTTCAAACCAAGTTCAAATTTCAAGGGCCCTGTGTTTAGTTCTGCTGAACGTGGCTTTACACTGACCCACAGTTTCCAAACACTTGCAAATTAAAACAGTAAAAAAAGAAAAGAGGAGTGTTTTAAAAGCATCTTCCAAACGTTTAAATTTTATTTATATCATTTTCATTGTTACATCTTTACAGTGAAACAGTAATTAAGACTTAAACTAACTGTGTTACTTACAAACCCTAAAAAGAGGATGGTCATTGGAGACGCAGGGCAAAAAGGAACATTACATCATTTTGTTTTGTTTTTTTATCACTGATGTTCTAGATGTAGAAAAGAAGTAAAATACACTGTGTATACAGTACAATCAAAACATTAAGTTATATTAAAGCACCATGTTTTAGAGCATATTGAAATAAATATAAATATTATATTGGCCTTTTTTTTTGTACACTGAGGAAACGCCGGACACGACACCACAAACGTCAGTTTAATGTCCACTTCTGCTGTCTTGAAATCTCATAAGAAAAAAAATAAAAATTAAAACGTAGAGATAAAACTCACAATTATGCCTTCCAGTCGCTAATGAATAGGAGTTAAAATGCCATATACATCATGCAAAGTAGGTAGAAAAGTAGTGTCGGGCTTCGTGCCACACCACCCTGCAGAGCTACAGTGAACTTCCGTCCTGATCCCGGCTTCCTAAGGCTTGCGGAGAGGTGAAAGATGGACCAGCGTTTGAGAACACTTGTGCAGAAGACTCTCCTTAGGACCGTATGCGCTGTAAACTCGGATGAGGATTCCAGGACAGAAAACAAACAAAAATTATCCCTCCGTGTCAAAAAAGAAAAAAAAAAGTACCATAACTATCGTAATAGAAAAATAAAAAAAGACATGTACAGACGTCTGAAATGTGTCCAGCATCAACGCTGTAGAAAGACTACAGTACTAAAAAGACTAAAGGTTGTGATGTCCTGGTCGTGTGCGTTATCCAACACGCGGTGAGGGAGTGAAGGACTGAACAGTATATGTGCATGCATTGGAAATGAAACAGCGCTCACTACAGAGAGGGAAAAGGAGAAGCAAATTAAAAATTAAAGGATAATTAGCCTCTGTGCTTAGAATTTCATGGGCATATGGTTTCCCCAGACACACACAAAGACACACACACACATACACTCAGGGTGTTTAGGCTCGAAAAAAAGACCGCTAGCTTTCACAGAACACATCCGAATTTCGTAATATTTCAAATCATCTTAGCTAGAAAAGTACATCCCACAATTGCTCGTTTCTGAGTCACAATTCATACTGGCACTACCCTGGACCGTCCTCAGACAAAAGGACCCGCAAATGTGTGTGTATGAAAGTGGTGTTTGAGCCTTAGATGCACGTGGAAAAAGATAAAAACGATGACTGGGCCTGTAAGTCCAGGACGAGGCATAAAATGTTCGAGAAACCGGCGCCGGGACTGCGTCGGCGAAGCCGCTGGAGATACCTCGTGTGTCCCAGCAACATCCTCCCAAAGGATTCGGCCTGAAATGCAGAATGACTAATGCACTCACAGTTCATGTGCTGCGCCTTTACTTGTGCATTATTGACTGCAATTCAATTTGGCACAGCAGGGCTGGCACAGGACGGAGCAAACAGATTAAAAAAAATGTGTGTGAGGGGGTGGGGTCTTCTACCTTGGTCCATTAACAGACCGAATCCAACATGCCACACATGCTTAAGCTCTACATCCTTGCGGGAAAAACGAAACATCCATTTAAACAGGTGAGTACACCGAGTGCGGAAAAGGAGATCCACAAGACAGATCAATATCCCCATCATGTGGCTGATCTGAACTACTATATAGGAACTGCATTGGTTTACATAAACCTACTACACAATCAATCCAAACCTGGGCGTCAATGAAATAATAACTCAATATTTTACATGGTATACAAAAAACAAAAGCTTATTAGAAATGCTAAGCACAATGCATTTAAAAATCTCTCACATATATGCATCTATGAGAGAGATATTGAGAGAAAGAGGGAATAGCGAGAGAAAGTCAGATAAAGAGGGAGAGCATGTATTTGCATTGTCATAAATTTGAGTTTAGGAAGCAGAATCATAAAACATTTCTTCATTTAGTCTGTGTACTGCAGATCCAGGTCCACTGTACCGTCGGTTACCACAAGCCTAAGTCTCTTGGGCTTGCGGTCCGTCAGAGAGGTGCTTTGCGAATGAGACGACGGGAAGTGATGGGAAATGACCGAATGCTGCTGCTGGGGCTCCTTACCGGTCGGCTCTGCCAGGCCTTTAGATTCTACAAAGTTACCCACGGCGGGAGAATGTGAAATGTTTGAGGGGGCACAAGGCTCCAAAATAAGCCGACCCTGGGTTCCCGAAGGCTCCATGAGGCAATGGTAAGTGTAATTTGTGGGCACCGACGAGGAGTAATTCAAACACTCCCCATCATCGCTGTAGTCCAGGGTGACAGAGTGGTCACCAGTGAAGTTGACAACGTAGGATGGGTGAGCTGACTGATTGCACGCGAAGGCAGATGGCTGAGCTTTGGTCACCGGAATGTTCTGGGTTGCAGAATCTCTGTAGCCCACCTGTGGGCTGCCATGTTGCGAAACGGCAGATGAGAGTGAGGAGCCGTAATTCATGTCTAAGGGATCACAGTGTGAGAAGCATAGCTGATTTCTGTCGAGGGGATGAGACAGCTGAGGGTTCTGGCTGGGTGCTACCACAGCTTGGGGTTTATCCTGCCTCGTGTTCTTACCAGGCTGTATGCTATGACTTTGAGGGCCCGGATTAGATGAATAAAACGCTGGAGGAATGTTGGAGCTATTGTTAACCCTATGGTTTTGTGGCTTTTCCACAGGCGTGGTCTTCTCAGCACTTGTAGTCTTGTTGGAGCTGAAAAAGTAAACTGGGTACACCCGATCAGTCGGAGGATGGAGCTTAGGTAGTGCCTTGTTTGGCGTAACAGTCTTTGTGTCTCTCTTAGAATTTTCAGAGTATCTCGGATATCCACTTTGAGAACAACTGGCTGGCAAATCCTTGTGACTGCGTGAACCAGATGGACCTGGGTTCGAGTCAGGGAGGTTAGCCTTAGTACTTTGTGGCTTCGTAGAAAACATCTTAAGATCATTTACTGAAGAACTTCTACAAACATTCTGACCATGTCCTCCTTCACATTTCACCAAGCTGTTGGCGCCTTGGAAAAGTACAGGCTTTTTCTCACAGCCACGAAGGAGTGTGCTGCCAAGGTTGAGGGGCCCTGGCAACTCTGAACATGCAGTGGCTTTGCTTCCCGTATGTATTGAGTGGAAGGGTTTAACAGGGTTACCCTGTGATCCAGCATTGTATAGGTTTTGCAAGGACTGGCCTAAAAAGAGAGGCTGCGATTTGTTAGCAGAGCTAAGGACATGGTGCTGCCCATTGGTTTTGTCCTTCGACTGGGCCGACAGACTCCTTGAGGCATCGTGAAGAAGCTTATCCTGAGACTGTGAGAGAGGACGAGAGTGGGGTGGCACCGTCTGCTTCGTGCTCGAAGATGCATTAAACATGATCAATTCCCTTTGGTTGCCGGACACTTTATCCGCTGAGCAAAGCGGCGTTACAGGATCTTCCCTGGTCTGGTTAACCACATTACGTTTCAACAACACGGCATCAGAAAAGAACATATTTCTTTCAGAGTCTTTGTCAGCAGCAGAGCTTGTTGCAGGACAAAATGTCTTTTCTTTGGAAGAGTAGTATGATCCACTGTTCAGTGATGTTGGTTCGTCTCGTGTAAGGCCAAGGTCTGGGAAACTCAGGTCTTCAGCAGTACTAAAGCTACTCCCTGGGCTCGGGGAGCCGAGGTAAGGGGTCTCAGGGTTCCATCCATCGGCGGGACTCTGAGAAAAGGGGCTACTAAAGGATCCCGTGTTATGTGGCTCTCCAGAGCAGTAGTCAGTTAATGAACTTTGTGCTTGTGTTTGATCATACCCTTCGAGATTCAAACACTGAAAATCTAAAATATCCTCGGAATAGTTTGAAAAGGTGCATTCCGTGGTGAAGGGTGACGTGGGAGGAGACAAAGGCTTGGACTGAACTTGACAGGAGGTAGTTCCACTGGCGTAAGCAGCCATGCATTTCTCTGACGGCGGCTGCTGGCTCATGGCTTGAAGTTTGGAGAGGCTTTTGTTGATCTGTGATAAGTTGTGACTCAAGCAACTCGCAGTCGTAATTACTCCTCCTGTCTTAGGCTTCTCTGTCCTTTCAGCCTGCGGCGGTGCCTCTGTTTCTCTCCCTCTTCCTCTAAAATCCAAACCTAGACGGGCTGCATCTGTCAGTCCTTCTGTGTATGGAGAGTTCAGAGACAAAGGTGAAAGAGACAACGCCAGAGGTAAAGGCTCTGAATTTTGCACACCTTTAGGGACCTCCCTAATCCTTTCATGGCTGCTAGTTAGTGTCTGGTGTTGACAAGGAGACAGACATTCCACCTTTACTTTACTGATGGGGATCTCTCCGCAAACTGTCCTCTCAGGTGGCATGCATGTTGGAAGTCGTGGCTCGCTCAGCACAGAATTTTCTGGTGCCTTGTTTCCATCTTGTTTCTGAGATTCATTGTCTTCCACCTCCCATCTGCCCTCTGCTTTGCGACGCAGTCTAAGCAGAGGCAACGGTTTGATGTCTGCCACGTCTGCCTCCTTTTTGAGATCTTTCAAAAGCAAGTTCTGATGTCCAGGCATCCGAAGACCTTTGCCTTTACCCCGAAGAGATGGTTTTTGTCCACTAACCTGCTTTCCGCAATTCATGCTAGAAATCGGAAACCTTTTTTTGCGCCTTCTCCTCTGTTTGACTGTGCTTTCTTTTCTGCAATGTTCCAAGACGTCTTGAACAGCTTTAGTGGCTTGCTCCAGTCCTACACTCTTGTCTGCTTCTCCATGCCCCCGAATCCTCTCCATTTCCAAATTTAAAATGGCAACGGAATCCAAAATAGCCTTAAAGGGGTCGATCTCATTTGCACACGGTTCTCCATCTCCTGATTCAACTGAGCCATCTCCCTTAGAGCCACCCTCCATTTCCCATTCCATTCCTCTCTTTCTCTTCAACCGTATTTTAAATTTATTGCTCTGCTCATCATCTGTGTTAACCAAAGACTCAGCTGCATTCGCTTGATTATTAAATGTAGCATTTTCTAGCGTTCTCTGTTCACCTTGTGCTAGTATTTCCACTTTTTGACTGTCATCCTGTCCCTCTTTTGTTCCCTCCTGTGTCTCTTTCACTGCACCATCACATTCTCCTATGCTTCCCAGCTTCTGATTTGCTCTCTTCTCCCCCTGCAGGTTATTCATTTTTACTCTGTCTCTGAGGATTCTAGCATGGCTTTGTGCTGATCGAGCCTGAGGAGTTCGAAGGCCTTTTCTGGAGTGTAGCCTATTTAATGCTACAGTTTTTGACGACCTGGCTGTAGTGCATGTCTCTGATCCTACAATCCCCGCTGAGTCTAAAGGTAATATCTGACCACCATAAATACTGTTGCTCCCTTTAGAAATGGGTAACATGCTCCGTGTGGTCTCCACCCTAGTTACAGCTGCATCCTGATCTGCATTGTTTTCAAGGGACTCTCGAAATGCCCGTTTCTTTAGAGGGATGCTGCTCTGGGAATTGTGGTCCAGAGTCCCCTTAACTGGAGAAATAGGCTTCGATGAGAGAGCAGTAAATACTGACCCCCTCTTTTTGGCCATTTGTGCTCCTGACTGCACAAGTAGGGCCTGTGCGTTATTCGGAATAATCTTTTGAGCAATTGCCTCGTTCTTCTTCACTAGATCACTGCCTAAATTCAAGTCCTTCTTCTCTTCAGCAGTAAAGGTCCTCAGTCTTTTAATATACTCACTATCTTTTTTATTCTGAGACCGTCGGGAGACATTTCTGGGTACACTATGGTACGCTCTGGTGTCCTGAAATTGTCTCATCATTTCGCTGCTTAAACTCTTGCAAACATCAGACAAAACGACTCTTGCCTCCTTTATCACGACGGTTTTGCTCCCAAAACGTAACACAGTTTCTGTCCTCTTTTGTACATTATCTTCTGTTTGGCCCCTAACCTCTTCCTGCCTTTCAATTCTGCTCTCATTCTTATCTTCCCCTTCAGCTATGCCTTTCACACTGTCTTTTGTTTGACCTTTTGTGGCAAGCCCTCCTTTTGTAACACCAGCCTCTAACTCACTGTCTTCTTTTAAAGCTTTCTCGATGCCAGCATCAGCAGAACTAGCAGCAGCCTCTGTATCTTTATTTGCTTTCTCTTCTACAATTTCCTGTCTTTCACTATTCCCCTTTATACCCACTTGTACTTCTTCCACTTCTTTCCCAGCATGTTGTTGTGTAACTGTACTATCGTTACCCATTAAATTACATGTCACCTTCAACCCGTCCGCACTTCCTATGTTGACTGGCGTGAAGTACATTTCCCTCACCCCTTTTCTACGTTCAGCTCTAGCGACCCCTTTGCCTCCTTTGCACCTTGATTTCTGCGGCTCGGCAGCCACCGGTGTGGGAACTGTGACTTCTTCACCGCCCACCTGTTCCTGATCCCCCACACCGGTTGCTGGCTCTCCTGGGAGAGACACTCTCACCAAACTGACTTTTACGTAACGTGTCACCCCTGAAGGCAGAGAATGAGGAGAGTGACTGGAGGAAGAGGGCAAGGAAGAGGCAACACTGATAGTGCCAGGAGCAACAGAAGGTGTGTGTTTTTCTTCTTTCTCCCCTGAGGTCTCTGAAGCAATCAGGGAACTGAAATCCCCATCCTTAGCAGCATCAGAGCTGGTGATGTGTTTCTCGCCATCAGCCATCTCCTCGTGACAATCCCCAAAGCCAGACTGCTCGCCTTTTGTGATCGTCTGGGGTTGTAATGATTCGTCTTTATTTACTCCGCTCCTCCTGGTGTATCTTTTGCTGAAATGTGACCCATCTCCTCTGTCGGAAATGCATCGGATGACTTTTCTGACCCCATGGCCGCCTCCCTTTTGAGGAGGATGACGTTTGGTGCCCACATGGAGCTTTGATGTGTGTCTGATCATTCTGACCCCCTTCTTGCTTAAGGTAGAGAGTTTAGATCGGTCGAAAGCTCGAACACCTCTTACACGATTGTGAAGCATATTCCTAGTCCTTGAAGAAATAGCCATCTGGCGAACAACTCTAACCCCCGCAGCGCCCAATGTCCTTCCCTTAGCTTTTGGGTTGCCTTTCTCACAGGCACTCGTTACTGATTTTAAAGTGAATGGTTTCAAGTTCAGTTTAGGATCAGTCTTGTTGCTTAGTAAGTTGTTAGAATTGTCCTGGCCTTCCTCACCTCTTTTTAGATGAACATCAGTGAGTGCTGGAGGTCCCAAACTCTTTCTCCACTCTAGTTTTGGCCTCTTACTCTCGATCCTTTGCAGAAGAGCTCTTTCCTTGCTGGCAGGGTCCTTGCAGCTTAAGAGGAAGTCCAAACTGTGATTGTACAAGCTAATGCTTAAGTCTTTTAGATTGAAATGAGACATGGATGATATGAGAAGATATTGTCGGCTCTTCTGTCTGGCTTTCTCCCCCCTCTTCCACCTCTTCGTCTTTGTCATCCTACCGCTCACTGAAGGGGCGTTTCTCTTCATCTGCTGGGAAAAGGAACTCCTCACAGAGCAAGCTGTGAGATGGGAGAGAAGGGGGAAGAGGGTTAGAACAGGATAAGAAAAGTAAAAAAAAAAAAAAAACAGACAGCACATAAACAAAGATATTAATCACTACAGTATAAGATGCTTTAGGAATCTTTCACATTTTAAATTCTTACTTTCACAATTTACATTCAATTTCACATATTTTTTGCAGCAATATCACGCCAGTCTAAAATCTCTAATAGCTTGTTTTAAATCTAGAATTGCATAAATGTACAGAAATGACCATTTGCAAGGAAATACCTGGATTAGCAATCGTGAGAAATGGAGTGCTGTTCCCCTTCTCTCGGTTGAGCCGTAGATCAGTCTCTCTGAATTTATACTTCTGGTTCAGATCACTTGGGCCGACGAATTCTGGAAGTTTCTCCAGTCTATGCCTGAAGAATCCCTCTCCTCTCCTAAATAAAAAAGTGATTGCAGTGAATGATTCCAAAATTGCCAGATAACATTATTAAAAAAAAAAAGAAGGGTGGATTCAAAAGACAGTAAAACCTTAAGAAAAATTAGAATTAATTGCCATAAATAAACATACAAATTACTCAATTTTGATACAAGTATAATGAGCCTGACACAGACATCTGCCACCAATCCACACAATCCACTTGTGGAAACCTCACCTCTCGCAGGTGCAACATTCACACATCTCATTGTCCTCCCCAAAAAAGCTGTCGCCATAGTAACAAGTCATCTCCTCCCCAGGTGAGATGGGTCGGACCACTTTTACACATGCTCCGTTCCGATCCCCAGGCACAAACTGGCAGGGAACATGAGGAGGGGCGAGAAAGACAGATGTTAGAATGAAACACAACAAAACATCATGACAGGATATTTCGACTAGTTGGAAATGTAACTGTAACTGCAGGTCCAAAGGAAAGAGGAAAGAATAACCAGATATTTTTACCTTGCAATTCGGCCTGCAGTCTGCAACCGAGAAACAGAAAGTAAACAACAATCAGCACCGTGCACAGTGTATCACTTTCATACATTTAGGAATCAATCAATCAACAACCAGTGATGTGAAACGAGTGTCCGTTTGCAGCAGTGTATTAAATGTCTGCAGAAATATTCTGTGCACATTGTGTTTGGGTCCAGTTCTCACCGTGGTTAATGAAGGCAGCTGGCCCCAGCCACAGCTGTGCACATTGCTTACGCGTCGAATACATAACACTGAAATCATTCACTCCCGTCCTCAGCACAGCACTGTCTGCTGGACTCAGCTCAGCTATGCAGCCTTGCAGAACCTCCACACGCTCTCCGACAGACCTGAACCAGCACACAATCAGAATAACACACACAATCACAACATTACAGTCACTTTCAGCAAAACAGCCAGTAGTGATTTGTATTTTTAGCAACCACTTCAGATATTCTAGATAAACACATATTCACGCTCCTAACAACTTGCTACTATTTCTAATGCTGCCTTTACATGCTATGGGAAAGATGATCCATTCCAGTTGTAATTTGCAAATTATGAGTGCATTGTGTTCAAGTGCTTTTATTTTTGTAGTGAAGAAAAACATGGTGGTTTATCTCGAGCTGTTACTTGGGCAAAACAGATTTAGACTTCTTTCTCTCGCTGGTAAAGCATTCGGGCTATGGCCTGGGTCTCCTGGCACCAGAAAATAATTTTGTCACTGGCGTGCACTACAGACCAGATAAGTTAATGTGGAAAAATTGGCTCTATTTTGCCAACCGCAAAGGAATAAAAGGCTCTCATCCACTGACACTGCTGCACTGGGCCGGTAAAACAGAACAGTAACAGTGTGTCTAAAAATGACATTAGGTGTAAACCCAGATGTCATTAAAATGGTGCATGTCACAACACTGTATAGGACAAAAACTATTCAGCTGCAAACTATTCATTAACAGCAGAAAAAAATGTTTTTTTTTATATAAATAAGAATGCAACACTTCCCATTCACGACTTTCTCTCCACCATGTAAAAAGGTCAGAGTTAATCTCATCTCCGCAACTCATGTATTAAAATATTTCTCCCAGTTCCCCAGTGGAAATTACGAGTTTAGTGGGTGTTTATGTGCAGTTTTCAAGTCGGTTTCTGGTATTTACCAACATTTCCGCACGACGTAAATGCACCACTATTCTCCATTGTGTTTTCATGCATTTGTTGAAATTAAACTAAACATTCCCAATGATTCTGGTCCTGAAGTTAAGGCTTATTATTTTCATATAAAGAACTGCAATTAAAATAACTTGTTTTGTTCACTGCGTGCTAAAGTACAAGTCTAAATGGGCTCTGACTACCCAATTTGCTTTAATTATTTTTATTTTCCATGCACTTGCTTCAACCCTACTGGTAAAAACACAACCAATTTATATTCTGTTTGCTGTGCAATTAATATCAGCAGCAGCCAACAGCTGTGGAAGGCAGTGACTAAAATACTTGCGTTCAGGTTATTATGTAACACCTGTGACAGGCTCAGCTGCGACACGCATGCTTAAACTCTAGATTACATTTTTCAGTAGTGAGTAAAAACACGAAACAGTGCAGGGTGGTGGAACCCCAGGACCAGATTTGAGAACTAGATTTGCACTAAACACACAGATGCACATGCAAAAAAATTCAATTAAATTTCATTTTAGTTATATGCCAAAATCCAAACTTTCAGGAGAAGAAAAAAACATGTATGGAAGTTTGTGTATCTTGAAAAATATAAATATTTTTCCACAAAGTAATTTTGGATCATTTCAACCTGACATTGTTAAGCAAATAAAAAATGTATGCATATGATGGAGGGATAAAAATGAAAATAATGGGTTTTCCTTTCGATTCTTTGAATTGTCTGTGAATTACTGTAAAAATCGAAGAAGGGCGGAGTCTCACCAGTGCCTTGTTGCTGTGATTCTGGCTCCGTTGGTCTCTGAGGAATATCGGTCACACGACTCGATCTGCACGCCGCTGTCCAACAGGAAGGCAGTGAGATACCGATACATCTAACAGAGGAGGCATAGGAAAATCTTTTAAAATATGAACTCAAATAATAATATATAAATAAAGTTCACTACCTCCTGACATAAGAAACGTCACTTCCTTTCCTCGTTTTAAATCTAGTCTCAAAACTGTTTATCATTTTATTGTGTACAGTTTCCCAGAGTGCCTTTGAAATGCACTTTTCTAATAAAATAGTTTATTATTATAATAAATACAGTAAAACTGAGTACAATGCTGAATCGTAAAAACCTCACTATGCTGCCCACCTTCTTTTGCACTTTAAGTCATCTTCTATAGACTTTTTATGAATTCTCTTTTCTTCTATATTTTGTGCATTATTTTGTTCTATTTTGTATTATATTTCTGTAAAGCACACTCAATGAAATTTATATAAGACAATGTGATATCTAAATAAACGGTGCTATATACGCGATATTTAAATAAACTGTCCTATACATAATGTGATATTTAAATACACTGTGCTATAAATGCGATCTAAATAAAATGTGCTATGCATAATGTGAATTCTAAACTTGTGGGATACATGATGCAATCTCTCATTACACTTTCTACTAAATATAATGTTCTACCCAATTTGATGAATGTGATATCTGAATAAAATCTGCGCTATATATATAACGTGATATCTAAATAAGCTGTGCTATAAATGTGATACCTAAACTCTGTGCTATATGTAATGTGATATCTAAATAAAATTTGTGCTATAAATGTGATATCTAAATAAAATCTGTGCTATAAATGTGATACCTTAATAAACTGTGTTCGTGTGAATGTGATATCTAAATAAATATGCTCTGTATTAATGTGATATCTATATAAACTCTGTGCTACATATAAAGTGACCTCTAAATATACTTTGTGCTATGTATACAATGCTATATAAATAGACTTGACTTATGCGCCCCAAAGGAATTACTCCTAAGATACGTTAAGAGGAACACACACAAAAAAAATAACAGTAGCGCTGTGATGCATGGCGTGACTCAGATAATGCAGAATTCCCCTTTGGCGGGAGAGAGACGGCTCTTTTCTTTTCTTTTGTCAACAATAAATCTCCGAAGACGGGGCAGACACAGAGCAGCAATCCTCATCAAATTGATGAACCAGCGACACAAGTGCGACTTAATGAGGCGAAACCTGGGTAATTGAGAAAAGACAAAGCGAGGCGGGGCGCTCACGTGCTGCCTCAGGAGCTCCTGCCGGTGCGTTCCCAGGTTGGTGAAGTAGCCGTTGGTCCAGTCGCCGTCCAGCAGAGCGTCGAAGGTGGCCTGGAAGTCCCTGGTGCGCTTGAACCGCAGCAGAGTCTCCCTCAGGTAGCCCCACCTTCGGATCTCTGGAAGAGGACTGAGGAAACAACACAGCATTAATGAGTGTTTTAGAACGAGGCTGCCAAGAATATAACATATGTAATGCACGTCCAACAGACATGCCAAATAATTTTCTCTACATGTAAAGCTCACGTTTTATTCACAAGTATGTTACACAAACATGTGACACCAACTTGACCAGATTGGTAAACAGACTTAAAGCGACAGTTCACCCAAACATGAAAATCTGATGTTTATTTGCTTACCGCCAGGGCATCCAAGTCGAAGGTGACTTTGTTTCCTCAGCAGAACACAAACACAGATTATTAGCTTTAGCCGTAGCAG
>JBBKCR010000027.1:3987374-3998252 GCA_037577295.1 Ladigesia roloffi | reverse complement strand
GTCTTTATCCTGACCCCATCTGCAGATGTTCCAATAAATCTTTCTTATGATTCAATTTGAGCAAAAAGACTCTGTTGTTTTTTTCAAGTTTCTGCACCCATGGAGGGCATCTCTTGTGAGCCCCGACAATTGGAAAGAAGAAAAAGAAAAAGTATGGAGATTCCACCTTGCATTTTCCTCCTAACTACAGACCTTGATGATGCCGATCTGTTTGAAGAAATCTGCCACAGAGTCGACGGTGTAGTCGTCTCCCAGGCCTTGCACAAATATAGTGTTGTTGTCGGAGTTATCCTGGTCCTGCACTGCAAAACAGCAAGGACAAACATTTTTTAAAAACCTGCCGTCAAGGGCAAAGTACGTGAGAAGCAGCTGAGGACTGTGGTATTAAAGACTGAAGCGTTTCACTTACTGTTGGGCCCACCGGGTCCATGGTCCCGTGGTCCTTTGGAGTGAAACACAATCCATTACTACTGATGCTCAAAATCATTTTATACCACAATATTAATGCTCAAATGGATTTAATTTTCTATAAACACAGAATTACTGCAGAGTCTAACTAAACCAGCTTGAGATGTATAAGTCTGTTAAGTTCCCATGTTAAATGACAGCACATGCAGACACACATTTGAACAAGCGAAACCTGATAAACCGCCACTCCCCCCCCACTCATCATTAGAACCACAATATTAAGTGCACTCCATTTGTATGGCTACTCGTTTCTCAACCAACCGAAAGTGAGGTATTTTTTAATTCACATACGCAAAACTACACTAATGATTTCAGTGTGGGTGCTGCATTGAACCCCAGACCAAAGGACCAACCGAGGATTACCAAGTTCCGTTTTCTTCCCATACACCTCAAAGTCATGAACCATTAACCGTTTTTGCAACCGTGTCCTTCCAGGTGGATGAGAGTCCCATTTGAGGTCCTTCATGGTTGAAGGCATGTTTCATTTTCTCAACCAACATAAAACATATTGTTGAACAGCAAAGTGTTGACGAGAAACCGTCCACGCCAACCTCCTGAGGTCAGAACCTTCCCATTGCCATCGCCCCACGTGTACATCATGAACCCAATACTTTTACCGTCCATACCAAGGCGATTCATTCACTGTTCTTGCATGCTTCCATTTTTTGGAGTTAAGGTCGTTTATATAATCCAACGCTGAGTGGATCAGTTGCTTAGAAACCCAAACAAATGTGTAGTTTCCTGGGAAGTAGACTTTGTGTAACCTTACCCCTCTGCAGTACAATCATCTCCAGAAACGCAACCACTGTTTTAACCATTTTCACCGTTTTGGCCACCGGCGTCGGCCAAACCATCATTTCTGGTCCCATAATGTTTGTGTTTAAGCAAGCCATCACCTTCCACCATGTTGGCATGTCCTGGAGGCTGTACCAAAATCAGTTCAGTAGCCCCTGGACCCAAGTTCTCAAACGCTTGACAGTAATACCAAGTTCCTCTTTGTCATCTGGGGTGACAACGACTCAGATTCTTTGGCAATATCACAGAAGACTGATAACGCAACACCATCGAACTCCTACCAAGCTAAATGTTCAAATATAAAGAGCGGTGAAATCAATTTGAACGCGTTACAACTGTTTCGGTTGTTTTAGACACAAGGTGTACCAACACGGATCATGGGTAGCCTTCAAGCAAAGTGGGTTTCAAACCTACTGTTGAGTTCAGTGTGAACACAGACTTCATTTTCCGTTTTCCATAATGTTGTCATATAAAATATCTTGTTCGTTCACTGAATTATTTTCACATTAAACTGAACCATTTTGTGCATTTTAGCTTCTTTAAAATAAAAGATAAATAAAAGATTAGCACTGTGAATTCAAAAGGCAAAAACAATAATCCAAAATATGAAGCACTTCAACAGCACATTCTCTTTATGCAAAAATTACCCCGTTCGTAGAGGCTGTGCTGTGATCATTTCTACCATTTTATGGTCAACATGAGACGGCGTATTTGCAGAAATCTCTACATGAGACATAGGATTGAAAATCCTGAAACAGATCAATAGTGTGTACTTCTTACTTGTGAACCTGCAATATCGTATGCAAGCACAATTTAATAAACCATTTCCTTGTGGTTGTACACCAGGCCAACGAAAGCAATCGGCAGAAATCTCTGGCCAGTAAAGGTACTCTTCCTTTCCCATCCCATTTCCCATATCAGTGGATCATCGTTACGTTCAAGGGTTAATGATGGCGTTCGGTTAAACCATATCAGTCAACGTCATGTGGTCATTTTTCAGAGAACCATGATGATGACTGGTCAGTAATACGCAGGCCTATCCCACCTATGACGCCTAGCGTTCCACGACGTTGGACGTTAGAACCCGAAACACATCCGACTCGCACACCATCCTCATTAAGTGGCTAGAATTCCCTTCCAGAGTTACCACTCCAAAACTCCGACACCAATGAAGTAACGGTTACCATCGTTCTGTGAGGTTACCACGATCCCACTCCCTCTTAACATCAAGCACGCGCGAAACCCCCTGAAGTTCCTGAGAGTTTGTCACTTACCACCAAACTTATTGAATCCTCCACGATCGCCCATTCTGATGGAGAAGGAAAGAGAAGCGAGACGAATTGAAGGTTGATGAGGCCGGTGCCCCATTTCACTCTCCATGTTGGGACGGGCTCCCCTCTTATCATTCTTCAAAAGAAAACTCTCTATCGTTCCTCCACCCCTTCCCCGTTTTCTCACTGTCATCACTCAATAAACTTAATCTTCTCATCTCCTTGCCCAGAGGGTGATCCGTGACACCATTTTGGACCCTCAAAAGGTTCCTCATCATGACCACCCGAGCTTACTTTTCTCCTGGACAGTCTCTGAACATGCTGGCCACAACTTTAACTACATCTTTGTGTGTCACTTCATACCTGCCAGTTTATCAGGGGAATTGGTCTACATTCATTTTGTTTTTTCTAAAGAACAAAACTCCTTCCCTCACCAGTAGACCAAATTTCCCATTAGAGGCTTACAGGTGTTTAGACTTATTATATTCAAGGATCAATTTTGGATAAGAACGAGTAACAACCGTTAACTTTGTTCAGCCTTTCTCCCATTATTTTTCAGATACTATCCATGTCTTGGTGTTACCATTCAAAGATGACATTACTACCACCACTGAGTACATTTCTTTAAATGTATCAGATTCCCCCTCCTGCTCAGCCTTTACTCTCCCCCTAGTACTAATCTGGTTGGTCTCCCATTCTTCAAAAAAGGAAAAAATAGGAGAACCTTGACGAACCAAGAGCCTAGAAGGAGATTTAAAGATTTTGTTAAAACATTAAATCATACAGTGTTCCTGACGGAGGATGGAGGTCAAAGTATAGAGGGTCATGGAGCACAGGAATGATGTGGAGAGTTTACTAAGGAACAGCTGTCTATCACTACAGAACTCTGATGGCCAGTGTGATCCTGAGCATTTGTTGTTGTTGTTGCATTTGCTATTGACGTACACCACAGTTTCAACAGTTATTTAACCATTGTTTCAGTTGTATCGGTTTAGGAGAGATGTATAGATGTACAGCATTTGTGCCACTGCTGACAATTGAGTTGAAGTTGCACCTCAAGCATCGCACAAAGAAATCTGTACACGAACGAGGTAATAAGTGTAAACCAACTCTTATGTAAGCATAGGCGAGTTACTTAAAGAAGATCCAACCATTTACTTGATGTTCCTCCATTCATGTCTTAAACTGTGAAGGATGCATTTTACAAAAGGCTTTCCATTTCCACATAGTTAAACAGGTGCTTCACGTTTTAAACTCCAGAGCTTGGATGTTATTGATAGACACGCTGTTTTTCACCAAAGGCTAGTGGCCCCAAAACAGTTACCTTCAGAATCCCTCCGAAAGTCCACATTACAGTTAAGAACAGTCACATTTAAGCCATATTTCCAGCTCTTACCATTTTACTAACAGAGACCAAACCCTGAACCTTTGTGCGTAAGTAACATCACACCATTTCACGTATAACTTTTATACCACAACGTCCTTTCTATTACGAAACAGTGGTGTTGATATGTGAGACGTATTGTTTTTGGGGAGCAAAAAGTAAATAAAAAATGCTTACCCCATTCCTCCTCTGCCCCGGGGACCTCCACGACTGCCTCGGTCAAATCCGCCTGATCCACGACCTCCAAAACCACCGCCTCCTCCACGCCCACGCCCGCCTTGGCCATACCCACCATCCTGACCACCATAACCTCCTCCACCTCCACTCAAGGGTGGGGTATCCTGGTTGTACCCTGGAACAAAGTAAAAAGTGTTACAGGTCAAGTAGCACAGCATTAAAGCTTCAAAATAATATGTGGCAGGATACTGAAAAAAGTAATTAGATTAACCAAATAAAAGCAGTCAGAGTAGAGTAGCTGCATAAACGGCAAAAACAAGCGGCTGAATTATGCAATTATCTTATATATTTTTTTCTTTTATTGCTCCTCAGTTTAGCGTCAAAAACATGCACACAAATGTTTTGCTGCTGCACTTCGCAACTTATTTACAGACCTTGTTTACAGACTTATTTACAGACCTTGTTTACAGACTTATTTACAGACCTTGTTTACAGACTTATTTACAGACTTTGTTTTTTACAGCCCTCTGGTGGGCTGTAATTTATACAAACCCATAAGTTTACCTCACAAGTGGTCATATGACCACGAATATTATTTACAAGTTTGTAAAAAAAACCCAATGGGAAATCCTTTACTTTTCACTGGGGAAAGGGGACAAACCCCAAACCCAATTTAACAGGAAATTAGATCACAAAATAGAACCTGTAATGTAGGTTATGCTACCTTTAAGTAGCACATTTCTGACTTATTGCCCCTCCTTACTGTTACTTATGGGTAAATCTTTTTGATTTTGAAACAACCGCATATCAACAAAACCTACGACATTGCAGAACATTACTATTAAGACACTTAAATAAAACAACAACAAAAACAATACGTATGCACTCACCTCCTCCCTGTCCATACTGGCTCTGTTGTCCATAGCTCTGGGTAGGAGGCGAATTGTAACCAGGGGGCGGACTGTAAGGACTTCCTCCTTGTTGAGAGGAATGTTGTTGCCCTCCACTTCCTCCGTAACCTCCACTCTGTGCTCCGGTGCCACCATATCCCCCACTCTGTCCCCCATAGCCACCTCCTCCCTGCTGCTGCCCATATCCTGATGACTGACTGCTGCTTCCATAACTGTGAGTATATAATGACAAGGGGTGTCATGCTATTAAAAAAAGAAATCTAATAAATCGCAAGCTCTCTGATGAACTAACCTAAATTAATCGCACACACTTTTGCTGTCAAAGTATTTATAAATTATAGTTAATTTTGGCATGAGTGGATGAATAATAAACATTACGGACGTCTCTTATTTTGTGTTTCTGCACTGTTCATGCACAGCCATTGAAAAATGCTACCTTTAAATTTATACAGCTCATTAAGTTTATACAGTCTGTATATAACACTGATAATGATCAGAGGCAGGCAAACAGGTAGAAATTAAGAAAAATGTCTGGTTTTTTTAAACATTTTTTATATCGAATGATGCTACCCTGCCGAAAAATGCCCCATTGAAGCGCATAAAGTTTATACAGTCAGTTTAGCCCTGATGCAAATAATAAGCATAATCTGAGAAAAAATATATTTTATTTAAATGAGAAGAGCCTTGAGAGATCTTTAGAGTGGCGTCGAGCCACTTTATACAGTCAGGTTCTAGCTCTGAAAAATGCTACTGTGAATCAGAGTGTTGCGGCTATTTATGTAGCCTTAACTAAAAAGCTACCACAGAAGTGCAAATCGAGTCTATCAAATCATGCTACTCAGTGGAAAAATGCTCCCTTGAAGTTTATACGGCCGCTAGTGTCCTGACGTAGCATAGATAAACCAGTGTCCAACATAAGATAGCACAGATGATCCAGCTTAACACAAGGTACCACAGATTTACGGCCATGGAAGTAAATCCCAAGATTGTGGAGCTGCACAAGCGCAGAAGGGCACAGCAGCACATCTCGACGAGAAGCATGTTTCAACGGAACACTGGACCGGGTTAAAGTCATGTGGTGCTATTGATTTTTTCGCGCATTATTTGTAGTCTGTTATTAATTGATCACATTAATTCCACAGCCTTAATAATTAAAGAACAGTATCCAGCGTGTTATTAGGGTGGTACTGACCAGCTTATAAAGTATCAAACTTGAACCAGATGGCATTTCTGCAAATTGCAGGGTTGCTATACAACTATTTGTAGACCCAAAAACTGGGTTTATAAAAAAAAACATGCTGTGGGGTTTCAAACCAGTGCATTTTCTGACCTCTTCATTCAGTGTGTGGTGTTTTACTGCTGAACCACAACACACCAGAGGTTTACAGTTGGAAATTTGCCAAAATTCAATAAGACCTCAATAGAGAAGCGGCTTCAAAAACAGGTAGAATAAAAAATTTAATAAAAACTTAATAACAGCATGATCAAAGTTTATTATCAATTAAGTTTGTATCATACTAGTTGGAGGGCTATAGTCTTGTATTATGTGTGAGCTTTGATAGTCTTGTAGCTCCAGAATAAAACCAACTTTGGTTGCTTGACTACATGTGGGGCAAGATAAATATTACATGTGTATTTGATGTGTACTAAAATGTTAAACCACATACTGACCTAGAAGCAGGAGGTGGAGTGGACTGTTGCTGGCTGTAGCTTGAATAAGAGGACTGCTGACTGTAGCTCCCACTCTGCGGGGGCTGGCTGCTGCTATTATAGCCCCCAGAGCTGTAGGACTGACCTGATTGGCTGTAGCCCTGTGATGGAGGCTGGGATCCATATCCACCTGCTGAGTTAGAATAAGTGGAATATTTTAAATAAATGACAAAATTACTCTAAATTCTAAACCTTTGGCGCTTTGCAATTAGAGAGGGGCTTGTTCAAATAAAGTATCAGTTATTGTTGTCTATTAAGAGATGAATCCAATCAAATACAAATAGGTGCATGTGAAATCCTGATTCGTCTCCACGGGGTATTAGGTAGTGGGTGGAGTAATCTGCCCATAACCCTGCTCAGGTGTGACTTACCCGATTGGGACTGCCCATAGCTGGAGCTGTATCCACCCTGGCTGTATGGCGCAGAGCTGCTCTCTGTGCTTTGGTTATAACTTCCATAACCCTGCTGGCTGTAGCTCTGAGTGGAAGGCTGGTTGTAGCCTTGGCCGGATTGACTCCCATATCCACCATAGCTGCACAAACAACATACCCAGTGTTGTTTTCCCCCTGGTTTCATTCACACTGCTGTTGACTCTCCATTCAATTATCAAACCATCCAAAAATCCATTCATTCATTAATTTACTCATTCATTAATGACACAATGAGATGGACTTACCCCCCATGGCTAGCAGTCTGGGAATAATCTACAAGGAAAAGGTGAAATTTGTTCATAAACAGTTCTGTTAAATCTCTAAATACTGCTGCAGCCTGAATAATGTATTGGCTACATAAAAAGTGATTTGAAAACAGGCTGTTTGTCCCTTTTTTTTTCAAATGTGTATTGTACAGCTGAGGATAGTACATGAAGCATTTGAAACTATATTTAAAAGAGATGTGGGCTCTTTAATATATTGAAAGGCATCGAAATCACAATACGTAGCAGTAAAATCGCTGGTATTTTGTCCATAATGTGAAATTATATGTAATTGAACGTTGTAAACTGCAAGATCAGAAAGTAGGTCACTATTACACAAAATGGCGGAAGCAGACATCTTCTCCTGTCCTTTTTTAAAACAAAAAACATAACAGAAACACTGAAAAGAACATATTTCTGGCAGAATCCATGTTTTTTGTGATTGAAATTGCCGATGAGTGAAAGAAAACGGGCCCCTGTGTCTGGCCTGGGCCCTGTGGGCTGCTATCTGATGCTAAAGCCGGTAAACATTACGCAAAAATAATACAAATAAAACAGAAAACAGCCCTTACCACCTGATGCCATGGTCGAGTTTATGCTTTAATAAATAGTATAAAAGCCTGGTGGGTTTAATTAGACTGATATTTTCATTAAAAACTATGTATTTCTGCTCGGTTTGCCCTCCCGAACACGCCTCCTCTTCTCTTAGCAACCGCTGCGGCTCTGCACTGCCAGCCTGTAGGGGCGCTGTTTCCCCTTAACCACGTTAACGACCACGTTCACTATGTGGACAAAAGTATTGGGATGCTTGCCCATTACAATAGGGGCTTTAATGACATTGCATTCGACTTTATAAATTATATCAGCGTCCTGTGAATTTGTGCACATAGACATGCTGGAATAGAAAAGGTCCTTCCCCAACCTGTGTCCACTTGGAAGCATCATGATGTCCGAAATGTCTTGGTAGTGTGGAGGGTTACAATTGCCCATATTAAGTAAAAATGCGCTATTTACTACTACTTATTGCGACCGCCATGCATTTCAAGGGCCAATGCCATAATTTTTCTAGGAATAAAAATCGTTTAGAATCTGTAAATATTGTTTCAAATGCTACATTTACTCTCCCCTTCCATGTATGGAAAATAATAAATCCAACAAATACCTTAATAAATACAGTCCTGTTTCAAATCAGTTTTTGTGAGGTCACAGATCCAACACCTCTAATTCTAAAGCAGTTTATTCCCACTGAATAATCCACTGATTCACCAACATCTTTAACAGTAAAAGTTTACACTGTAAGAGAAATATTATTACACTTTTGTTACATTACATGAATACCTGGTTTCTCTGGGATTTCAGGACTAGAGAGATCAAGATTCAATTACGATGATTGCCAATATATTGTGCAGCTATATGCTGTGTCTTTTTCATAAAATCAGGCTAGGTGATATTATTTGTAAACATGTTGAAACATTTTCAAAATGTGCATTTAATTGTTTGTATACAACCAATGTATTTTTACTTAACCTATTTACTGTTGTAAGTTATACATTGCAAATGTTTATCCCTTTGAAATACACCAGTAAATCAATCCATCCATCATCTTACAAATTTTTATCTCAGTCTTGCATTTCTGAGCACCCTATTATTTTATTGTTTATTTTATAATTTTACTATATTATAATTCTACTTACGTTTTGTGTGTTTTTTTCCTGCAAATGTGAGGGAGCACCCATAACAGGCTTTCAGTCCATTACAGGGCAGACAAAGACCTACATAAACCCTCACACCCACACTTCACCCACACCTAGGGGCAGTTTAGCATCTCCAGTTCCCCTGACGTGCCTCTCTTTGGACTGTGGGAGGAAACAGGAGCTCCCAGGGGAAACCCACACAGAGGACCTGCACATGCAAACTCCAAACAGAAAGGACTATCGGCTGCCCTGTCTGGGAAACCCTTCTTTCCTGTGAGGCGCACCATGCCGCACAAATCCAGATTCTAACTTTGAAACAGTACAGTTAGACACTTTAATACACAGACTATTGGACATTTTTTTATGGACGGTGCATGCTCAGACTGATGAAATCATAAAACATTTAAGAAACATGATGCAGAGCCATTCATCAAATGCATTTGATTGTCCTTCAGTACACCTTTCATTTGTTGAACAGTGTACAGATTAAAAAACAACATTGCAAAAACTCAAAGTGAAGCAGGGAAACATCAGAGTAACATCAAAGTATCATTTGCTTAAAGGTACCTTCTCTAAAGTTCCAGCAATAATCCAAAACACTCACGCTAGATAATGCACTACTGAAGTTGACTGAAGTCCCTGATTGGCTGGATTGTAGAGTAAGGAGGCGGGGCATCATGTTAAGGCACTTTCCCACAGGTGTGCCAGATCCATTCTGCAGCTAAACTGTACTGTGATAGTACTAAACTTCTGACTCAATTCTCTCCACAGTTTGTGGCCAGTCATCCCAAAACCACGTCCATGGAGTCGAACCGGCAGAAAGTTTTACTGTCAGCTTTTGTTATTGTGGTCTTGTTTAAGTTTTTATGTTCTCCCTGCGTTCTTTGTCCACGTGAAGAAAACCAAACTCGTCGAACTTGTCAGTAGGGCTGGGAATTACACACGTTAATTAGATTAATTAATCACAGAAAAAAATAACACGTTAATATTTTTATCGCAATTAACACTTTAAGCCCTGCCACTAGTTTGGCAGGCATGTAGTACTTCAAGTCAAGACCAAAAAAACGTCATCTTCCGGTTTATAGTTTCGAGTAAGCAGCGCGCGAGGAAGCTTGTGAGATTTGAAAGAAAAAACGGCCAACATGGCGAATAGAAAGTTGTCCCGTGACGTCTTGTGAATGTTTTGCTTATTCTGTCTCTCAAGGGGAATATTTACCTTTTGGAAATGGTTCAACTTCCGGTTCAACTTCGGAGCGCAGCTGTGAGGCGACAGGGATCACGAAGCACAAACACACATTTATTTCAACACTTTGCCCATCGGGAAAACGCTAGAGGCAGCAGGAAAGGGGCAAATTTGGGCTGGAAGTAGCCGTTGCCATAGCATTAGCTTCTCTATCCAGACCTCCAGATGGGTGGAGGGCTGGAAATAACGATGATAATGGTGACCGGGTTTATTTTAGAAACGAGGAAGTGAATCAGAACTACAACTGTCATATACTGTAACCTAAAGCGGGTTTCAGACCGAACGCGGCATGCGTTGCGCTTTGCTCAAAAGCCCATTTTTTCCTATGGCTTGTGCGGCGCAAAAGTGCCGTCGTGTTGCGCCTAGCTCGGCGCAAGTGCAGCGCGCCTCTCGGCGGGCTTCTGCGTGCACCGCGGTCAAAGTTGAAATTTGTTGAACTTTGACCGTGGCGCGGCGTGACGCACATTCGCGCGACCAATAGAATCAAAGCATCGAAGTGGAATACCGGTCTGCCCCTTCAAAACACACACA